>CM062817.1:1383889189-1384224189 GCA_031772625.1 Pinus tabuliformis | reverse complement strand
ATGAAGATACAAATCGGCATTGGTATGAAGTTGAAATCGAGAAGATTCCCTTATACCCTTTTCTTCGGATAGAAACCCACCAACTCCTCTGTCTGGTCGAACCAGCAGTTCATTAAACTTCTCTCTTTCAAGCCCCATGGCTAGCGTTCATTTCCAAAACACCTCTGCCATATTTTCTGGTTATTAAGCTTCGCCGAAACTGAATGTTTTCTCATATGTGTACGAGGACTGACATTAAGCGACAACGGCCACTGGCCGCAGAATGGTCACGCCGATTAACTTGAAACGTTAGTGGACAAATCGTCCGTCGATGCCGCGTACGCGTATAATCAAGAAAAGTAAACACTCTGAACAGTTGAAATTCCGAGGATCAAGAAAATGCACTTGACTACGACTTGCCGACTTAAAGAACACGGCAACCAATAATTTGATTTGATTTGGGTTTGAATATTAACTCTGTAATTGCTTGGAAATTGCTGTGCTCTTTCCGTGGTGTTATCATGAGATTATTTTAGAGAATAAAGCTTGCTTAGCCACACACAAACACAAAAGATGAAAAAGACTTCTCAGCCTTCAAGAACTTAACTTTCACCTCACAAGAGTATCCAGGGACTTTCATGGAAGTTGACTTTCTTGGAATATGAAAATACTTCTCTATTATTGATGGACTTTCAATTCACTTCTCTGGGGACTAATAGGGCGCATTTAGGGACTTTCATAGATATTTCCTGGGAATTTTATGTATCTACATGTATATTTTATTGATAAAAACAAATTCTAACTAGCTTTCTTGGAAAATGAAAATACCTCAACTCAATTCTCTTGGGACTTGTGTGGTGTATTTAGGGACTTCTATAAATATTTCTTGGAACTTTTATGTATATACATGTATATTTTATTGATAAAATAATATATATATATATATATATATATATATATATATATATATATTTAATTTATAAAAAATATTTTTTGTTTTTACTAAAGGGTAATTGAAGCAATATTCCATTGAGATTTTAGGAGTCGTATATAATAAGCAGTACGTTATATTTGATAAAGTTCTATGAGAAATGCGAGAAGATATTTTATCATATTTATATAAAGAACTCTATTATAAATAAATAAATAAATAATATATATATATATATAAAAAGAGAAAAAGTGGTAGATGGTAATAAAAATAGTTAATAGAATTATAAATATAAATATTAAAAGGTTATGAAAATAGTTAAAAATATTGAAGCAATATTTTTTTGAAATTTTAGGAGTTGTATTAGGAGTCGTATATAATAAGCAGTATGTTATATTTGATAATGTTTTAAGAGACATGTGAGAAGATAATTTGGTCTTAACAAACTTTAACCACCACCACCATCATAAAGAACTCTATTATAAATAAATTATATATATATCTATATATATATATATATATATATATATATATATATAGATAGATAAAAGAAAGAAAGTGGTAGATTGTAATAAAAATAGTTAATAAAATTATAAATATAAATATTAAAAGGATATGAAAATGTGGTTAGAACTTAAATTTTTTTATAGTAAAAAATAAAATATATTTAATGTTAGAAAGGTATATTTAATTTTAATTTAATTAATAAATTTGAAAAGATATAAATTAAAATAAATAAATAAATTTCACTTGTATTTTTAAAGTAATTAATTTTTATTTTTTTAATGATTTCTATTTTCATAAAAAAGAAATAAGAGAGATCAACTTTTTACCAAGATAAATAATCATTTGTTTAGGAGTTAAAAGGTTGAATAACTATATTAATTAAAAGAATAGTTAAATGAAATAGTTTTTTTGTCAAAATTTAGTTATATAATTTCTAGCAAGATTGTAATTTCTTATTGTTTAAAGTACACTTTTGAATGTATACATGAATTCAATACTCTAAAAATGAGTGAGACACCCAATTTTTGCAAATTACACAACTTAAAATTATAATTTTTAAAAATCTATATTAGATTTTTGAGAATGCATGAATGAATTTAGTATTGTGAAAACCCTTAAGACACCTAATCTTTGCAAATTCAACAGGTTAGAATTATTATTTTTAAAAATATGTACTATATTTTGAATAAAATTGATTAGAAAAATGTTAAAAAGTGTCATTTCATCCATTAGCTATATTTTTTAAAAATCTCTATTGGATTTTTAACAAAATTGAAACTATTCAAAAAATGGTCAGTTCGTCTATTAATTACCCTATTTATTAATTAAAAGTTTAACACATAATTATTGAGTAAATAATTAATAACACATATATAGAGTAAATTAACTTCCTAAATCTTGAAGAGATAAATATATCATTTTATAAGTTTTTAAAATATCTTCACATTTTTTACTACAAGAGGAAACTAGTACTTGCCCAACATGGATTCAAAATATGTTACTCTCCAGCCTAGTATGAAAGATATGTCATAATTCTATGCTATTTTATGTAATGTATATAAACAAAAATAATAAAAATAACCCTCATACATTTAAAAAAAATTAACTTGAAAGTAAAAATAAAAAATAATAAAAATATATAATTCATACCCATATTTTATACCCATATATTAGGGGTAGAGGTCTTTAGAATAATTTAATATACATCACATTTATTAATATCACATTTATTAATATGATTTATATTTATTAGTGGAAGTTAAAGTGACATAAATTATGTCTAAAACACAGTAAGATAATATATTTCTTAATATAATATTTTATAATTTACAATGATTAATCTCATTTAATATATAAAACATTTATTATAATATATAATTTATACCTATAAGTTATGATTAAAGAACTATAATTTAGGTTTAAAACATTAACATGGGCATGAAGTGGAAACAATACTCTCGTGTTTCTCCCATATCTCTTTAGCATATTTATCTCCTTTTGTATATTTAGAATAAGGTTTAGGGTTCAATTTTGGACATATTTTTGGAATGGTTTTTTAGTTTTAGCTTGTGTGTGTATTGTTTCAAAGAGAAAGAATTGAAAAAAGTTTGATTATTGTCATTCACAACATGGATTGAACTACATCCCTAATTTCTAGTGACTATGACTATGTTTATTAACTTTTTCAAATTTTCATTAGAGTTTTAAAATTATATATATATATATATAGATATATATAGATAAAAGAGTATTAAAATTAATTTTTTAATTTTTAATGTATATAATACTTTATAATATTTTATAATATTTTTTTTAGGTTATTAATGTTTTGAAAGAGTTTTATAGATATTAAAAAAGTCATTAAAATATAAAATATAAACTATTTACTATATTATTTTACTTTCACTACATTATTTTACTATATTTAATGATGATATTTTAAAAAATAAAATAAAATTAAAAAAGAAATTTAAAAGCAAGATAATAAGCACTTAGTATTAGAAGCTTATTATATATATAAAGTAGCATGAAAGGAATTTCAAAACTACATTAATCATTATCATTCACAACTTGGGTCAAATCTATTTCTCATTTCGAGTGACGGTTGGTTAACTTATTATTTGCACTTTAAATTTTCATTAAAAAAATTAGGATAGAGTTGAATATATATATATATATATATATATATATATATATATATATATAATTCCAAGAGTTTGAAATTAATTTTTTAATTATTAATGTAAATAGAATTTTATAATATTGTTTGCTTAGTTTATTAATATTTTCAAAGAAAATTATATTTATATAAAGCTACTAAAAATAAAAATATAATTTTTACCATATAATTTTACTTTTACTACATTACTATACTTTGTAATGATTATATTTTAAAAGATAAAATAAAATTAAAAATTGATAAATTGAAAAGAAAGAATAGATACTTGGTATTAGAGAACTTTTTCTTTAATTTTATAATGGTGAGAGAGATACATAAAAATATAATTACAATATACAAAGGTCAAAATATGTAGATATTATAAACTTTCCTAGATCCATCTTAAGGGATTAATTTTCATCTTATATTCTATAATCTCCAAGGGATTATTTTTCAACTCATATTCTATAATCTCTAGGTGAACCACACGAAATCTTATACTCTATAACGCATAGGTGAACCACTAGAAATCTCATACTCTATAACCCGTAGGTGAACCAAATGTCATACTCTATAACCATAGATGAACCACTAGAAATCTCATACTCCATAGCCCATAAGTGAACCACTAGAAATATCATACTTTATAACCCATAGGTGAACTACTGAGAATGTCTTACTCTATAACCTCTAATCAAAGCTCCAAGAATAGTGAGACATAATACTTCATTATAGTGAGACATAATACTTAATTTTCACGGGCATAGCCAATTGAGCTTCCCCCAAAGAACTAAAATATCTTCACATTTAAATGAATATTTCTATATAATAATATTTTTTTCTTATATTTTTTTAATAAGTTTGCATGACTACATATTCATTGTCATATATATCACCCTGATCGGGGCGCGGAATTAAACTTGTGACTACACATCAAGAAATGCGAGTGAAGAATTGAACTCATGACTTCACATCAAAGAATTCCTTCACGAAATACCTCATCACTGTCTATCCAAAACTCATTGACACTTTTTCCTTATATTTAATATTTAACAAAAAATAATATTATCATTTTATATATTAAATATTTAATTAAAAATATTACTACTTACATAAAAAAATATTAACTTTAATTTTTATCAAAAATAATTATGAAAGAAAATAAAATTACTTAAAATTATTTCAAAACGTCAATAGGTCTCTACCAAAACAACTAATTAACTTAGAATTTTTTAAGGCCTTTGGAATACCCCAGCCAATGTTTCGGACAACATGGGTACTCGCTCTTGGTCATACTTTTCATAAGCTATGGTGGACACTTATTAAAAAGGAGAAAATCAACCCTTATGATTAGGGCCACTAAGATCGTGGGGATTAGATTTTATGTTAAAATGATTGCGTACTTTTAATTTCAAAAATGAACTTAAATGAAACGTAGTTCGTTTTATCCTATTGGAGTTTGATGTACGTATTATGATTATATAATTTGAATATAGTTATTGGATTTACCTATTATGATTACATAATTTGAATATAAGTATAAATTCAATTTGAACGAAAAAACACTTTTGTTATTACTTTATGATTTGAGGTTGTCTCAATTATATGATTATAACAAAATATAATCAAATAAGTCATGAATAAGTCATGAATAAGGGACATAAAAATAAAAAATAAAACCTGGAATGATAATGAAATCTTTGAAATATGGGAAGGGTTTATTAAAAGTATTTATTTCTTTTTTCATTATATTATTATCAATGATTACTGATTTAATTCAAATTTCCATCTTTAATATAGAAGTCAAATTTATTTAAATAATTATTTTTAAATATAATTAATTTTTAATATTTACTTATTTATCATAATAATATTATTGTTTTCACTTTCATATATTCATATATTAAATATAGAAATGAATATAATGTAGGGAATTGATACCTAATAAATAAAAAGGATGATTCACTGATATTATTAAATTTAAAAATGATATTAAAAAAAGTTTCTTTTTTTTTATTATTTTTTTTTATTTTTATTAAATGTAAATTTAAAACAAG
Organism: Pinus tabuliformis; assembly: GCA_031772625.1. Taxonomy (NCBI): domain Eukaryota; kingdom Viridiplantae; phylum Streptophyta; class Pinopsida; order Pinales; family Pinaceae; genus Pinus; species Pinus tabuliformis. The sequence goes on along the minus strand of CM062817.1, from coordinate 1,384,218,557 downwards.
TGGTATAGGTTAGTTTAATCTTGTTAGAAACTTAAAAATTGTATTATAAAAAACATTGCATAAAAAATTATATTTTATATTGGTGAACTTTAGTTAAATTGTTAATGGTTAATAGTAAATTTAATCATATAATCTTGTTTTGGGAGGAACTAATAAATTGAGATGTGTTGTGGATAAATTAATTGTTTATGGTAACCACTGGTGAATCTACAAATTAATTGTTTTACTCCTACATAAATGCTAAGGAAAACATAAATAATAGTGAGAAGTAAGTCTTGGTAAATATAATTATTTACATCCTATTCGTATCCATTTTAATGAAAATACTTGGAAAATGTGTTATTTATTTTCGTATTGCAACCATATCCATAATGCATCAATATTGCAACCATATCCATAAATTATGAAATAAAATATTGAGAGAGTTATCCACATGGCATTATTATGCTTCAAACAAATGTTTGAAAAATATATTTTTCTTGAATATTGAAAAATAAATATTTATTTTTCAAAGTTAAACATTATAGGTTGCATTGGTTAATGCTAAATTGTAATACCCCATAAATTGTGAATATTCTATTTATTTTTGCTAAATTTACTTGGAAAACTCTTGGCCCATGATAAAGAACTCATATGAATAATTGATGAACATAAATGTTTATTTTCTAATTTTACATTAATAAAATATTGCATCTCGTCAACCTTTAAAATTACCATGGAAAAAGAGTTTCACATTTGAGAAACTTAAGAAGAGAGTTATGGACATAGGTGGTTGCCTACCTAGATTCCTCTCCCTAGAGATAAATTATTTCAGTTAGGTAAAAGGGAGCCAAGAGTGTGAAAGGGAAAAATCTTGAGCCTAGTTAGGGGGGGCCAAGAGAGGAAAACAAAGATGTAAGTTTGATACCCTAAAACAGGATGTTGTTGAGGGAGCCATGACACTGCCAAAAAGTGAATTCCCCAGTTGATTGGCCAGTGTAATTTCAAATTTAACATTTTGTGGTTATTGAAACCCTAGGCTAGACCTGGTGTGGTTAGATAAGTCCTAGGTGTAAATGGTGTGGTCTTTGTCAAAGAAGATTGATCATGATGTGAAACTGGCTTTAGGGCTTTTTGATAGAGTGTATTGGTTCTTATTGGTTGGGTGGATCATTATTTTTCACATTATCATTGTTGTGGCAAGAAAAACTATTGGAAAACCGATAAGTGAAATACATTTTCTTCTATATACTTTAATCTCCTATTATATGGTGCAATGGTATGATTTTAACTCTGATACTATGAAATGGAAAAAAAGTCATAAAGTTGATGAATTACGTTGGTTCTAAGCCTCAGTGGACATAATTGATATCTATCCATTTACCTTGATGTATGGAAAGTCCCAGAGATAGGTTGCATAGACTTTCCAGTTAGTAAATAATAATGTTGTATTCATGCATATAAGTCATGGTAGGATCTGTGATTAAATATAATTTCATGTTATTCTAATAATGTATAAAATAGACCAAAGAATCTATTATCATTCTGCGGGGCATAAGAACAAACCTTTACGAAAAAAATGGGTTTGAGATTTGTTTTTCTAATCTGGTAAAGTCGAAAGAAAAATAACATAATATATAGACCAAAAACCTTTATGATGTAAATAAAAGTAAGGGGTGCAATAGTTTTATTTTTACAACACTACTCGGAAAATACTTTCTAGTGGAGGTTTTTGCAGAGGCCCCTATACACCAGTGCTTTATTATCAATACATGCATCGAGGCTGCATATAACATGGTGCATCAAAGAACTCTTTTTGTTTGAAAAATAAAAAATCATGGTGTGCTCAATAACAAAATGCATCGGTCCTTGAAAATTCACTAGCACCGAAATCCTTCATATAGTAAAACATACCTGTGCTATTAGACAATGTCATCCCAATGTGGTAGACATATAACAATGCCATAAGGCATCTAATAAAGTGTGCCAATAGACAATTTCAATTTTATAAAAAAAAGATCGATGTTATTGTAAAACCACAACACTGGTGCATTATTGATAACATAAAGTCCCGGTGCATCTTAATAAAGCACTGTGATAATTTTAAATTAAGAAAAAAAACATGGTGTTTTTCAATATAGCCCTACCTGAAATGCACAAAAGGAGAGTGAAAAAAAAAACCCCTCCCGGCCGTAATTTTCATTTTTACCATGTACAATGAGGTAGATCTCTGAAACACTAGTGCCACTTTTGCCACATGCAAGTTCCCTGACATCGATGCTTCTCTTACTCACCACCTTTTAGTATCATGATCACTATTTGAGTTTCCAATTTTTTCAAGTGGTGTCCAAAATGCCTTCCCGATGACCAAATGTCTAGGTAATCTCTATGTTCCTTTCTAATTTATTTTTTAGCGGATTAGAATTGCAAATTAGGTTGAATTTGTCATTGTTTTTTGCAAAAAAAAGAAAATCGATGCGTGGTGCACTCAATATGTTCGCCTCGCACCAAGCATGGTGTGCCCTATAAATTTACAGGGTGCACCACATTTCAGTCTGTGAACATAATGCACCACCACTGTGGTGGTGCATTTTGTAAATATAAATGCACTAGGAAAGATGCAGTAGATTGTGTATCAGTGAGTCTCTCCGGGTACATTTATATTTACCATACGCACCGCAAATAAATACTTTAAAATATTCCTATAGCTCTATGTGTTCGATAACCTGAACATATTGTTCTAGTGCCAATAGGTTATACATACACGCCAATGCACAAGTATGTCATACCACTATGAAAAGTTAAAATTATAAAACACCCGCAGCATATCATACTTATGTGCGCACCATTACGAGTGCAATTATAGCTGAAAGTGCATCAACTCCAGTGCATGACATTTTTTTGAGCGCACCGGTATTTTTTTTTTTTAGATTGAAAGTTATGTTTCCATAGTTATAAATACATGTTTCATTTAATAATTTTTTTTTTATTTCATGTATTAGGCTGATGCATTTTATATGTGAATCATGTAATAGAGATGTCAGTAGAGGGAGCAACAAAAACAATAGGAGCAGCAGGCAGACCCATACAATATGGTCTAACCATGGCAGGAAAGAGAAAGGAAAAGGGATTTATACCCTCTCCCTATTACTACAACAACCTGGGATCCCTTGAGAAATGTAGGCCTCCTCAACTACTATGAGGAGGGTACTTCCCTTATTGAACATCTAATCTTTGGGATTAGGAATCCTATGTAAACACTGTAAATAGCTAAATAAATGGAATTGGAAGATGAAGAGAGATTGGGGGGTGAAACCCAATAGTATCCTTCTCCATGTATATATCTATGTTATATCTTAATGCAATAGAAGTAAATTCATTCAGAGTTACTCCTAGTCTGACATAGTATCATAACCAACCCCATTTTAGCTTCCTTCTGCTCCTGTAACTCCTACTTTTAGCCTGTCATGGTATCAAATGCTTGTTACGACTATACCATATGGCCCTCTCCTGGGAAATCAATGAATCTGATGCAAAGTTTCACACTAGGGTTCATCCACGCTCCCCGCACCATATCACAGTCAAGTCATTCTAATGAAACAATAATTGACAGACATCAATGCACAATCCAGGAGTTACTTTGTTCCAATAGCCAGAGCAATGTACACATCAATTTTTTTCAATGCAAAAGGCAGAGAACGCTCTGTCCAAATGCAAAGAAAATAGGGATATAGGACAGAATATGACATGAAATAATGGTAGGAATAGTTTATAACAGAATTGAATATGGGATATATGGAAATTGAGTAATATTAAGTGAATGTATGGCATGATTTGTATGATATAATATTAAAGAGTGGTATGATATAATGTATGGCACTGTTATTTTATGACTGGTATATAAATGTTTCTTAAAACAAAAAGGCCATGGAATATGAATAAATGGAACTTTGAACTCTTTTTAATGGATATATGGACTTTGTATATAGTGAAGAGTGAAGATTAGTAGTGGATTTTAAATCAACTCCATAAGAAACAAAAATAAGGCTACATTATAACCCTCTTTTTTGATGATGTGTTCACTCATTTCCATTGTGGGAGTAGTTTTCTATGGCAAGGAGAACTATCATGAGTGGTCCTCGAAGATAAAACACACCTTGATCTTTAATGAGCTATGGAAAGGGGTTTTTGAAGGAGAAGGAGACAATGCACCTGAAAATACCACTTCAGACAAGGAGCTTTCCATTTGAGAAAACAAGAACAACATGGCCTATACCTTTATTGAAACTTCCATAAATGAAGAGGTGAGTTGTCATATTCCTCCATTTTCAAATTATTTTGAAGCCTTAAGGAAGTTGAAGGAATTTTATGACTCACACTCTGAACTTAAAGTTGTTTAATTGATGATCAAGTTGTTCAATCTTGAGTTGAAAAATGATGACCCTCTTGCATTAGCATCATAAGATATATTATGGATGACATAAAATACACTAGTGTTGAAATAAATATTCCTCTCATAGCTTATGTCAAGGCATTATATCCCACCTATTCACATTATGTTGAGTCATTGAAAGCAAGTGGCAACCTTAAGGAGATTACCTTTGACACCCTTGAGAAGAATTTTCCTAAAAGAGAGAAGGATTTTGGGAAGAACATAGCTCTTGAGTCTACTAAAGAAGTTGTGTGCCTTTAAAAAAAGAGAAGAATCATGCACAAGATTATTCTACAGGAAGACGTCGTCGAAGAGGAAGAAGAAGCAAGAATTTTAGAGGTAGGGTAGTAGACATTTCCAAGAAAGGTTTGATCTTATTTTCATACAATGCAATGGAGATGGACATGATGCTTCTACATGTAAGCTGCCTTGGGACAGAATTGAGTAGGAAATAAATGAAGGAAAAGGTAAAACAATTAACAAATGGAAAGGAAAAGCACCCGAGTCTGCTCATTATGTTGTGGCACATTGCCACATTGGAGTAATTGAATACTTATTCAATGCCTCACTTGCTTCTTAGAAAGATGCTTGGTTGCTTAATTCAGGAGAAAATTTCCATATGAATTTCAGGAGATATTTCTTTGAATAATTCATAGATAATGTTGATGGAATGATATACTTTGAAGACAAGAAAAACTCAAGCCATCGGGCTTGGAACCATCAGGCTCAAATTTCCTGGTGTTTTGTACTTTCTTCTACTTGATTTTCTACACCTCCTAGAGTTTAGGAGAAAATTTATGTCTTTACTTGACATTCGATAGAAAGGGCACTCCACTCACATATTTTATGGCAAGGTTGAGGTCAGAAAAGCATCAGATCACTCACTTGTCATGGCTGGGACACAGGAAGAAAATATTTTGAAGCTGCAAGGAACTTCTGCTTGTGCACAAAAATTTTCATACAGTTCTTGCTGTGATGAAAGTAAATTTCCATCAAGTCTTTTATGTCATGCTAGATTTGGACAGTTGAATGATGAAAACCTTTGTTTGGTGAATAAAAATGGTGTTACTAGTTTTCCTACAATTCCTAGGAAACTTAAGTAATGTGATGTGTGTATCTTAGGAAAGCACAAAAAATAGTATTTGTGTGATTCACATTCGAGAGAACATAGAAAAATTGAACTCATTCATTATGATTTGTGTGGCCCAATGCCTTTTCCTTCTATAAATAATAATAAATATATGATGACATTTATTGATGACTACACCAAAATGTGTTAGGTTTACTTATTGAAGAAAAAATCTGAAGCTTTTGAAACATTCAATAAACTTCATGCATGGATTAAAAGTGATGAAAAATCTCATATTGGATCTATTCATATTGATAACAGAAAATAAAATATATCAAATGAATTTTAAACTATATTCGACAACATGGGATCAAACATCAAATAGTCATGCCTTATAATCCCCAACAAAACAGAGTCGCTGAAAGAATGAAAATGAAAATCTTAAATATGGTACATTCCATGATGTGTTTCAAGAATGTTAACTTGATGTTTTGGGATGATGTAGCTTTATGTGTTGTGTATATAAAGAATAGGTGTCCATATAATGCTATAAAATACAAGACTCCCTATGAAATTTGGTATGGCCACATTCCTTTGATGAAGCATCTCAAGGTTTTTGGTTCCACCTGTTATGCCTTCATACCCAAACGATAGAGAAGAAAACTCGATGAAAGGAGTAATAAATGTATCTTCTTCGGGTACTCAAATACCTCCAAAGTATATTGTCTCGATGATGAAGTGAATAAGAAGTTTATAATATCTACAAATGTGATTTTTCTTGAATCCTTCAAGACTGACAATGTTGTTGAGCGACAACTTGATCACTTGGATAGATTCGAACATTCAAAGTCTTTCAAAGAGTTTTATAATCAGATTCCACATCTTAAAGGGGGGATTCCTATAGTGGATGAATATGTTGAATCTTCTTCTGAATTACTCTCTCGCCCGCATGAAGTTCCAACCAGTTATGGTACTTTGAGTGATGTGATTGATAGAACTGGGAGACTAAATCTTGATTCGGCTACATCTCAAACAACTAAGCAGTCTGGGCCATCTCAGAAAGGTCCTCCAAAATGGATGACAAAGAAACATGAAATTGTTCGTCCTTATAAGGTTGGAAAAACATGAACAAGAAGCTCAACAAAACATAATGGAGATGATGTAGACAATCCTGATTCACCAATGATATGGATGTTTCTGATGATTGTGAACTAAATTTGTTTGCAGATTTCGAACCAACTTCCTTCAAGGAAGTATCTTCCCATGATGAATGGAAAGAAGTGACGCAAAAAGAATATGATTCCTTGATAAAAAATGGCACCTAGAAACTGGTTGATCCTCCATTAGGAACCAAACCAATTGGCAACAAGTGGCTCTTCAAGAACAAGTATAATGAAAATGGCTTACTTCAAAAGAACAAAGTTAGGATTATCACAAAATCTTTTGCATAGAAGGAAGGGATTGATTATGAGGAGACACTTTCCCCCATAGAAAATGGGCTACCATCTAGAAACTCTTTTCCTTCGTAATCTAGAATGGTTATAAAATCCATCAAATTGATGTAAAAACTACTTTCTTGAATGGAGATCTGAAAGAGAATGTGTTTATGTCCCAAACACAAGGATTTGTTGTGAAGGGTCAGGAACATAAAGTATGAAAGATCATAAAATCCTTGTATGGCCTCAAGCAAGCACTGTGAGCCTAGTATGAGAAGTTGACTAAGCATCTTCTAAAGCTCAATTTCAAACATTATGGTCTTGATGATGCAACCTTGTTTGTCAAGAAAGTTGGAAAAATAATTGTATATCTTGTGGGGTATGTAGATGATATTTTGATGACATGGAATAATGAGAGATACATTTCATCCATAAAGAAAGAACTGAGGAAATTTTTTGAAATGACAGATTTGGGCTATGTTCACTACTATATTACTATTGAAGTAATCCAACATCTAAAGTTTATATTCCTATTTTAGAAGAAGTACACTAGAGATATGTTGAACATGTTTGGCATGGTGGAGTGAAATCCTTTGACCACTCCAATGGAACATAACTTAAATATTACATCCAATAAAGGAAAAGAATTTGAGGATGCAACGAAGTATAGAAAGCTCATAAGAAGTCTCAAATACATGACTACTACTAGACCAAACATTTCATTTTCTATTGGAATCCTCTTCAGGTTTATGCAAAAGCCTTGTGAGGGTCATTAGTATGATAAAAATGAGTTCTAAAGTACTTGAAGGGAACTCAAGACTTTGGACTCGAGTATACATAGGTGTGTCACTTCATCTTGATTGGATACTCTGATTCATATTTAGATGGAGATAAAGACACTAGAGTATCTACTTCAGGTTATGTTATGAGTCTTGGATTAGGAGTTGTCTCCAGGAGGTCATGTAAACAATTAGCTCTAGCAAATTCCACAACTAAGGTAGAATATGTGGCAATAGCTAAAGCATAAAAGGAAATTGTGTGGTTCAAGAAAATTCTAGAATATTTGCAAGAGAAACAAGTACTTTCAACTCCTCTTTTGATTAACAACATTTATGAAATAAAGTTGGACAAGACCCCAAAGTTCCATAATCAAACAAAGCATGTCAATACAAAATACCATCTAATTCAACATCATCTTGAGGCCAAAATAATTCACCTATGACATTGTTCGATAAATGAGTAGATAATTGCATAAATATTCACCAAAACACTTGGAAGGGAAAAGTTTGAAAGATTCAGAATTATTCTTGGACTCGCGAACATCCCTTCAGATTAAGGGGGGGAATGTTGAACACCTAATATTTGGGATTAGAAATCCTATGTAAATAGCTAAATAAATAGAACAGGAACAAATTCATTCAGAGTTAATCTTGGCCTAATATCCATGAAGGCGCATTCTATCCTATTGATGCATCTGACCCACTGATGGAATGTCCAATGGAAATCTTTCTGTGTCAATTCCAAGTTGTGTTATAGGCCCACTAAGGAGGACATTTAATTTATCACTGGCCTATCCAGGAGAGGGGAGGATTTTCCCCAATTCCCTTATGTCCCCATGGTGTTGCAATTGAGAGTTAGCTTATACACTCTGAGATATGCAGGCCTCATGTGGTCTGTCAATCATATTTTTAGCTTCGTTGTGGACAACTACATATTTCTTATTTTGCTACAGAGGAGGCTAGGTGCTTCTCATTATTAGTCAGCACCATTTCAAATTCTTGTGGTGATGGGAAATTCATTAGTTTCCCTCTTTTGTATTATGTTCATTATTTATTAAGGGGGAATGTTGCATCAGATAGTCTGCGTTTTTTTATGGAATTTTGCATGACTTTAGATAGATGTCATGAGTTGTTGAGACAGGGGAGGTAGACCTTCCCTTTTCCTTCCAAGATATTTTATTTATTTTTTTAGAGGTTTTTGTAGACGAGGTTTGCATTTGATTGTTTCCATCTTAGGACATTCACTAAGGCCGGATGTCCATGTTAGCATAGATGATTCCCAAGAGGAACATGCTGGAGTTTTCGGTGAGGATTTTCGATGAGGCAGTAGAGCTACTAGCCAGTGTGGATAACCATGCGTTTGCTAAGTTGGGGCATCCATATGTAGGGCTTGCTTGGAGAGGGTATCCCAACATCTTCTTCATAGCATATGAGCCTCCAGATGATAGAGGAAATATTAGTGTTTTCTTTAAATTAATCTAGTTTCATTTTCTTGTTTTAATGAATTTGAATAAAATTTATTCTAGCACATTCTTTAACTTGTTGTATCAAATTGTTTAATGAAATTGCCTAATTATTTTATGTACTATATATTTTTGTAGACATCCGTTCATATGATGGGGACATGCCTCCTCCCCCACTGCTAGATCAAGGAGATGGGGAGATGGGTGACGACCAAGAGGGTGAGGCTTATCCTCAAGGGGGCATGGGAATATGGGGGTGGAGGGTTGCTATGCGATATCAAATAGACTACTCTAATTGATTGGCCAAAATTTTAGTTCAGTAAGGATTCCTCCTTATGAGGCATTGCGATATCAGTGTAGATAAGATGTTCGTGGATCTCTACAAGGCATGTCTACGATATTTGATGTCTCTTATGATGTGGCATTTCATTGGAGTTAGTACTTGAAGCGATAAGGGATGCACAACATCATGTAGCACCACATCCATCAATTGATGAGGGTGGTCATGGTGATGAACAGGGTGATGATCATGATCATGATCATGAGGATGGTGATGATGATGATTCTAGTGGTGCCACCCCGTCAGATCATGGTCATTAGGGTGTTGGTGATCCTTTTGGTAGTACACATGCTCATCAGTTGCCTGATGATATTGGGATTCCAAAGCTAGAGTATGTGTCATATGTTTGTCCTGACACAGCAGACTAGCCACCTTCTCCTGCATACCAACCACATCCTTCTACTACAGACTAGGCACCTCTTAGTCCCACCTCATATAAGTTTGAAAAATGTACTTGATCAAGTAGTAGATGACCATCGGTCATTTCTACTGCAGACGAGGTGGCAGGCACTACTACGTCTGTCGTATCAGATATATATATATATATATATATATATATATATATATATATATATATATATATATATATATATATATATATATATATATATATATATATATATATATTTTTTTTTTCATGTTTATGTACTTAATTTATATGTTGGTGTGTATATTGTTAGGTCATGTTAAATATGTTCATTTAATGTGCTTGCAGATAGATGTGTGCGTGATAGTAGTTATTTGACATGAGATTTATATTAATTTGATGATTTGGATGGTGATGATGTTATATTACAATGTTTTCATTTTATTAGATATGATCACGATGATGATTCTCTTTTAGATTATTAGATTTGTGTGCTAGCTAATGACGTTTTTACGTGCTACTAAAAGTGTATATAATTAGATGATGGTAGTGAATTTGAATGTGTATCTTAGATGATTTTTATGTTTGTTAGATGATTATCATCATGATGTTTATTTTTATGAAATAATGTTTATTATAGATTATGTATTGGTTAATTTATATAAAAGTTTTATATATGAAATTTCATGTAAAATGACTTACTTTAAAAAAATGCAAAGATATTTTTATAAATTACAAATTTTACTATGGTTGAAACTATGATTGTGAAATTACCATAAATATTTTTCTATTTCTTAGATGGTTCATTGATATTCAATCGAACTTAATTAGTAAAATATTTCAATACTAAGAATGATAAAATAATTAAAGTTAAAATGATTTAGTTAGTTCGTAATGAGACGAAAATGTGTAACACATTCAATTTTTAATATAAAATATTATTAAGAATAAATTATTCAAAAATACAACTCAACTAATTCAATATTAATTTATAAAGTTCAATCTATTGTTAAATTTTAAAAACTTAAGTCAAAATTGTTTTTACAACTTGCAGCCTAGATCCATCTTAACTCTGGATCTACCAAGGGTAGAGAGAGATGAAATCTCTTGAGATGAAAACATATTTTTGAGTGAAAAGAGATTTGATCTAGGCACCTGGTATATTAATAATATATATATATAGTTGACATTGAAATATTTTATTTATAATTCATGTTCTCCCTATTAAAATGTAAAAATATGCCCCTCATATTTTTTTCTCTATGTATACATTTAATTATTTTTATTATTAATGTTTTATAAATTAATATTACATATCAAATCCATATTAAACATTGAAAATTTTACAAATATCCCTCATACATTGAATTAGAAATCAAGTATTAATGGAATAAGAATTCTCTCAATCTTTCCCACTAAAGTGAAAATATAAGAAATTTGTTATTTTAAATTACTGTATTTTTCTTTATATAAAGTATATATAAAATTATGTTATTTAATATGGACGATGAAATATTTTACTTATGGTTGTCAGTAAAATATTTTTTCTATAAATATATTTTTGTTTTAAATATCACATGTAATTGGAACACAGAATGAATTTCACATAATATAATATCAATAATACTATTTCTTGTCATGTGAAAAATTTACATTTTTCTTCTACTAAAAAGTAAACTTTATTTTTTTTCTCATTTCATTTCTTCCTCATAATAAAAGCTAGATTTTTTTTTTTTTTTTTACTTTGGGTTACATTATATCTCTACATAAAGTTATATAAGATTAACGTGTAAATTGAAGTATTCTAATTATGACTGACATTAATTTCTTTTATTATTACTATTTTTAATTTGTTAAATCCAATTATTATTTTACTATTTTTAAATGTAAGGTTATGTGACAATATCTCTCCCATACTAAGATGTAGAGAGCCCAATTAATTTAGATTTACTACAACTTAAAAAAAATTATTTTTATAAAATTTATTTTATTACTAAAGTTATGATATTTCCAAGCAATTTAAATTTAATCTTTATAGCAATTATTACCAATTTAAATTAAAAAAATTGCTCTCTAAAGATTAGCATAAAGAAATGTAAAATAAGGCTTGTGATCAAGTTGTAGTTGGGGGTTTTCTCTATTGGAAGTTCTCCCTTAAAGAGGCCAATGAATGTTTTTCTAGTAATAAAGATATAATATTTTGATGCTATTATGGTTCTTTATTTGCTATTATATGATTTAAATAATTCATTTTAAATAATAGAAATTAAATTATCACGAGATATTAACTAAAATTCATGTTTTTCACATTTATCTTAGCTAATATTACATCATGTTCATAATGATAAAGACATATTTACTTTAAATAATTTAGTTACAAATACATAAAAAATATATATTTCTTTTACATAAACTAAGCAAAAAAAATGCTCATCACCAAGTCTTTTTAAAACTCAGACAAATGCCTCTTAAAATCTATCACAAATGCGGTGTGCTTGGTATGTTTTTATGGCACCGGTGCTATCATATTTATCCAAAGCAACACCTAAATAATATTTAAAAATATAACTAGATATCAGTGCATTAGATAACGTAAACGTTTTGTCTTTAGGCGAAAATTTTATACGTGCACATCGGTGCATATGTATGACTTACCACTATGAAAATTTAAATTTGTGAACCAATAGAGGTGCGTCATAGGTATATACATTTTTTCGTTTAATAAAAAAAAATATTTTATGTATGAGGCTGATGTATTTTATATGTCAATGATGTAGTAGAGATGCCAACAGAGGAAGCAACAGGGATTGTAAATACTTAGTAAAATAATGAAAACAAAAACATACAGTAATAGTATAAATGATGATATAACCCAAGTATATATCACTCTCAATTGTCATCACCTTTATTATCTTCCTTGGTGCTTGGCATGATAACGTTGTTCTTCTCAAAAACATGTTTTTATCTAGGTCCATGTCTTAATATGAACCACCAATCCCTATCTAACAAATTTGGGTAAAAAAACACATGGTTGTCCATGTCTTAATATGAACCACCATCCCTATCTAACAAATTTGGGTAAAAAAACACATGGTTGTAGTGTTTTAGGAAAACATAAGGCTCCCTAACTTCATGCTACATATTTTTAGAGTTGATAGATACTAGCCCACTACCACTATCTTCCTGTACATGATTCTGATCAAAGGTGGCCCACCACTTACACCTAAAAATAGCACATTGAAATGAAGAGAAGTCCAATTCAATGATCTATTCCATCCTTCCAGCGTAACCTAACGTCCCTTGCATTAGGTTTCGATCGTGGTGGCTAGCATGACTAGATTGGTCGAACTCGAGTTCCACTACATAGTCTTGTGTCATGCATCCATCATCAGCATCCTCTATGCGAGAATAATGTCCATATACCCACATATATGGGAACTAATGCACCTATAAAAAAGTGAAAAAATCACAGTGTCATGTGTCTAATAACCTGAACAACATTACATACATACATACATACATACTATATATATATATATATATATATATATATATATATATATATATATATATATATATATATATGTTACAACTCAAAGGTGCAATATGAAGTTGAACATATTATAATTACCATGTTACTGCACCTAATACCTATGTTTACTGCATCCTTTTTAGCACGCGGGTAATGACCAGATGCACCATATTTCTCTATGACTTAATCAACAACCCAACTATTAGAGCATGTCATTGGAATATTTTCTTTTAAATGATCAGGATAAATCTCATTTTTATTATTCATCCATTTGAATTATTTTCTGTCATTGTCCCATTTCCTCCTCTTCTCTTTATACAATGGGACTCATAGTTGTGTTGCTTCCATATTGTAAAGAATGAATTTATTGATGGGTTCAATTTCTGAATTCGTTGATGAAATCAAACCAACACACACACACACATACACATATATGAGATGAAAATATGCATTAATATGAAGTTCGCTGTGAATAGTTATTGTGTAGTAATTTGACAAATGATAAGTTTTTACTTACTCTTTATCATATGCCCCTTTCCATTTGTTTCGAGAAGCTCCCCTTCTCTTTTGTCTTCATCCCTTTCATCGTCCTAAATCGCCACACCTGGTGTGTCGTTGATCTGCTTGATGTACTCGATGGCATACTACAAAGACTCATACGATATATACCCATCTACCATAGACCCCTCAGGTTTTTCCCTTTGTCCAACAAAACATTTCAATTTATTCATGTACTTCTATAAGAAGAACATCCAATGAACATAAATGATGCCAACTAATTCAACCTCATCTAATAGGTGAATTAGAAGATGAACATGCAAATCCATGAAACTCACTAGCAATTCCTTCTCAAACATACAAACAATCTCACCTATCTATTGACGCCGCCATGGAATGTTATCCGTATGAATCACCTTTGATGTGCTCCAACGTATAAATATAGATAATTTAGATATGGCACATCGTAGGTTTTAGTGGAAGTTATGTTCATACATCCACGCATGAGAAAAGGATAACGATACTACACAGTAAATATTACATTATACAAAAATTAATTATAAAATATCGTATTATATAAAAAAATAATAATAAAATCATATTTTTGACATACGTACTCTTTGAAGGTTCAAATAGTAATGCAATTTCAATCCCAACAAACCATCATCCACAATGAAGAAAAGTCATAGTGAAGACCCATATAAAGAAGGCACCCTCACATTCATTATAACTTCCTTTGCCAAAGAGAGATCATCTTTCTTTAAAATCCATAGGACATCACCTTCTTTAAAAGTCCAATAGGGGCCAGGCTGTCCTCTAGTTTCTTATTTTAGTTTTTGAAGAAATAAGATTTCAACTAACATCCAATGTGTCACTTTCTTTTAGTGATATGTGCCTCCATAAAGAAGACAAAAAATTTAAATATACACATGGGCTCTAGTAAGTGGGAAATCCTAAGATGCTCCCAATATGGGAGCTCATAAAATACAAATTTCCTTTCCATCCCAATGCAAAATTTCTCAACATAGGTGTCGAAGAAATATATATCATTGAACATAGGCTCCCCATTTGAATCAAATATTTCTACAAACTCCTTCTCCTTCTTTATCTCATATTCTCTAAGCCATCCAGCTGGTGTCATTATTGTAGTCCTTTGGGTTCTCTCTCGTTTACCATTGAAATTAGATGTTGCTCTTCTATAAGGGTGTTCTTCTAGGAGGAATACCCTAAAGCAGTCATACACTGACTTTCATAGGTGTTCAAAACACCTAGGCTTCATAGATGGTACACAACATTTACATCCATGAGTCCCATTTTCTACAAGACCTACAAAGTTATTGTATATAGACCAAAACGTTAGCGACCATGAAGATATGAAAAGTTGCAATGAATTAAATTAGTATGCGAAACAATGTTTTTACTAAACAAATAAATAAGAATTTAATTTACCAAAGAAAACTCCTAAGCCTAGACAATCATGTATGGTGTAAGCACATATGTCATACAATGTAAAAATTCTCTCTATTGTGATGGGTATTCATACATCATACACATGTATCCCTTCCCATAATTCCTTAAATTCGTCACAATTTTTGTAAGAAATCATTCATATTCTTCACTTGTCTTCTGCCATGGACTATGAGAGAGAACATTAGATGTTCATTCTTCACAAATAACCATGGGGGGATATTGTTATTGATCAATACTATAGGATAAAAAAAATAGTTTGTGTTTTGGAGGGAATATGGGTTGACTCCATCCATGGTTATGCTAAGTCATTGACTTCATACTTCATCCTTCAATTTTTCAATCCATGTATCCTCTATATGCTTCATGGATATTGAATCTATTGGGATTCATATAACTCCTAAATCACTTCTGTGTGAAGCATGTCATCCCTGCAACATAGCTTATTATGTGCAACGAAAGGGTCTTTGAATCCTTGGGATAATAGGGATGTGCCTCAACATCTTATGATGAGGAACATGTGATTTACCCATTTTTTTGAATTATGGTAACTTTCATGCCGACATTTCGGACATATCCCTTTGTCTGCATCTTCTCCTCTTTATAAAATACAATCATTCGGACATGCATGATATGATATTTACTCAACACTAAACATTTTTGACAAATGACTTGCCTCTTCGCAACTATCCGGCAAGACATTATAACTTGGAAGAACCTTATCTTTGAATATCCTGCAGTTGGCGAGGAATATAATTGTACAATGTCAATATTTAACATTCATAAAATCGAATCGTTTTTAAATTTGAATGTGTTACAAAATATAAGGAACTTGATCGATCATGCAAGTCAATTACCTCAATATTTTCGAGAAACATGCATTTTACATGCCAAACATTTCTTTCATGTTGTATGGAAACATCATTGTCCCCAACTGAGTATACATTGACTTGTCTCCAGGTCCAAAGAGAGGGGTGGTGAAATCAAATTTCAAGATTTTGAATAAGGTATTAGTGATATGAGCATCATCCCCTTGTTTATCATTTTGGAATGAATCTATCAACATTTCCTCCATGGAAGTCGTATCTCATGAGTGTTCATCCATACCAACCTACATTTGATTACCTCCATTGCCAACTTATGATGAAGATCTACTATTGTTGTAGTCATTCATAATTGGTGAATCTGATCATAGTGGGAACTGAATAGGTGGTTGATTCAACCATTCTTTGTATGCTTCCTCTCTGAGTATTTCTCTTATTAATGCAACCTTTTTCTTGATTTGGCATTGTAGTGGGGTGCATCAGAAGATGGTAGGTGGTTCGTTTATCATCACTAGAATCATAATTTCAAAAAATATTGAACATCATTAGTACAATATCAATTATATTAGTATGCATAACAATGAAAATGGTTTACTGAAATTTCATTATACCAAACAGTTATTTCTATCGTTGATCTAAGATTGCGGCTAGAAAATTCCATGTTCCAATTGGAAAGGTGAAGAGGTTGTCCATTTCATCTACCAACTACTTGTGACATGTTGCTCTTGATCAGAGCTACTGACGTTTTTGAAAATAATACAGAGTAATATTTTCTACTTTCGAACTCGATTTTGAATCGGGATCATCCAAATAAATTTTATACATTTTTATTCAAATTGACATGGATTTAAAAAAATAGATTCAAGTAGATAATCGAAATATAAATAAAATATGAAATTACTAGAGATGGAAAGGGATAACTCCATAAAGGACTTTGATCAAAAATATGGAATGAGATGGAATTTGAGGAATTAGCCATTTGATATTATTGATATTTTATCTCTGTATTTGTAAAAAATCAGAACTAAATTTTTGTGTGAATATCTAAAATTAATCTCGACAACCATATAACCAAAATTTGAATTTCAATATAGTTTTGAAATCATTTTTCAAGAACAAGATGATTTTAAGTGGAAAATGTATACTATGAACTCTTATAATTCATGTGGATGCATCCAAAAGGATAATTTGAGATTAATATGCCATTTTATGTCAAAATAAAATTAAAGACGGCTTTTAAACCTTATCAGTGCACTAATCTGAATAAACTGCACTAGTACATACAAATAATAAGAGTGTGAGAGCATTTAAAAAATACCCACACTGATTTCCAACATTCTGAATAAATAATTTTTTTTTATCATTTCAGTGGTCTTTCACATAAAAGCGCACTCGCATATTTAAATTAAAAGCATCACTAGTATGCAATTATTTCTCGAATTTAGCAAAAAAAAAAAAACCCAACCATCTCGGTGCTCTTTTAAATATATATATTGCACCATTGGGTTAAGAAAAATAATCGCACCATTTCGGGATTTCAAAAATAAAAAAAAATGAATCATGTTAGTGTGTTGAAAAAATATTGCACTCCGGAAATGTCAATGTGCTTTTTATATAACCACATCAGCGTGCTTGACCATTGAATGCACGGGTGTGTGGGGAAATTGAATAAAAGAAAAGTGAGATTTTATTCTTTTTCTTTTTTTAAATTAAAAAATGAGTGACAATTGAATTTTCGAAATCTAATTTCATAAAGTCTTCTAAATAGTAAAATGTTATTTACCTTTTCATCATTTCACCAAAAAATTTCAAAAACTTGCCTAGTAAGTTTTAATTTTATCATTTATTTTACTAATAAAAATATTTACCTTTTTTGTTAGGGTTTAATTAAAAGAGAGATCATTTGCAAGACAAGATCAGATCAAAGAAACAAAATATTTTGGATCCACCAAAAGATCAGAATTTGAAAGGTATGGTGATTCACTAAAAATCCTAGATAAAAGGAATCTTAAAATTTATTTTTAAAATATTTTACAATTTTTGTTAGGTTTATTCAAAATTTAGAAGAAAAAAAATTAAAAACAATGTATAGTAAAAACTTTACTATAGATTTTACTAGTAAACTTTTTTACGATCTTTTTTCCCAATTAAATTTAATTAAAATTCAGAAAAAATAAAATAAAAAATAAAATATATATATATAACTTCCTACAAATTTTTACATTAGGGTTTAAATTTCTCTACCACTTCACAATTAGGGTTTTTCAATTTAGGAATTTTAGATTTAATGGGTTTTTTTATTTACTATAAATAGGGTGTTTGACATATAAAGTAGGGGAATTGCTTACTGAATTAGATCCAAACCTTGTCAGCCCTCAATGTTTTTTTTAAAAGCACCTATATGTTGCGCGATGTGCCATCTGTAACATTACACACTGATGCTACATGAGTAATACAACACACCAATAAATTATAAAACTTAAGATTTTGTCTAGTCTATTCATTGTTGCTCCTAGTGTAATATAACACACCATTGCGCTTGTTTCTAATGGCATCGTTAAATCATTGTGGTACGTTGAGCCTTACAAATCGCACTATCATCCCTCTATGATTTTGAGAAATGGCTATCATAATGCATCAGGGATGCATTATTAACATAACACGCTTGTATGTTATAACACTTTTGATTCTATCTAGTATTTTCATCATTACTCTTGGTGTAATATAACACATTGGCATGCATGTTTCTAATAGCACCATTAAATTATTCTGTTGTGTTTAGCCTTACAAATTACATCATCAGCCCTATCCTTTCCTTTTAGAAACATTTATATGTTGTGCAGTGCACCCTATGTAATATAATGCACTGGGGCTACCTAAGTATTTCAACCCACTGATATATTATAACACTTTCAATTATGTCCAATCTGTTCATCATTGCTCATGGTGTAATATAACACAGTGGCGCGTCTATTCCTAATAACATTGTTAAATTAGTGAGGTGTGTTTAGTCATACAAATCACATCGTGATAATGTAAAGTTATTTTTGAAAATTAATTTTCTCTGACAGTGTTGAATAATTGAAATCCTAGTATGTTTAATCTTATAAACACACCAGTGCTTTTATTTAGATAAACGCACCAGTTATGAGTTGTTGTTGTTGTTTTTTTTCCTGAAAACTATTTGATTTATTTTTAAAATATATGTAATGGATTATGTATTGAATGGTATAGGTTTTATATTGATAAAAAATGTCTCATAAAGTCTCAAGTAACAAAATATTTATCAACACAATGACAACACATGAAAAAAATCAGAGAAGGCAAGTTCTTTGTAAATTCTTTACAAAATTAATATGTTTGAATTATATATACATTTAACTAATATGTATTAGTTTGCACGTGTCACACAGCACTACAAATGAAGAAGGTCAATAATATTATTTCTAATCTAAGTGCAGAAGAGAGTTAAAGCGTGATAGAAAAATTGCAGAATGATGAATCAGGTGGATGAAAAAATACTATTCAATATGAGTTTTTTTTTTTTTCTCATTAATAATATACTTAAGAATATTAGATAACATGTTTCAAACAATCTATTGATTCATATATGTTTAATGTTCTATAGGGAGAAATAATGGAGGAAAATATCAATGTCGTTCTAAGAAAAGCGAAGTTATGAAACATTTAAATGATGGTGAATTGGTACTTAGCTCATCTGGAGTGATGTTGGAGGTTAATGAAGGGGGGGGGGGGAGTTTTATAGAAATATGGGGGATCTAGTGTATAAAATGTATGTACTTTCCACTTACAATACAAAAATCAATGCAATGATTCTAAGAATGAAATTATATCTAAACTATAGGAAGTGTTTCTAAAGCAATGGTCAATGAGATATGTCATACTTGCAATAGAAAAAAATACAACAAAAAAAAAGAATCATTCAAAAGGTAATATTCCTAATTGTATAAAATGATTTTATAGAACTATATGTATATATTACTACAAACCATTAATTTATCAGTATCAATTTTGTTATATTTAGTTTTCATATATTATTATAAAAATAGTTTATTGTTTTTTTTAGGAAGATTATGAAAATCCCAAATGATCAATGCATTGACATATGAAACATGCCAGTAGGAATGTCCAAAAAAATGTATAAGGAGATGGTCAAAGAAATAGACATAATTTCATCACATGAGGAGCCATCTCAACAAACACGTGCTTCAAATGTATGTAATCATGATTGACTTTGTACATATAAAAAATTAATCTGGCATTAAATGTTAATTTTCAATTATTTTCAAGTATTTTCTTGCAGAAAAGGAAACAATATGGAACTCATTCAACACATGAAACAGGACGACGAAGAATAAAAGGGTCGATTTCAAAGTTTGTGAGTAATTATTATTATTTCCTTAGAACAACTCAAGGTTTCATTTTTGAATATTATAATTTGTTTTACAACAACCATCCTTGAATGTCTTCAAATAGTTGCTAACATACAAAGATGAGTCAACAGAAGAATTGATTCACATTGGGTTAAACGAGAGTTGTAATTATATGTTGGCATATCAAAATTTGACCGTGAATTTGTAAGTATCTATGTTGTTTACTTCTCTTAGTTTATAATTAATAGAACCAAAAAACCCTTTATATTAAATCTATGATTTATAATGGAGTTTAAAACATGTTGGAAACAATGTACGGAACTACACCAAAATAAGACTTGTTGCAACAAGGCATGAGACTTGGTTTTGAAACCATGTGCATAGTTTATGAGTCACTTCTTTCTCTGGTAAATTGTTATTTGATTTACATTGACCAAGAAGATGAAAGAAATAGATGTAATCAATAAAACATTCCTCCAAATAACCCAAGTCATGGAAGTAGCTCAAGCACTAACAAAAGTTCCAATGAAGAATGATGATGTATTTGGATATGTTTAGTCAATTTAATGTTCTGAAATTGTAAGCATAAATTATTGACTAGGGCAGGTAAACTGATGAAGTACAAGTGCACTGTATGTGCTAGAAGTTACTTATGTCGTTAAGGTGTTTATGTTATGGTTAATGTCTAAATCTAGAATCAGTATGGGGATGACATTACTCTCTATATTAGAGTATTATCCTTGAGATTTGTTAACTAGTTATTCTAAAATTAATCTTAATTTTGTTGAACTTTGTGGGATGGTATTCTGTTAGACTATTTTTTATTATGTTTGGATTTTTATGCTACAACCAAACTAGAGTAACTATGAAAGCATGGAATGATGTGAAGGAGATCCTATTGTATCGAATTGGAAAATGAAAGATACTTGAATTCAGTTGCTAAGAAAAGACTCTCACTCTTAACCATTGTAGCTTCACTCAATGCAAAAGTAAACAAGAACGAGAATGCTAAGTTATGAAATAATTAAACTGTGAAACGAAATGACTGAATTAAACTAGCTAGAAAGAAAAAGAAATGATCGAGCTATGATAGGTATAAAACAAATAAAATTACTGATGCAGATGTCAATTTAATCGCGAACTCCATTGGATTACATCCTAAAAATATAAAACAAAGCAGCCACAATTTAATTCTAAGAAGCCAAAGAAAATCTATTTGCAGTGAGGCAAATACCTAATCTGCATGCAGGGGGCCTCCATGAGGCAGTCAACAACTTTAATCAATGCAACATGAAATGTATGAACCAAGATCTGTTAATTGGAAAATAGTTTTGACAGGGTGCTTCCATATAGAAGTATTATAAATGCTAATCATGTAAATGAGAAGTACCATATTAACAATAAAGTGATAAGGGTGTTATAAAAATTGATATTACATATAGTGAATAATGATAACAATCCATATTGCCAGCTTGACACTTAGTAATAATGATAAAATGGTAAGAATGTTATGTAATTTGGCATGGTTTATTAACCTACATTTATAATCAAGAAAATTACCAATTTACTAAAAATTTAAATTTGAAAAGATATGTTACAAAAATTAATAATTGTCAATAAGAAAATTGATTGCTAGAGTGCTACCTTGATAAGGAATAATAAGAAGAACCACTAAAATGTGTTATAAAACTATGTGTGTTTGTTTTTTTCTGACTAAATTATTATAGTTTATATGCAAAGAGGGTTATCGTTATATTGTATAATATGATAATACAAAATCATGTAATCTAATTATAAGATGTTTTAGCCCTTTTTTTGGGCAACATTTTCTGGTTGATTTTGTTCAAACTTGAGCAAGAATTTCTTGGAATGGAATTTGAAGTGCCTCTGAGGTTCTTCAGTGTGTTGAATCTATTTATGCATTCAAAAATACATTTCAAACATAAAAAATGCAATCTCATGAGAATGTTGATTACTAAATTCTAGCGAAAAGGTGGCCAGAGTACTCCATACAAATTAAAAAGAACTTCTTTGAAGTTATAAAATTTCAAAACTAATGTATAAAATCTAATAGATTCTATAACACTCCATTTTAACTTAATCAACTAAAATACATTATGATCTATTTATTATATCATTTCTTATTATTTATGGAAGTTTGTTTGAATGATAAAACTTTATTATATAAATATATGAACCTCTTTATGTGAAGAAATTACACATATTTATTGTTGATGTGACTAGTGATGGTTGTTGTGAGATTTGCTTCCAACATATAAGAGTTAAGTGAGATATTTTAGTATAGAAGACAATTTAAATTATATGTTGAAGTGAATCAATAGGTACAATGCACATGATAAACTGGTCTAGATCCATTTAACTCCAGATCTATCATGCACCAAGAGGGATCAACTAATAATCCTCAAATAATTTTGCTCCAAGATGGGTATGATTGTTAACATGACAAGACTAATGTCAAGATAATTAAATCCAAAAAGATTACCTACGAGTTTCATTTATGATAATAGCCAGTTGGAAGAAGTTCTTTCATATGAATATCTCAAAATCAAAATTAATCATTGGATTAATTGCAATTATAGAAATGAGAAAATGATAAGTAGAGGATGGGAAACCTATTATGGGCTTGAAAACAATTGTAAGTCAATGGATCTTTGGTTTTTAGATACCTCTTTGATACTCTAATCACTTCTGTTATTTTCTATGGATGTGAGGTTTGGGGTTGTAGTATATCCAAAGAATAATGGAGGAATATTGATAATATCCAAAATCATTGTATAATTTACAACCTCAGGATTAAAATATTCCCTCACAACCCCATCCTCTTGATTGAAGCCATCATTTCCCTTATTGAAAGCATGGATATGACCATGTGAATTGTGAATAAGAATAATTTATACAAGAAGAATTTCAAGAGGTTGGCTAAATTTTCTTCTAACACTAGCCAAAACCCCGACCATCGGTTCAAGTGAGGATGCCATAAGGATGCCCAGTCTTGTATAGACAATTAGGGGATAAAGACGGAGATCATCTTGCAAAATAAGGATAATATTAAAATTATTATTTCTTACAAATTTTAGGATAAGTTATGGAGTAATAAAGAGTTAGAAGGAAAAAGGAGACTAAGATATTATAAGGGTGTGATCAACCCTAGTCTTGAAAACTAAAATTATTTATCTGTCTTGACTAGTGTTAGTAAGAAAATCAATATTTTTATGATAATAATTAGTTTTCATGAGCTTAGTAGTGAAATTAGGTGTTGATCTACTCCCAAATCTCCATGAGATGAAAGAGTATGCCCCTATGCCATACTAAAATAGTTGAATATGTAAAGAAATTTCTCTTGGATTACTTAGCTTAGGTGATGGCCACTCCAAAAACTCCATGAGAAGAAAGAGTATGCCCCTATGCCATACTAAAATAGTTGAATATGTAGAGAAATTTCTCTTGGATTACCCATCTTATCATCAAATCCGTTCTAATTTTTAAAATATATGTCACAGTATGATCCTTCTTGACCTATTAAGCACTATGGTGATTTGGGAACACTTCTCTTCACACATAGAAATAATATGTTAAATAATTTATATTAATTTCTTATCTTCTAAAAGTCCAATAGACCATATTGGTCTTAGTGGACTCATGAGCATCACCATCATTAATTAATTAATAATTTATAAATATTTATTTATCTTTTTCTTTGGTTGGTTGGGCCAAGAGGATTTAAACTTGGAATTTCATGGTTTATACAATACTTCATAATAAGATGATCATCAATTGAGTTACCCAATGAGTAATATATATATATATATATAGATATAGATATAGATATAGATATAGATATATATATATATTAGATTAATTAATATTAATTATTATAAATTAATTAATATTTACAAATAACTAATTCTCTTAATTAACATTAATAATAAAGTTAATAATTATTAATTAATTAATATATGAATTAATTTGTTAATAATGCTATTAATCATAATAATATTAATAATAATAATAATATTAATAATTATTTAAAATTAATTATTTAAAATTATGATGATAATGTTATTTAATCAATAATAAGATGATTGAATGGTCATATTCCAACCTAAGATCTCTAATAACTGTGAATATTAAATATAATGAAAAATAAATAAATAAAATTGTTTTTATTCAATTAAAATCATGTAAATCTTACATGATTAAGTATGAATAATAAATTATTAAAAAAACAAATAATTATTTTAAAAATTATTTTCATAATCAAAATTACTAAATCACATAAATAATTTATTTTGTTTCAACAAAATGTATTTTCTTTTACTTAAATAATTTTTTTTAATGAGGAGATGTGTCAAATTCAAGCTAAACACAAACATAATTACACATTACATTTATACTAGACTAATGCACTTTTTAATGCAATAAAAATATAATAAACCCATTTAATTATTATTAATAGATGTTAATCATATCTAATAAATTTTATATTATATGTATTTCTAATTTCAATACATTTGGTGAAAAAGATAGATGAATTTGAAAAGCTTAGAATAAAGAGTTAAAAAGCTATAGCTAAATATACCATGTAAAGAAAAGAATAATAAAAATAAAGAAAATCCAAAATAAAAATCTAAAAGGGGATAGTGAAGAAGAAAATTTAAAATAACTTAGTTGATGTGGTAGATACATTATGTAAAATAGATAAAATTAATATATAAGTTATAAGAGATTATTAATACAACTTGAATGGGTTTAATAGTTAAGACTATGTGTTTCTTCTTAAGAGGTCATAAGTTCAAAACTGGAGAACAACTAAAAAGAATAAGAATATAGGAGTTGCATCCTTTGGACTCCAACTAGAAAGAGTAAGAGTATGGAATCACATTGAAGATGTCATTCCATATGGGTCAACCTTGTGTTGAACCTCTTAATGAAAAAATGTTGATTCTTCAACATTCTTTTGATATCTTCCATAATAAAATGTTAATTCCTCAACGTTTTTTTAATATCATCTAGAGAAACAAACACATTGTATATCTTCACTTGCTATTAGGGCCATCCTATAACCTTCATATAACACTGTAATACAATTGAGTTGAGATATTGCTTTCTCCATCCCTAATAGTAAATTGGAAAAACCTCTTCCATTATCTCTTAGTTAGATAATAAAATTGCGTCTCATTAGCACCTCGTGAACTCTCAACCATCAAATAATGGTAAAAAAATTACAAGAATTTTCAAACTGGAGAGCGCGGACATTGCTCCCAAACTAATCTCTCCGGACATTGCTCTCTCGCCATATAAATTTGAAGTAAACAATATATACATTTTCAGCAAATTTCATGAAAAGGAAATTGCCTCCTTTATCTCTTATGTGAGATTATCACAATAATAATATTGAAAAAAAGATATATGGGTAGCTCCGATTTACACGGAATGATAGTTTGACAATCTCTGTGACCGCTAGACTGCACGTCGGACTCCACCTTCTCTGGCGAAGCATCCACCTTTAGATTGGGATTTTTTTTTAGCTGTGGGAACTAGTGGTACGAAGTCCAATATATCCACCATTCGGTACAGATTAATGAGATGGGTTGCTCTCCTTATTCAACCCTTTGGGGTATTTCTAGGAATGTGTTTTTAATATTTTTCATATAATTTTTTATTGAAAGGTTGTTTATTTTTTTTCAATTTAACTTTTTATTTTATGATTATAAATAAAATATGGTTGATATTTTTTTGGGTTTTTAAAAATTAATGGATGGTATTTCAAATAATAATTATTTTACATTTTACATTTTATGTTTATTTTTTCACATTTATTTATTATAATTATGAAATTGTCATTCAAATTATTAAATAGTAAATAATATTATTTATATTTATTCAATCAGGTATTTTTAGGAATGTGTTTTTAATATTTTTTATAAAAAAATTATTGAAAATTTGTTTATTTTTTTTCAATTGGATTTTTTATTTTATGATTATAAATAAGATGGTTGATATTTTTTTGGGTTTTTTAAAACTAATGGATGGTATTTCAAATAATATTTATTTTACATTTTAAAATTTATGTTTATTTTTTCAAACTTAATATAATTATGAAATTGTTATGCAAATTATTAAATAACAAATAGCATCAGTTAAATACCCAAATTTAAAAGAATGAGTGTGCTAGAGTTATTAATTTAGAAAGGGAGAAATGGGGATCTCACATCCATTAATAAAATTGTGCTAATTTAAGTATATCCATACACATAGCTATTTTGAAATAGAGCTTTTATAATTTTAATTTAATTATAAAAAAATAGAGTAATTGAGTTTAAATTATTTAATCCATAGAATTCCAAAATCAAGTAAATACTTTAAAGAAAATTGAGTTTAAATTGTTTAATCCATAGAATTCAGTACTTCAAGTTTTTCAGGGTGTTGAATCTATTTGTGCATTCAAAAAGATATAATCACAATCTTGCTTGAAATTGAAAGGGCAATTGTGTAAGTTAGACTAAGACATTATTAAGTTGATAATAGGGATTTGTCCTCCATAAAATATTTTGTAATAATATTAATAGTATGACAAATAGAAGTTTGAGATTTATCTGCAAAGTACTTGTAACACCCCCTCAGTAAGAGGTAAATATTTGATTTATTTTTACTGCACAAACTTAGTAAACCATAGGCTAAGTGAAAAATCTAGTGGAAAACTTTAATGTTTAAAAGTTTTATTTTAATTTATTTCAAAAGGTTATGACAAGTCTTGGAATTCAGACACTAAATGAAAATGTTTTCACTCACTAGGGTTAAAAAATAGTTATTCCTCTCCGTATAGATAAACCAACCTACATCCATCTTAACCCCAAATCAAATTTCAGAGGGATCAAATTTCTTGAGGGGAAAAATTGAGGAAAGGTTTTCACCTTGAGAGATTTGATCCCTTTGGGCACTTCATATATTCGAGTTTAAGATGGATCTAAGTCTATTATATAATACTATATAATATCTATATTTGCATATAAATTTCTTGTTTCCTCTCTCTACCTCACCCCCCAAACATACATACTCTTTCTCCCTCCCTCCCTCTTCCTCTCGGTCTCTCTCTCTCTTCCCATCTCTCTCTCTCTCTCTCTCTCTCTCTCTCTCTTTCTCTCTCTCTCTCCCTTCTCTCCCTCTGCCTCTCTCTCTCCCCTTTATCTCTTCCCTCCCTCTCTCCTCTCTACCCCACTCTATCTTCATCTCTCCTTTTCCACTCCCTCTTTATCTCCACCTTTATCCCTCTATGTCTTTCTTCTTCCCTCCCTCTCTCTCCCTTCCAAATCCATCTCTCTCCTTCTCTCTCTTAGTCATCTCTCTCTTCCTTCCTCTGCCACTTCCCTCTGTTTCTCCCCCCATCACTCTGTCTCTCTGCCTTTGACAATATCTCCCTCCCTCTCTACTCTCCCTCCTCTCCATCTTTGTCTCCCTCTCTCTTTCTCTTCCCCTTCTCTCCCTATCTCTATCCTCTCTCTCTCTCCAACTTTATCACTATCTCCCTCTCTCTTCCCCGACTCTCTCTCTTAAATTTAATTCCATGATATTATGTTTATCTTAGTTAAAAAAATTCAATTGGTTGTAAAATATTAAACCTATAGTTTGGATAAATCATGTCAAAGAAAATACAATAATGAAAAAATTTAAAAAATCATGCATTATCTTTCCTCTATTATTGTTACTCAATTTTCTTGTTGTCATCGATTGGATTGTTAGTTAAGATTGATGTTCTTAATAATATTATTTATATTATAAAAATTTCACATCTTTATATATATAAAATATTCTCATTTTTAATTTTATTAAAACCTTGATTAAATTTCTATGGGAATTAATAAGGATACAGAAGATAGACATATCTAAAAAACAATTATAACATTTTTCCTTTTAGTTTTTATTAAAAAAATATTATAAAATTAAAATAAAATATTTATAAAATATTTTGATCGTGAAATAATTTATGTGTTTTGGGCATGTGATATTAATAAGTCATGGTATTGGGACATGGTATTGTAACACAGGCTATTTACATGTTAATAACATCCATGGTAAAGTGGGGGTGAATATCCATGGTTAAAAATTGTGTTATATTGTTATAAAATATTTTGGTTATGAAATAAGTTATGGTTTTTGGGCACGTAGTATTGATAAGTCATGGTATTGGCCCATGGTATTGTAACCAAGTCTATTCACAAGTTAATAACAAAATCAAAATATAACAAATTGACTTTGACCTTAACTTTTTATTATTAATGTTTACCCGCATCGAAATTTATCTTACTTTTAACTTTTTATCTATTACTTTTAACTTTTTGTTTATTAAATTTAATGTTTTAATGTTAAATGATAAACATTGAAATCTACACATCTACCCCTAGACTGACATTGACATGCGACAAACCTAGATCCATCTTAACCCTCAGATTTATCAAGCCCAAAGAGGGGTCAAATGTGTCCAGGTGCAAACCTATTTTTTGAGTGCAAAACTTGAGGAAAAGTTTGAGCCTAAAGAGATCGATAGATCGAGGGTTAACATGGATCAGGTTGGTTATATAATACTATATAATATCTATATTTGTATCTATATGTCTCTTTATTATTCCCTCTCTCTATCTCACCCCCCAAACATACACACTTCTATCCATATCTATCTCTCTCTTCCTCTCCCTCTCTCTCCCCCCCTTATTTCTCTCTCACTTTCTCTTCTCTCCCTCTCACTCTCTCATCCCTCTCTCCGCCTTCTTTCTCTCTCTCTTACCATTCTCTCCCTCTCACTCTCATATCCCTCTTCCCTCTCTCTCTCTCTCTCTCTCTCCACATTTCTCCATCTTTGTCTTTCTTCTTCCCTCCCTCTCTCCCCCCTCAAGCTCCTCCCCCCTCCAACTCCTCCCTCTCTCCCCCCCTTCAACTCCTTCTCTCTTCCCCTCTCTCCCTCCTTCTCTCTATTGAGTCCTCTCTCTTTTCCTTCTCTTTTTTTTATTCTCTCCTACCTCCCTCTATTTCACTCTCCCCCACCATCACCATGTCTGTCACTTCCCTCTAACTCTGTCACTATCTCCCTCCCCCCCTCTCTCTTCCCTTTCTCTCTGTTTCTCTTTCCTCTCCTTTTCTCTCCCTCCCCTCCTTTCACCCTCACTCTCTCCCCATATCTCGCTTGTCATTCCCTCTCTTTCTCCACCTCTATTCTTTCCTCCATCTCTCTCCCCCTCCAACTCCATCCCTCTCTCTCTCCCTCTCTTCCTGTCTCTCTCCCTTCCTCTTTTTATTCCTTCCTCTCTTTCTCTCTCTCTCCCACGTCCCTCTACCCCCTTCCCCATCTCTCTCTCTCTCTTGTCCCTCTCGCTTTATCGCCATCTCTCTCCCTCTGTCTTCCCTCTCTCTCTCTAAATTGGATTCCATGATATTGTGTTTACCAAAGTATCTAAATTAAAAAAAATCAATTGGTTGTAAAATATTAAATCTATATTTTGGATCAACCATGTCAAAGAAAATACAATAATGAAAAACTTAAAACAATCTTTCACTATCTTTCCTCTATTATTGTTAGTCAATTTGTTTGCTCTCATAGCTTGGATCCTTAGTTAACATGAATCTATGTTGATTCTTAGTAATATTATTTATATTATATATATTTCACATCTTTATATATAAAAGTATTCTTATTAAAAATCTTATTGAAACATTGATTTAATTTCTATGGGAATCTTTTTAGTTCCCAAGAATAGAGGGTTTAGATATATCTCAAAGTAATGCTAACATTTTTCCTTTTAGATTTAATTAAAAGATGCGATAAAAATAAACTAAAATAAAATATTTATAAAATATTTTGATTGTAAAATAAGTTTTTTTTTTGGGCATGTGGTATTTATAATCCATGGTATTGGCCCATCGTATTGTAACTAAGCCTATTTACATGTTAATTATATCCACGCTAAGCCTATTTACATGTTAATAATATCCATGGTAAAGTGGGGGTGAATATTTATGGTTAGGAATCGTACTATTATAAAATATTTTGATTGTGAAAGAAGTTATGGTTTTGAGCATGTGGTATTGATAAGCCATTGTATGGGCCCATGGTATGATAGTAAAATATATTCACAAGTTAATAACAAAATCAAAATACAACAAATTGACTTTAACTTTAACTTTTCATTATTAATTGAGTCAAAATTTAAATGTTTACACATCAGATTATATATTTCTTTTAACTTTTTATTTATTACTTTTAACTTTTTTTTAATTACTTTTAATGTTTTTTTAGTTTAACCAATATATAAATGTTACATGTTTGCGTTAAATGTTAAACATTTGCTCCTGCACATTGACATTAGATTAAATTTGTGAAATATTAAATGTTAAACATTTACGCTTGAAATCTACTCCATACTGGGTTGGGCTGTAGAGCGACTCTCCAAGCAATTAAATTTGTTAAATGTTAAACATTTACATTTGTTAAATGCTAAACATTTATGCTTGACATATACCCCATACTGGGTTGTAGAGGGTCTCTCGGTGCAATAATCTCAGTTGGGACAAGAGAGCCAAAAAGGTGAGAGGACAGAAAACCTCAGGAAAACTTGAAGACTTTGTACCTGGTTGGAAGAGGTCCAAGTGAGAAGAATGAAGTTATAATCTTGTGAACTTGGAGGTCCAAGTGAGGAGAATGAAGTTATAATCTTTTGAACCTGCAACAGGAAGTTGTTGAAGAAATGTAGGATTATTCGAGTTAAGGTATTATTGAGTTGGTGTTGGTCAGTGGAAACCCTAAGAGGGACTTGTGAGTCTATGAGTTCTTTGGTTGGACTAGTATAGTCTTGATGTTTTTCAGCAAACCCTATTAGGTGATTGTCAAGCAATTTTTCTCGAAATGAGAAACTGAGCAGAATTGGATGTAATTTCCATTCTCATTAGTTGGTAGGGGTGGTATATCTCCCTATTGAATTCCCTGATATTATAAATTAATAGATAAGGGATCTATACTAATATGTTTTCAAAACATAACTGTTATTCTAGACAATAGAATTACATGAAATTTTGACTGTTAGCAGTGACCGAATGTAATAATTTGGTGAATTCCCTGATATTATAAATTAATAGATAAAGGCATATGTTTTCAAAACATAACTGTTATTCTAGACAGTAGAATTACATGAAATTTTTACTATTAGCAGTGACCTAATGTAATAATTTTCTAAAGTTATGGTAATACAATGAAATGAGAATACGTTTGAAGACCTTGATTTTATACTCGTAAATTTTTTTCAAAGGTTTCTGAATGAGAAATTATGAACCATATTTGTTAGCATTATGGCTCAAATCTGTTTAATATTGTTATTAATACAGATGTAGAGATAGGTTAGATATCTACAAAAGGACTAGAAGCCTAAATCGAGGTCAATCCTTATTTCTGTATATGATTATACCTAAATATTGTGAAAGGAAAATTGGCAAGTCCCAACCGGAAACCAGATACCATCTACCCTCCACAGCACTAGTGGTAAATTTCAAAGAAAAGAAAGAAATAAAGAATTATATTAAAGAATTTGTCATAGACAGAGTTATATGATAACTGAAAAAATACATGAACAAACTGCAAAATGAGAAATAGTTTCCATGATACGTAATCTTTAGAAAAGAAAATGAAGCCTGTTGATGTTCCACATTAGGAAACCACAATATAGAGAAGTTTCTGAATCAATCAAATATGCTACTCAAACCCTTTGTCCAATATATATATATAAGAGGAAGGAATAGAGGCATCGAAACAACGTCCACCGGGAGTGAATATGTATACACTTAAAGAGAATAGAAATTAAAAAAATACAATGTGCAGAATGCCAATGAAACCAAGACACAACAACATTTTGAAAAATAAATTTCCACAACAAAGCTAGGACACGGTCGTCTTGTGTACAGGAATGAATATATATATATATGTTAGTTAAACTCTCGATAATCTATTAAGAGCAAAGTTAACATGTTCGAAAATTAAACACCATTATAATGCTCGGTAAACCCACATTCTAGTGTAAAAAGGAGAACTGGTCAAAATAAAACAATAGCCTAACACTGATCTCTCTGTATCAACGTTAGCATGAAATTAACAACATTATATTAACAGTCAGAATACTTTCTGAGAGAATATCCTTTGACAAATACAACTAAGAGAAATTATTCAAGTTTTAAATTAAAATTTTATGCAGGCCATAACTTTTCGATTTCATTAATGATTTACAAAAAGTCTATGTGAGCTTATAGCTCCAAACTAAAAAACTAGAACTTCAAGAATGGAGAGATAGAGCCTTGGCCAAGTAAATAGTTGTCGACAAAACCTGCCAAAGGTGATAGTAATATCAGAAGTAGAATAACCAATAGTAAGAGCTTAAGAGAAAATCCAAGACCTAGGCACCGAAATGTTAAGGAATGAGTCAAACCCTAACTTGCACCATGGATATACATACCAAAATTAGTATAGAGATGGGAATTAAAGATAAATATATTAAGTCAACAACAGAGGTGGGATTTATTACCTCGGGTCTATTGCTTGTAATCCTGTAGTTGCCGAACTGAAATACGAGAAAAAATTATGAATTACGCCCTAGTTTGGATATTATTAAAGAGAAATAAAAATAAAAACAATGTCAGACAATTAATCGTTAAATGGTTGCCTGGAGAATGAAGAACTAAAGCTCTAGGGTGGATTATATTCTGCATTTCGCTGGGTTTTCCTTCGATCATATGCAATTTACAAGCACAAGTTAACTAGAGTCTTTGTACTAAAAGATAAGAGCGGGGAGAGAATAAATGAGTCATCGAACACCATACTTGTACATGACCTGTAGCATTATTAGTTGGAAGGAAACCCTAAGGTGGTTGGAGAGCCGCACCAGCAGCAGTGAGAATGGGAGCGTGGAAGCGAGGGTAAGATAGGGGGTAGTTAACCCTTAACCACCCCACATGCTTGACAACCATTGGATTAGACCCCTAGACATCCAACTTTGTAGATCGTACCAGGTTTTGTATGTTGGTGAGACATGAGGTCAAAAGCATGTAAAACAGCTGGCCTTTGAGACAACTCGATTCTCATGGGGAGGTTCACTCTTAATCCCTTCGGATAAGTCATAGGACCCCAAAAGGATTCAGCAATTGGGCATAGAAGAAACAAATATATAGTAACCAATCATTAACTATAAGATAGAGGTCCCATCAAGTACAATACAAAGTTCTGTTGCAGTGAAAACACAATACCTCGAGTTTATTCTATCATAATAGACATGGGGATCCTTTTGTATCCATTTAGGATTTGAGTGTTTATTGCTTTAGTTTAGCCTAGTCATCTTTTTCATTAGAACACTTGACATCCAACTTTGTAGATGGTACCAGGTTTTGTGTGTTGGTGAGACATGAGGTCAAAAGCATGTAAAACAACTCACCTTTGAGAGAACACGATTCTCATGGGGAGGTTCAGTGTTAATTCCTTCCAATAAGTCATATGACCCCAAAAGGATCCAACAAGTAGACATGGAAGAAATAAATATATAGTAACCAATAATTAACTATAAGATAGAGGTCCCATTAATGAAAATACAAAGTTCTCTTGTAGTGAAAACACAACATCCCCAGTTTATTCTATCATAATAGACATGGGGACCCTTTTGTATCCATTTAGGACTTGAGTGTTTATTGCTTCAGTTTAGCCTATCCAAATAAATATATAGTAACCAATCATTAACTATAAGATAGAGGTCACATCAACAACAATACAAAGTTCTATTGTAGTGAACACACAACACCCCCCGTTTATTCTATCATAATAGACATGGGGACCCTTTTGTATCCATTTAGGATTTGAGTGTTTATTTCTATAGTTTAGCCTAGCCATCTTTTTCATTAACGTCTGTTTCATCTTCCCTTACGGTTTGCAAATTTAGCCTTAGTTTTACTATTTAGAATTTTAAAGTAATTAAAATATTCATTTTTCTCAAGTTAATAAACTTGTAATTTTATTTTTTTTTTACTTATATTAATTAATAAAACATATCCCTCAAGACCAAGATTCATAAATTAACAATATTACAATGTGTTAAGTGGCTTAGCCTTTTTAACAAACATACAAATATGAACTTCGAACCATATGACAAATGGCTTTAATAAAAACAAATGAATATAGGTTTTGGTGATATATATTATAAAGTGGTTGAAGTATTATGGAGGGCCCAAATACCACGTAACCCTCCTCTGCTCCCTTATATCGGAGAATCCCTCCTATCGGACTTGTTGTTATGTATCACCTCTTCAAAGTTATGATATCATATTTCCCCAATCTTCGATTTCCGATATAACACTCCCTATGATCATTGATATCTCTGAAGGTCTCTGCTTTGATATGCCGATAGTCATTCACCTCTGATCTCAGGCTGTCGATAATCTTTCACCTCCAACCTCTCGCTTCTAATAATCTTTCACATATGATATCCAATAGACCTTCACTCCAACTTCTGACATATTATTCCTTCCTATAAGTGAACTCGATAAATCTATTCAAGGGAGTTGAATACAATATCACATCCACTCCATATCATAGCTATCCAATATCACAAATATTTCATGTTGTCTCATTTTAAAAGTTGCGATGAGCTTACCTCCAATACCACTCAGCTCTTTCCACTTGTCACTTCCATATGGGGTTGTTGTTATAATAATTGAAAAGCCTATTTTCAATGGTTTTGTGGAAACTTTGTTATGTTTAGATTTCAATTCAATTTTCAACTATGTTTAATAATAGAACTAATAAAATTTGATTGGTTGAAACATGTATGAACCCAGGGTCAATAAGGAGAAAGTTTTAACTCGATCCATGATTTCCAAAGACTCTCTGCCAAGTGACACAATGTACTTCTAAACTGGGAATTTTGTTGTAACTAAGACTAGAAGGGTCATCACCGTGAGCAACAAATCAACCCTTCGGCTAAAGAACAAAACTTTGTTGCAGCGATTTGCCAAATTTGACCTGTATTCAACTAAAACAATTTTCTTTTGGCCTGCTAAAGAAAATCTTTAGATTCAGTTGTTGAGAGATATAAGGGGAGATTTTCGCTCTGTAAATCTTATATAAATAACCCTCAATTCAATGCAAAACAGGGAAGGTCGTGATCCAATCAAGGCAGATTCTTTGTAGTTGTTCAATTTGTGCAATAGAAATATTGTTATGTACAGAAAGGCCAATTATAGAGAAAACAAAGGGTTTGTGTCTATATTATAATTTATTTGCACTAATACAACTAGTTTTATTATGGGTCTGAGCTGCTCCAACACTATGCATTCGTAATGTAATTTTGGCAATGTTTAATAAATTTTCATTCTTGTGAAATATTACGAGAATGATGAATTTTTATATTTTTGTAAAAATTTTATAATTTGTTTCGATCTACACTCTAAGTAGCATTTTTATTTGATCTTTAACATTATTGTTGAGTCAATTTTGATATGTTGTTGAAGTCTTACATGAGATGTGTCCAAGATGCAGAATGGGATTGAAATCATAATTAATTCATTGAATTATACTTGTGGTGAGTGATAAATATTTATTATTCATTTACAAGTGTTTTTTTTTTTTAATGTGTATTAATTGAAATGAACTATTTATTTTGATTAATACAAATGTTATAATGATTTATGTTTAAAATGAATTCAAGCTTGTAGATGGACTTACCTTAATAACTATTTAGTAAAGTAGATTCATTTACATAGTTGTTTTAACCTTTTATGACTTTACAAACTATTTTGGAATTCACAATCAAATATTAATTTTGAATTCGTTCATAAACCAGTGTTTCCCCCTGTTTTATTTAAGTTGCTATCAGATTAGGAGAGGGTTATCCCATTCTAGTTCGAGATAGGATTTCATGTTTTAGATTAGTTCTGCATTTAAATCTTAGTTTTCATCAAGTGCTCTCTTAAATAGGAAAATAAATCATTTAATTGCGGTTTGATCAGCCTTCTAATTCGATCAAAACTTTCTATCGATCTATTCCTTTAACTTACACATTTAAAGATCGATATAAAGGAAATGTAACATACTATGATGTGGATAGATTAACTCTTAGTTTAGGTTAGATTAGTATTATATTTTTTTTAGGTTAGACTTAGATGATAGGGTAACTGGAACCATAACTAGTTAGAACCACCATCTTCAATGGAAAAGGAGATGCTTTATGTTCCCGACGAGGTGATCTCCCCTAATGGTGATGGAGGACATTTTTTCCGATCAACATTTTTGGCACTAGAAGGAGGGCCAACACCTTATTGGTTTCTTTAGAGATCTTTTTTTTTTTTTTTTTTTTTTTTTTTTATTTGATTTCAGTGGTTGCTCTTAAGAGACCAATATGGATTTTCTTTACTGCACTTCCACCGACTTCGACTCCAATTCAGGTAGCCAAACTCTTGTCAAATAAGAAGTTTAACAACGAGAATAATGCCTCTGCTTATGAACATGTTTATCAATTTATTTTAAATTGTAATCATTATGATCTTGATGAAGGTGTAATGTGCAGGTTTTTTATCCATACTTTGGAAGGAATAGATAAAGTATGGTGCAAATCCCTACCAATTACTTCCATTCGCGCTTCGGACACTTTTGTAATTATTTTCTTATGAACTTTTCAGGATTACGACTTTGAAACAGTGTGTGATCAATTAGAGAATCTTCGTCATTTTGAAGGTGAATCATTAGATGACTTTCATATTAGATTCAAATTATTTTGTTATCAATTTCAACCTGATGATTTACCTCTAGAATTTCAATTAATAGGATGGTTTCATAAATTAATTTCTTTTCCTTCCCTTCCTAATTCATATGAAATAATTTCAAGTTTAAATGAGTCTTCTTCACCTTCCATTAACATGACTGAAAAATATGACATGGAGAAACATATTAATTATAGTGAAACTACTGCAACTATATATGATAGATTTATCAATTTAATTCATACTTATTATAGTGCTAATGAAAATTTGTATTCATTTTCATATGTTAATGAATTGCAATCAACTAACTTGAAACAAGTTGATAATTGTTTGCAAGAAGAGCACATCAACAAATTTGAAGAATCAATGATCTCGAAATCAAAAAATTAGCAGACAGCTCAAATACTAATCATTCAATCTGAAAGTTTTGATTTTTGTTATAATGATCACCTGTAAAATTCAAGACAATAGGAAAGTATGATCAACAGAGAATCTAGAATCAACAACGAATAATACATAGAGGAATCTGGCCGTAGAGAGCTTTTTAGGTTCATTATCTCAAACTCTCATTTTCATCTTTATCCTGATACTTTTAGCAATTTAGTTCCTATTCATATTAATGATATCTCGGAAATCAAATAGCTTGTTACACATGACTTTCCAGTTGATCATTGTCAAGATGATGAAAATGTGCCCAGTTCTTCTTCTTCTTTTGATGTGTCTCATGGGAATGCTAAAATTTCTAAGGAAAGTTTTGAAGTCATTTATGATGAATACACTAACAATGAGGATTTTGATTCATCTCATTCTTCAATATATCCCCATGATCCAAGTAAAATTATATTTGAAAATGAAGAAACATTTCATCTAAAAATTGTTCCAATTAGTTCTCATTTTTGAACTTTTAGTCATTATAAAAAATTTCACTAATCAAGAATCCATCCTGATCTATGATTATGTTGATTATCACATTACCTTTTCTATTCCCAATCCATTATCTCATGCACAAGATGATGTCGATAACCATTCCAATTGCATTTTGGCTAATTCTTGTAAGAAAGAAATCTTTTCAAACATGTCCTAATTGTGGTGTAACAATAATGATTGGTTAGCTTATTCCTTTATTTTTCAACTCTTTGATCATCTATGCTGGTATGTAAAACTGCTTGATATTGCACATGTACGAGTTACATTAACACAAAAGGATAAAGTTGAAATTCAGAGCTTTATTTCTAAACATCAAGAGCCATCACTCTTCCAATTTTGTACTATGTTTAGCTCATATCAATTTTCTTCTTATCGAAGGCATTGCCAACAAAAAATTGTACTAGAGTGTGTACCTTTACAACGTGGTCAGCCATCTAACACAAATGATGACCTTTCATCATATGTATAGAAAACTAACAATTTGATGTAGGTCATTTCATTTAAAAGAATATTTTCAAAATCTGACCTGTTATCCTCTTCGTCAGATCACTTCCAATCTTTAACTAATATCCATCCATATTTTTATGATCCCACCGAGATCTAGTTGGAAAAAAATCTCCAAGAGAGGGTGAATGTAAATAAGTTACTTCTTGTACATACATTAACAATCATTGTACATAATGTTTTTCTTTTTATTTTTGTTGGTTTAAGTAGATTTATACTTTTGTTACTAATGTTTGATGTATATATTCATGCAGAAAATAAGATGCTTGAATGGATACATTGGAAGCACGATTTCACTTAGTCATAGTCTACTTTTTAGATTAGGATTAGGTGTAGTTTAGTAGTAGTTTTAAATTGAATAAGAAGATGGTTTTGAACTCCGATTAATACATGCGAGAAAATGAAGATTCAACAAGTATAATTATGATTGAATTCTTCCAGACACACATTTATATGTTCATCCTCGTCTGGTTTAAGCTTTATTTCAACTTCTCTTTTCTCTTTTAATCATTATTCCTTTCTTATATTTTGTTTTTTTTTCTTGTAGGTTTGCATGGATTTGATTTGTAGATTCAACTTTGTTGGTAAATAACATTTGAGAAGAACAATACTCATATGGCATTAGGAAGTTTTATCTTTTCTAATTTTTCATAGGTTTTGAAATCAATTGTCAGTCTTATTCTTAAAATCAAATCTATAAAGACTCACATACTATTCTTTAACCAAAATTTGCAAAAGTAAGAAAACCCCTGTCAAAGCATACAACAATACCTCTAAGTCAATAATTATGGTTTGAAACAAAAGAGATTTGTTAAAAAATCATCCTACAAGATAAAATGAATGTAATCACGCTTTTTATGTTAATTCTCTATATTATTTTATGAGATGTATCTGAAGGTTCATTCTCTTGATTGTCTTCTTTCTGATTTGATAAGCATTCTAGGCTTAGCTGGATTGCCTTTTTATTTCATTTCACAATAAAATGGAGTAATCTTTTCTCTTTCAGCTTGGCATAAGCATTGCGCAAGTAATTTTTATGCCCTAATTTATATTAACATGACCTAATCTCTAAGATCACTTCAATGAAGATGATTTCATTTATCTTCATTTTCATCTTTCCTAACCAAGTAGAGTCACTGATATTTTGTTCTTTGAGTTTAAATATTTTTGTTATTTGTTGATGAAATATCTTTAACCCCTATCTTAAAATAAAGTAAGACACATTTAATAAAAATTACTTAAGGTCATGTGTTATTTTGGTGAACAATTTTAGTAAAGTGAATAATAGGCAACTTAAATCTTTTTATGTCATCCCTTTCCCTTAAGAAGCAGTATGCTACCCCATCTATTATGTAATCTTTATGGGATTAATAGTAACCATAATTAAAGATACAAAAAAATGGTCAATTGAAGGATAGGAGGTATCATCATCATGAGTAGACCTACCATGATCATAAGTTGTAACATTGTGACATTACCATTATTGGTCACCAAGACAAGGTAATGGCTTTCAACCGCAAGGTTGAAGGAAAATGGGAATCATCACGAGTTAGCTTGTTCACCATGTTAG
The DNA here is from genome assembly GCA_031772625.1 of Pinus tabuliformis. Taxonomy (NCBI): domain Eukaryota; kingdom Viridiplantae; phylum Streptophyta; class Pinopsida; order Pinales; family Pinaceae; genus Pinus; species Pinus tabuliformis. The sequence goes on along the minus strand of CM062817.1, from coordinate 1,384,178,182 downwards.
ATCTCATGAATGGCATTGTTCTTATCTGGTTACCAAGCCAAAACAATGATCTTTAGTTGACATTCAAATAAGTTTAAGATGATCTTTTGCAACTATGCATTTATTCCAAGTAGACGGGGACACTGTAACATAAAAGGGCTAAAAGGAAACCCCGTCAAGGATATAGATGCATGTTGGCTGCAATCTCCATGCCTATGTTATGGAGGTTACATTAATACTATGTTTTCTTGATTAGCTTTTTTACTCGAAAACAACTCTCCAACTAAGTGGACTATTGTACATATAAATTTACTTAAACATTGAATTCACGGGGTAAATTTTTACAAGTTCATGAACGATAATTGTATATCTATTTATTTTGACAACATATAATATGGAGAAAATGGTTAGGATATCTAAATTTGAGCATTTCAAAATATCTAATTATAATTCCTTCATTTTTAAACTAAGTTTTGTATCTTTACGACAAAGATAACTACTTCTCCCCAATGTGTCACCATTGTTGTAGTGAAAACACAACACCCCCATTTTATTCTGTCACAATAGACATGGGAACCCTTTTGTATCCATTTAGGTTTCGAGTGTTTATTGCTTCCGTTTATCCTAGTCATCTTTTTCATTAACTCTTGCTTCATCTTCCCTTATGCTTTGCAAATTTAGCCTTAGTTTTACTATTTAGACTTTTAAGTTAATTAAAATATTCATTTTTCTAAAGTTAATAAACTTGTAATTATTATTTTGTTTTAATTATATTAATTAATAAAACATAACCCCCGAGACCCATATTGATACATTAACCATATTACAATTTGTTAAGTGGCTTAGCCCTTTTTAACAAACATACAAATATATACTTTGAATCATATGACAAATGGATTTAATACAAACAAACAAATATAGCTTTTGACAATATATATTTTATATCAGAGTTTTTGTTACGTATCACCTCTTAAAAGTTTTGATATCATATTTCCCCGATCTTCAATTTCGGATACAACACTCTCTTTGATCGTCGATAACCCTAATGGCCTCCACTCTGATATGCTGATAATCATTCACCTTCGATCCTTGACTATCGATAATCATTCACCTCCAATCTCCGACTTCGTATAACCTTTCATCTTCGATCTTCAATAGGTCTTCACTCAACCTCTGACATACTATTCCTTTCAATAAGTGGACCCGATAAAGCTATTAAAGGGAGTTGAATACAATATCACATCCATTCCATATTGGAGCTATCTAATATCACAAATATTTTGTGTTGTCTCATTTTAAAAGTTTTGATGAGCTTACCTCTGATACCACTCGACTCTTGCCGCTTTTCACTTCCATATGGGGTCGCTGTTATAATAATTGGAAATATTATTTTCAATGGTTTTTTGGGAAGTTTGTTATGTTTAGATTTTGATTCTATTTTTGGCTAAGTTTAATAATAGAACTAATAAGATCTTATTGGTTAAAATAGAGATGAACCCATGGTCGATAAGGAGGAAGTATCAACTCGATCTGTGATTTCCAAAGACTCTCTTCCATGTGACACAACGCAGTATCTAAACTGAGAATATTGTTGCAACAAAGACTAAAAAATTCCATGATTGCGCGTAGAAAATCAACCATTTGGCTAAAGAAAAACACTTCGTTGCAATGATTTCACAAATTTGGCCTATATTCAACTAAAACAATTTGTTTTCACAGTGCTGAAGAAAACCACCAGATTCGGCTGTTGCGATATATAACGAGGGTTTTTTTCTTGATAAATCTTGTATAACTACCCCTAAATTAATTGCAAAAGGAGGAAGGTCATGATCCACTCAAGGGGGATTCTCTGTAGTTATTCGATTTCTACAATATCAATATTTTTATGTACAGAAAGTTTGATTATAGAGAAAATAAATGTTTTCTAGCTCTATTATAATTTCTTTCCACTATTGCAGACAATTTTACTATGGGTCTGAGATGCACCAAGACTGGACATTTGTAATGTAATTTTGGAACTGTTTAACGAATTTTCATTATTGTGTACTGTTATCGGAATGATGAATTTTTATATTTTTTTCAAATTTTTATAATGGGTTTTGATCTACATTCTAAGTAGTATTTTTCTTTGATATTTAACATTATTGTTGAGTTGATTGTGACACGTTGTTGAAGTCTTGCATGAGCTATCTCCAAGAGGTAGAATGATTTCGAAATCATACCTATTTCATTTTATTATACTTGTGGTTAATGATAACTATTTATTCTTCATTTACATGTGTATTTGTCTTTTATGTGTATTAATTGAAATGAACTATTTCTTTTTATTAATACAACCCATATAATGAATTATGTTTAAAATGAATTCAGGCTTGTAGATGGACTTACCTTAATAACTATTTATTAAAGTAGACTCATTTACATAGTTGTTTTAACCTTTTATGAGTTTAAAAACTATTTTGGAATTCATAATTGAATATTAATTCTGAATTAACTCACAAGCCAGTCTTTCCCCCTATTTTATTTAACTTTCTCTCACATTAGAAAAGGGCTTCTAGTTTGAGATAGGATTCCATGTTTTAGGTTAGTTATGCATTTACATATTAGTTTGAATCATGTCCTCTCTTAAGGAGGAAAATAAATCATTTAATTGTGGTTTGATCAACCTTTTAAATTGATAAAACCTTTGTGTCAATCTATTCCTTTAGTTTACATCTTTAAAGATCATATAAAGGAAATGTAACGTAATATGATGTGAATAGATTAACTCTTAGTTTATGTTAGATTAGTATTAGATTAGTTTTATATTAGTCTTAGATGATAGGGTAACTGGACCCATAACTATTTGGAACCACCATCTTCAATGGAAAAGGAGCTGCTTTAAGTCCTGACCGGGTGGTCTCACCTAATGTTGACGGAGGACATTTTTGTCAATCAACTTTTTTAGCACTAGAAGGAGGGCCAACATCTCATTGGTTTATTTAGATATCTTATTTTTAAATTTTTTATTTGATTTCAATGGTTCCTCTTTAGAGACCACTGTGGACTTTCTTTACTGGACTTCGAACAACTTCAAGTCCAATCCAAGTAGCCAAAATCTTGTCAAAGGAGAAGTTTAATGGTGGGAATAAAGCCTATGATTATGAACATGTTTATCAATTTATTTTAAATTGTAAACATTATGATCTTGATGTAGGTGTCATGTGCAAGCTGATTACCCTTACTTTGGTAGGAATAGCAAAAGACAAGTGTAAAGCCCTACCAGTTGCTTCCATACGCACTTGGGACGCTTTTGTAATTCTTTTCTTCCACACTTTTCAGGATTACGGCTTTGAAATGGTATGTGATCAATTAGATAATCTTCGTCGTTTTGAAGGTGAATCATTAGATAACTTTTGTATTAGATTCAAATTAATTTGTTCTCAATTTCAACCTGATGATTTACCCCCATAATTTCAATTAATTTTATGGTTGTTAAATTAATTTGTTTTCCTTTCATTTCTAATCCATGCAAAAAAATCTCAAGTTTAAATGATTCTTCTTCGCCTTCCATTAACATGCCTGAAAAATATGACATGGAGAAACATGCTAATTACGGTGAAACTATTGCAACTATATATGATAGATTTCTCCATTTAATTCATGCTTCATATAGTGTTAATGATAATTCAGATTCACTTTCACATGTTGATGAATTTCAACAAACTAACTTGGAACAGGTTGATAAGTATTTGCAAGAAGATGACATCAACAAATTTGAAGAATTAATGATCCTGAAATCAGAAAATCAATAGAGAACTCAAATACCAATCGTTCAATATGAAATTTGTATTTTTTATTATAATGATCACCTGAAAAGTTTAAGACAATAGGAAAGAATGATCAACAAAGAATATGAGATCAGCAACAGACAATACACAGAGGAATCTGCCCAGAGATATTTTTATGTTCATTATTTCAAACTCTCATTTTCATCTTTATCCTGATATTTTTAGCAATTCAGTTCATATTCATATTAATGATATCTCAGAAATTAAATAACTTGTTACACATGAATTTCCAGTTGACTATTCTCAGGATAATGAAATACTTAATTATCATTCTTTGAACCTTAGAAAAAATGTGGCCAATTATTCTTCTTGTTTGGATGTGTCTCATAGGAATGCTAAATATTTTGAGGAAAGTTGTGAAGTCATTTATGATGAATATACTGACAATGAGGATTTTGATTTATCTCATTCCTCATTAAGTCCTCATGATCAAAGTAAAATTAAATTTCAAAATGAAAAAATATTTAATTTAAAAATTGTTCCAATCATTTATCGTTTTTGAACTTTTAATCATTATAATGATTTCACTAATCAATAACCCATCCTAATCTATGATTTTGCTAATGATCACATTACCTTTTCTATTCCGTATCCATTATCTTATGCACAAGATGATGTTGATAACCATTCCAATTTCACTTTGGCTAATGCTTGTAAGAAAGAAATATTATCAAACCTCTGCCAATTGTGGTGTAACTATAATGATTGGTTAGATTTGTATTCCTCCTTTATTTTTCAACTCTTTGATATTCTATATTGGTATGTTAAACTACTCAATATTGCACACATATGAGGTACATTAACAGAAAAGAATAAAGTTGAAATTCAGAGCTTTATTTCGAAACATCAAGAGTCATTACTCTTCCAATTTTGTTTGATGTTCAGCGCAAATTGTTTTCTCCTTCTAAAAGGAATTGCCAACAAAAATTTGTACTCGAGTGTGTACCTTTACAACATGACTATCCACCTAACACAATTGAAGACCTTCCATCATATGTACATAAAACTAACAATTTGGTGCAGGTCATTGCATTTAAAATAATATTTTCACAATTTGACCTGTTATCCTCTTCTTTGGATCACTTCCAATCTTTAACTAATATCCATCCATATTTTTATGATCCCGTCGAGATCTGGTTGGGATAAAATCTCCAAGAGAGGGTGAATGTAAATAATTTACTTCTTATACAAAATGCTTTTCATTTTATTTCTGTTGGATTAAGTAGATTTATACTTTTGTTACTAATGTTTGATGTATACATTCGTGCAGAAAATAAGATTCTTGAAATGCTACATTGGAAGCACAATTTCACTTAGTCTTACCCTGCCTTTTAGATTAGGATTAGGTGTAGTTTAGTAGTAGTTTTAAATTGAATAAGAAGATGGTTTTGAACTGTGATTAATACATGGGAGAAAATGAATATTCATGACGTAAAATTATGATCGAATTCTTCCAGGTACACATTTATATGTTCATCCTCATCTGGTTTAATCTTTATTTCAGCTTTTCTTTTCTCTTTTAATCATTATTCATTTCTTATATTTTGTTGTTCTTCGTTCAGGTTCCCATGGATTTGAGTTGTACATTCGGCTTTGTTGGAAACTAACACTTTGGAAGAACAATCATCATATGACAATAGGGAGCTTTATTTTTTCTAATTTTGCATACATTTTGAAATTGTCTATCAGTGATATTCTTAAAATTGAATCTTACTCGCACACTATTATTTAAGCAAGAATTGAAAAAGTAGGAAAACCCTGTCAAAGCATACAACAATAATTCTAAATCAGTAATTATGTTTTGAAACAAAAGAGATTTATTAACAAATTATCCTACAATATAAAATGAACGTAATCTCATTTTTACATTAATTCTCTATATTATCTTGTGAGATGTATCTCAAGGTTCATTCTCTTGATTGTCTTCTTTATTATTTCATAAGCATTCTATGCTTAGTTGGATTGTCTTTTAATTTCATTTCACAACAAAATGGAGTAATGTTTTCTCTTTCAGCTTGGAAAATCATTATATGAGTCATTTTTATGCTCTAATTTATATTAACGGAACCTAGCCTCTAAGGATAACTTCAATGAATATGATTTTGTTTATGTTCATTTTCATATTTCCTAACCAAGTAGAGTCCCTGATTTTTTGTTCTTTGAGTTTACATCTTTCCGTTATGTGTTAATGAATTATCTTTAACCCCTATCTTTAAAAAAGTAAAACACATTTAACAACAGTTACTTAAGGCCATTAGTTATTTTGGCGAACAATTTTAGTCAAGTGAATAGTAGTTAGCTTAAATATTTTTACCCCATCCCTTTCTCTTAAGGAGCAGTATGCCACCCCATCTATTTCTTAATCTTTATGAGATTATCAGTTACCATAGTTAAACATAAAAACAAAAATTGTCAATTTAAGGATAGGAGGTCTCATCACGAGCTAACCTACCATGATCATAAGTTCTAACATTGTGACATTACCATTATTGGTCACCAATCTAAGGTAAATGCTTTCGACAGCAAGGTTGAAGGACAAGAGGTCTCATTATGAGTTGGCTTGTTCATCATGTTGGATCTTAGGAATGGCATTGTCATTATCTTGTTACCAAGTTAGGAAGCGATCTTCAGTTGACATTCAAATGACTTTAAGATCATATTTTTTAACTATGCATTTATTCCTAATAGATGGGACACTAGCACATAAAAGGGTTAAAAGGCATCCCTATAGAGGCTATAAAGAACTACTGGTAGCAGTGGCCATGCCTATGGTATGGAGGTTAAATTAATACTATGCTTTCTTGATTAGCTTGTTTACTCGAAAACTGATGTCCAACTAAGTTGAGTGGTGTACATATAAATTTACTAAAACATTGAGTTCATGGGGTAAATTTTTACAAGTTCATGAACGATAGTTGTATACATATTTATTTTGACAACATAAAATAGGAACAAAATGGTTAGGATAACTAAATTTGAGTAGTTCAAATTATCTAATTATAATTCCTTCATTCTTAAACTAAATTTCATGTCTTTACAACGGAGATAACTTCTTCTCCCCAGTGTGTCACCATTGTTGTAGTGAAAACACAAAACCCTCATTTTATTCTATCATAATAGACATGGGGACACTTTTATATCCATTTAATCTTTGAGTGTTTATTTCTTCAGTTTAGCCTAGTCATCTTTTTCATTGACACTTGTTTCATCTTCCCTTATGCTTTGCAGTTTTAGCTTTAGTTTTACAATTTAGACTTTTAATCTAATTAAAATATTCATTTTTCTAAAGTTAATAAACTTGTAACTATTCTTTTGTTTTAATTAGATTAATTAATAAGATATAGCCTCCGAGACCAACATTCATACATTAACCATATTACAATGTGTTAGGTGCCTTAGCCCTTTTTAACAAACGTATAAATATAAACTTTGAACCATACGAAAAATGGTTTTAATATAAACAAACAAATATAGGTTTTGGTGATATATATTATAAAGTTGATGAAGTATTATGGAGGAACCACATACCACATAACCCTCCTCCGCTCCCATATATCAGAGAATCCCTCATATCAGAGTTGTCGTTATGTATCACCTTTTAAATGTTTTGATATCATATTTCCCCGATCTCGGATTTTTAATACAACACACCCTCTGATCATCGATATCACTAAAGGCCTTCGCTTTGATATGTCAATAATCATTCACCTCCAATCTCTGACTGTTGATAATCATTCACCTATGATATCGGACTTCCAATAATCTTTCACCTTCGATCTCTAATAGGCCTTTGCTCCAACCTATGACATACTATTCCTTCCAATAAGTGGACCTGACAAAGCTATTAAAGGGAGTTGTATACGATATCACATCCACTCCATATCGGAGCTACCCAATATTGCAAATATTCCTTATTGTCTCCTTTTAAAAGTTGTGATGAGCTTACCTCCGATACCACTCAGCTCTTGCCACTTGTCACTTCCATATGGGGTCGTTTATATAATAATTGAAAAACCTATTTTCAATGGTTTTGCGGGAATTTTGTTATGTTCAGATTTTGATTTGGTTTTCGACTAAATTTAAAATAGAACTAAAAAGCTATGATTGGTTGAAACAGGGATAAACCTATTGATCCAGGTGGATTGATCTAGGGATCTTTCGCTTATAGACGTATTAAAAGGATCACATGTGAAAATTTGCAGCTTAACAGAGAAATTTAATGTGCACACAAGAACAGAAGATGAAGAAACGCATAAAGCATGAAGGAAGACACAAAGAATTGATAACAGAGTTCGTCCAACTCAGACTATGTCTCCGAGCCCTGCTCGAACAATGGGGAGGCCTTCTTATATTAAATGGCATGGAAAGAAGAGAATTACAATCATCAATTGCATAACAAGAGGCTTATACCTCCATTCTTTAAAATGGTTGTGAAATGGAGACCTCAGATGGAGAAGTGGGTAGCACCAATGCGTTTGTGGTGTTGAAAAGGGCTGAAAACATCTCACACTTGTCCAAAACAGGCAAAGTGCACTATCGGCCACCTGAAAGCTCTCTTGCCTCAAGCAACATGCTGAAAATCCTCTCCCCCTTGCTTTTTTTTCCAATCATTGGACATTATAGTGCCTTCTTATGACAAAAGCCGCTTAAAACGGGTCTGTCTAGTTCAGAATAGAAGTCGGTGGAGTAGAAGGATTGGTGGGCACAACAACCCTTAAAAATGGCCTTTTCATCATTTAGAGTGATAATACATAAAAAAAACCAAAAAACATTAATAATTCTAACCAAAACCTTTAAATATGGACTTCAAACATATCGAATTGTCCTTATATAATTATCGGGTCCGGGACCGATATCGCAATTGGCATATCGCTAGTGCTAAGGTCCTGTAAATGGGGGGAATTGCTGACTGCCGACCGCCGATATCGGTGTCTGCCGATCATACCACCAATTGCCAATCGCCGATGCTGATCGCCCGATATTATCGAATGCCTGCCCCCGATTGCGATTAGTCAGAGATCACAAATTGGGGGTTCCATTGTCCTCCTTAATTCCGCCCCTTTGCATGTGCCGATTGCGATTTTGCCTTTTAAAGCTTAAAAACCATTTTTAAAGGAAAATGCCTCATTTTCCTAAGGAGCAAAGCAACCTTCTTTTCATGATAACTTCATTGTCCGGACTTAGATTGAAGTGTCGTTCATGCCATTGGAATCAGGACAACGAGATCTACGCTCTGGTCCTAGGTTGACTTCATTTTGAGCACTTTGATTTTGAGTTTTTCCATGCCACTGTATGTGAGGATCCACCTGGATCAATCCTCCCCATTGAGGAGCTTTTGGACCGCCAAAAGCTTTCATTAGTCAATTCGCAAGTGAGGGAATTGTTCCCTCACCCTTTCCTTCTCCAGCCATTTGGCCTCGCTAGGGTGCATTCCCTTGAAACCAACTCGAAGGTATTCCACATCTCCTTGCCATGAAGTCTAAGTCCTTTTGTCAAGGATGATGTCTTCAGGTAACTCATCGAGATATTTTGGTACAAAATCATCGATTGTAGGAACTATGCCCACCTCATCAGTGTCCATGATCAATGGAGGTTCATAACCTCATACAACTTTAAGTTCTCTACATTCACTATTGAGGACATCTGCATATATATCGACGAATCAAGACGAAAGGCATTGTTCCCAATCTTCTCCAAAATGGTGAATGGACCATAATGAATTGGTCGCAACTTCTTCCATTCTCCCTTCATCCTGTCCCTACTAATGTAGAACCACACTTTGTCGCCCACTTGGAATTGATGGTCGACTCGGTGTTTGTCATGTCAAGCCTTGTAACGGGCTTGACTTTTCTCCAACTGCTCTTGCACTGCTTGGTGAATCAATTGGATTCGCTGAATGAACTACTGAGCTTTGTCCCATCACTACGTCCACTGGAGCCATCTTCCCTTCCAAAGACCATATCAAAAGGGTCCTTTGGTAGGTAACCAGAACATGTCTCAAATGGTGAACGCTACGTAGATGAATGCACTACTCAGTTGTAGGAATGTTGTACATAGGGGAGATGCTCATCACAAAACTTGGGATGTTTCCCACAATAGTCTCGTAACAAGTGTACCATGGTACGGTTAACAACCTCTGTCTGTCCATCGGTCTGTGGATGGAATGTCGTGCTTCTTTTCAATTTGGTGTCCATCATCCTCCATAAGCTAGTCCAAAACTCTTCGAGAAAGTGAGAGTCCTGATCTGACACAATCAATGTGGGTAGTCCAAAGTGGACCTAAACATGCTGAAAAAAAGAGTAGTCTGCTTTGCAGTTATCTGCGTTTTACAAGGCATAAGAACACACATCTTCCTAAAACGGTCAACGACGACATAAAAATAGTCGTGACTCTTCCTAGATAAAGGCAAACCTCCTATAAAGTCCAGTGACACACTTTCCCATGGACGACTCGGAATAGCGAGTGGTGAGAAGAGCCCAAGTTTTCTATTAGAGGGCTTTGAAACAAAATACATCACACATCCCTTTACATAGCAAGTCACAATTTTTCATATGAGGCCAAAAAAAAATCTTTATACATGACATAAAGTCTTTTCAACACCAAAGTGTCCAGACACAAGAGAGGTGTGGTCCTCTCGAATTACATGTACTCTTTCCCATGTGGGAATGCACAATTTACCAAGGTCATACAACAGTTTCCCTTGCAAGTGATAGTTGTCCACCTGTGAACCATGGGTTAGTTTTGCATAAGTCTTCTTAAAGTCATCATCGTTAGCATATTGTTTGACATAACTTTCAAAATATAACAAAGCATTATGCAAAATAATAGAAGCAGAAATAGGAGGGCGAGATAGCATATCGGCCACTTTATTGCTAGTGCCCTTCTTATACTTTATTACTAGATGAAACTATTGAAGAAAGCCCATCCACCTGAAATGATGAGATTGCTGCAGCTTGGTTTGTGACTGAAGGTATTGCAAGGGCTGATGATCTATATGGATGATGGTCTCCTTGCCACTCAGGTAGTGTTTCCACTTTTTCACACTCTGCACCAAGGTATAAAGCTCCTTGTCATAAGTGGGATAGTTTATCACATCTTGAGAAAACTTCTCAGAATGGTAAGAAATCAACTTCTTTTGATGCATCAGTACATCTCCCATGGCATAACCATTGGCATCGGTTTCAATCTTGAATGGTTGTTGGAGATCGGGTAAGGCTAAGACTAGCACGGTGCTGATCTTTTCCTTCAATGTTTCAAAGGACTTTTGTTGTCTTCCTCCCCATTGGAAGACCTATTTCACACTCGTCAATGTGTTCAAAGGCGCTGCAATAACAGAGAAATTAGCAATAAATCTCCTCCAATACTGGACTGCACCTAAAATGCTACGGACCTTGGTTACACTAGTAGGCTTAGGAAAACTTACAATTGCTTCAACTTTAGAGGGATCAATTTTTAACTGACCATGACCAAAAATATGACGTAGGTAACCCAAAGAGGTTTTCCCGAACTCACACTTTGACAATTTTACAAAGAGCTTTTCTTTTTTCAGTAAATCAAGCACTTTCTTTACATGACACACATGTTCAACCCAACTCTTACTAAAGACAAATATATCATCTAAATATACAGGAAAAAATTCATCAATGAAAGGCCTAAAGAGATCATTCATGACCCTCATAAAAGTGGCTAGAGCATTGCAAAGTCCAAATGGCATCACCATCCATTCGAACAACCCCTGTTTGGTCTTGAAGGTGGTTTTCCACACATCCTACTTTGTAATTTGGATCTGGTGATAACCACTGCGCAAATCCAATTTTGTGAAATAAACAACATTCTTTAATTGATCTAATAAATCATCTATGTGTGGAAGAGGGTAGCAATTTTCACCGTGATCTTGTTTAGCATGCGGTAATACATGTACATCCTCCATGTGCCATTTTTCTTTGGGAGTAAGATAATCAATTAGCCACACAAAGAGGTGCTTGCCCTGATGACCCCTTGGTCCAGCAATTCCTGCACTTGTTTCTTAATTTCCTCCATCTCAATAGTCGACATCCTATACATGCCAATATTTGGCAAAGACGCATCATGTTGTAGATGGATTTCATGTTGGATTTCCCTCTTTGGAGGTAATCCCTTTGGTTCCTAAAATAGCTCATCATAATTAGAAATTAATTCAGATAATTCTTGTTTATGTCCCTGATCGCAGCCCTGGAAAGCATTAGCAAATTCTCCCTCTTTTTTCCCTTACAACCATAAGCATGCAACCCTTACTGGAATTCACCAGTCTTTTCATTTGTCCAATGCTTACAAGGATGGCATTGATTTTAGTTTGATGAGCCCTTACTATATATTCTACCCCATATTTTATGATTTGGTATTTGTTTTCATGACGGAAAAAGACTTCCTTTCTATCATACATATATGGGCTCCCTAACACCATGCCACAGATATACAATGGTATCACATCCAGTTCTACTTCATCTACTAGCTTAGAAGCGATCACAAATTTTACTTTACACTACTGGGTTACATTCAGTTTTGCCTTGTCATGTATCCATCCCAAGGGGTAAGGTTTCAGATGTGGTTTTGTCTCTAAGCCGAGTTTCTTTACTAGGGATTCTGAAATTAAGTTTTCTTGGGACCCAGTATCAAACAGAGTTTCAACTTTAGTATGATTTATAACGACCCTGATATGGAACAGTTCAATTCTCTTTTGGTCATTAGGAAGGGACTCATTTATAGAACTAGTGCCTTCATGCGATTCAGAATTGACATGAGGTGTAAGAATACCTTTTGTTCCTGCTGCTGTGATCAATCATTCAACTCTTGAATCTGATCCAAGGTCTTGGTGCGTCGTGGCCACTGTCTTCTACTTCCCTTTTCCTCCATAATTTTTTGGATTCTTTTCTGGGTGTTGTTTCCAACAATGATCATCATCGTGGCCTTCCTTTTTGCAGTGATTGCAATACAGCCTCTCCCCTTCTTTGGCTGATGCCGTCTTCTCCTCCTTTCCTTTCCATTTCGCTTTGGATTTGTCATTGGGAGGTTTGAACGGTGGTTTTCTGGAATGATAATCTCTTTCATTTTTTCCCCTGTTCTTAATATGAATTGCCTTCACGCTGGCTGAGTCAATAGTGGTTGGTTCAAACAATAACAATGAATTCCTAATATAGCCAATGTACTTAGTTACAACTTCAGGTGTATCAAGTGCAATACCCAAATTAAGTGCCTACTTCCTAAACTCCTCTGTAAAACTCTAAACATCCTGACCTTTGCCTTGCCTTAATTACTACCAATTCATTAAAGCTTTTTGCTTGTATCCCAAGGGATAAAATTTTTCCTTTAATGCAGAAATGAAATCAAGCCATGAGGAAAAGAGATTACCCACATTGTTACTGCTCTGTAATTTTCTCTCCCACCAAATGGGAGCGGTGCTGCTCAGCCGTAGAGAGGCCACTTGAATCTTTGCCTCATCCTCCATGATTTGTTGAATCCTGCAGTATACCTCAATCTGCCTAATCTAATTATCAAGCTTCTCTGTGTTTCTTTCACCATTAAACATAGGAAGATCAAATTTAACATCTAATTTAAAGAAAAGTTTCTTAGATGCATCACTGGGATTTCTATGATTATGGTGGTGAGAGAAAGAAGAACTTTCACTCGTGGAAGGAGGTGTGGGATCTTCTCCACCATTTCCATGCACTGAACCTTATTCTTCTAGTTTTCTCTCTTTTGCTTTCTCTAGCCTTAAAACCAACTGACCAATATTCTCTGCCATTGTATAGAAGGTTTTTTTGAAATTATGCTCCTCTTCAAGATGAGCCTCGTCTTCCATGTTTCTCCTTCGATGTGCACACCCCGCTTCAGGATCGAAAAGTTCTATTTCTCCTTCGCCTCTTTGGAGCCTGTTTCTTGTTAGCATACAAACCTGCAATTCACATCTAAAAAGCCCTGCTCTGATACCACTTGATCTAGGGATATTTCACTTATAGATGTACGAAAAGAATCACATGTGAAAATTTGTAGCTTAACAGAGAAATTTAATGTGCACACAAGAACAGAAGAAGAAGAAACACAAAAAGTATGAAGGAAAACACAAAGACTTGATAACGGAGTTTGTCCAACTCAGACTACATCTCCGGGCCCTACTCGAACAATGGGGAGGCCTTCTTATATTAAATGGTATGGAAAGAAGAGAATTACAATCATCAGTTGCATAACAAGAGGCTTATACCTCCATTCTTTAAAATGGATATGAAATGGAGAACTCAGATGGAGAAGTGGGCAGCACCAATGTGTTTGTGGCATTGAAAGGGGTTGAAAAAATATAAAACTTGTCCAAAACAGACAAAGTGCACTATCGGCCAGCTGAAAGCTCTCCTACCTCAAACAGCGTGCTGAAAATCCTCTCCCCCTTGCTTTTTTTCCAATCATCGGACTTTATAGGGCCTTCTTTATGACAAAGGCTGCTTAAATCGGGTCTGTCTGGTTCAGAATAGAAGTCAGTGGAGCAGAAGGATCAATGGGCACAACAACCCTTAAAAATGGCCTTTTTATCGTTTAGAGCAATAATACATAAAAAACCAAAAAACACTAATAATTCCGACCAAAAACTTTAAGGCCAGACTTCAAATATATCAAATTGGCCCTATATACCTATTAGGTTTGGGCCCGATATCACAATCGGCATATCGCTGGTGTTAAGGTCCTGTAAATGGGGGGAATTGCCAACCGCCGATCACCGATATCGGCATCAACCGATCGCACCATTGATTGCTGATCACCGATGATGACCCCCCAGTATCGCTGATTGCCTGCCCCTAACTGCAATTAGTTGGAGATCACAAATCGGTGGTTCCATTGTCCTCCTTAAGTCTGCCCCTTTGGATGTTCTGATTGTGATTTTGCCTTTTAAAGCTTAAAAACCATTTTTAAAGGAAAATGCCTCATTTTCCTAAGGAACAAAGCAACCTTGTTTTTGCGATAACTTCATCATCTGGACTTGGATTGAAGTGTCATTCGCATCGTTGGAATTAGGACGACGAGATCTACGCTTTGGTCCTAGGTCAACTTCATTTTAAGCACTTTGATTTTGAGATTTTCCATGCCATTATATCTTAAGATCCCCCTGGATCATGGATATTGGTGGCCACCCACCTATTCCACTTGGACCCCCACCATTGTTTCTTTTAACTTTTCAATTTCCTTATTTGTAGCACAATTTACTATATTTGGGAGTTTTTCAAGTCCTGAACTTCCAGAGCCATTTCGAGGCCTTAAATGATGTTATTTGGAAAAACTGGGATCAACGTGGGAACTTGATCCATGTTGGTGATTAAAAAGTTGTAGTCCTCGGATAGATATTTCTAACGAGGTATTGTGGGCGTCAAATGGAGATTGTATGCCAAAGTTACGACACCGGGAAGTTGATGCACCAATTTACCCAAATGGGGCCAATAGTTTGGAGCTTCATCTCCTAGGGTTAGGTTTTTGGATATTTATGGTTCTCCATTATTTCTCAATAATAAATAGGCCTTTTATCCTCATTGTAACATAGTTTAGAGGCATTTAGCTGCCACATCTCTTCTCAGAGATAAGCTACCATCGCCCAAGCTAGTCTTATTTCTGTTCTATTTGTAAGCATATTTTAGTATTTGAGATTAATGAAATGAAGTGTTATTTCTACTGCATCTTTGTATTTATGGTTATATCTATAATTTGTTTCATTCCTATATAAATATGGATCAGTGGTATCAAAGTGTCTGCTCTTTCTCTGTCTTTCTTTGCATGTCCCCAACAAGGTCGGTATATAAGGAGTTAGGGCTCGATGTGTTTGTACCTTTTCAATATCAGCCTCACAAACCCCGACAGCCACCCATGTGGGAAGAAAATAAAGCTGAGGGGGTAGGAGATCCTATCAAAATATTGCTCGATGAGGCCCTCGAGAAACAAATGAAAGTGATTGTAGATAACTTTTCCCAAATCCTTCAATGATTGCTCACCAGTGGCACATCCACATCCAACAACCACTTTGGAGGCTTCACTCCTTTTAAGGTACAAGTAAAATTTGGCATTCCCATATTTGAGGGAAAAATAGGCGTAGAAGTTGAAGATAAATGGTTAAATATGCTAGAATGATATTTTTCTATTCATGATTTTTCTAACAGAGAAAAGATTACTTTTTCTCTTCTCAAAGCCACCCCCCACATCAAGGATTGGTGGGAAACCTACTGTGAGCATAAGGATGAAAGTACGACCTCACTTTTTTCAACCACACCCACTTGGAATTCATTTTGGGATGCCATCGAGGAATAGTACTACCTTATCGAGAGCTATGAGGATAAATACATAAAGTGGACAATATTGTAGTAGGGAAGGGACCAAGATGTTCCAGAGTTTACCAATGTTTTCCATACCCTTTGCACGAAGTTGGGTATCAAGGATTCCGAGAAACATTTGGTACTCAAGTACCACGGTTGCGTAGACAAGTACATCCAAGATGAGATGGAGTTCCTGGACATCTCCTCACTTAGTGTAGTGGACCAGTATGTTGTCAAGATCAAGCAGAAGTTTAAACAGAAGAAGCGAGACTTTTGATCTGTGAATACGAAGCAAGGGAATGGTGCCCCCAAACCACAGAACAAAGAACAAAGCCAAGGTAGGGTGGCCTAGGACAAACCACTAAATCTGAAAGAAAATAAAAACACCATGAAGTTGAAGTAGGACACGGGAAAGTGGTGTGAGTTCCATAAGATCTCCACTCACAACGCAAGTTAGTGTCAGTCCAAGTAGTCACTGGTGGCCGAATTGAAGGCTTCAGAATCATATGCATGTTCAAACTTTGAGTCAGAACCTGACAAGGGGAATGACAAAGGGAAGCATATTATTGATGTGGAGCCCAACACCACCATTGCCACCATGAAGATCCAAAAGGAGGAACCCAAAGTTCTAGACGAGGAGGAGTGACTCTTCCACTCCTAGATGTGGGTAAAGGGTTCCTCGCTATAGTTCATTGTCAATGGCGGGAGCCTAAAGAATCTCATTTCGAAGAGGTCATGAAGCACCTGGGATTACTGACCACAAAACATGAACAACCTACACCATCAGGTTGCTTCACCAAGGATGGGATCTTCACGTGATCCAGTAGTGTCGCCCTCCATACAACATTAATCCCTTCACAGATGAGGTATTATGTGACATTTCTCCCCTTGATGTTTGTGATGTATTGTTAGGCCAACCATACTTGTGGAAGCGACATGTTGTGTATGAGTCAAGGCCTCACACTATTATTGTTACTTTGGGAAATAAGTTGTACACGATACTGGAGGTAGCACCGCCTACCGCCATCTCTTTGGTTACTGCAAAACAATGTAGTAAGCTCATTTCCAAAACTAGGAAATTTGTTTTCCTAATGATGCACCATCAGGGAAAGAAGAATATGTTGCCCATGACCTCTAAACAGGGCCCCTATGCATGACAACAACAGATGGAAAAGGTCATGGAGGAGTATGGGGACATCTTCACCTCCCCCACAGGGGTGCCTCTGCACTTTCAAGTCAAGCACTCCATCGATCTGACCCTAGGTGCGTTGTTACAGAACAGACCAATCTATTGGCGCTCCATTATTGAGAACAACAAAATCAAGAGGTAGATTCAGGAGCTACTGTAGAAAGGTCACATCCGACCAAGTTCATCGCCCTATGGGAGCCCGATCGTGTTGGTACAAAAGAAATGGAACTTGGAGACTCTTTATTGAATATCATGCTTTGAACAAGATCACTATCTGGAATAGGTACCTAATCCCACAGATTGATGACCTATTGGACCAACTTAAGGGGGGAAATATTTCAACAAGATCGACTTGAAGTTCGGATATCACTAGGTACCAATTGAACCCTTCGATGTGTGGAAGACTACCTTCAAAGCCAAGGAGGGCCTTTTTGAATGGTTGGTTATGCCTTTCGGGTTGATGAATTCTCCTGCAACCTTCATGAGGTTGATGGATGACATCTTGTAGCCATTTACCAACTCATTTGTAGTGGTATACTTGGATGACATCCTGATCTTCAGCCAGAGATGGGAAGAACACCTCCACCACATCCGACAGGTTCTCCAAACATTGTGGCAACACAAGCTTTGTGCAAATTTGGAGAAATGCACTTTTGGCATTACCCATGTTCAGTATCTGGGATACATTATTGATGAATGGGGAGTGCATGTGGATCTAGCCAAGACCCAAGTCATTCGGGATTGGCCAGCGCCAACCACTCTGATAGAGCTCTGCAACTTTCTGGGTTTTGCTAATTTCTACCGTAGGTTCATGTTGGGATTATCTCATATCACTTGGCCCTTGAATCAAGTCACCAAGGGAGAAGTGAAAGAAAAATTATTTTGGTATGAATCTCAACAGAAGGCATTTGCATAGTTGAAAAACTACCTCTTCTCTGCAATAGTGCTCACTTTACCAAATTTTCAACAACCATTTGAGATCAAGATAGATGTCTTTGACTAAGTTATTAGAGCAGTCCTTACTCAACAGGGCCATCTAGTGGCATATCATAGTGAGACACTTTTAGACACAGTATGGAAGTATCCCACTTATGACAAAGAGATGTATTCCATTGAGAATGCATGCCAACAATAGAAGCATTACATTTTGGGGAAGGAAACAGTCATCCACATAGACAACTGTCCCTTACAGTTCATAAAGACGCAAGGGAAGTTGCAAAATGATCTCCATCAGAAGTGGTCCACATACCTACAATAGTTCCATTTGAATATCAAGTATGAGAAGGACATCACCAATAATGTTGTAGACTTCCTCAGTTGACCACTGATCATGGTGTTAACCACCATGCTCAACTCTTGTGGGCACAAGACATATGATTGGCCACTTCTCTACAAAAGCAACCCAGAATTTTTCCACACATACTAGACACTCTTGGAGGGTCAACAAGTTCCATACTTTCACCTCCAGGATGCACTACTATGCCACCTGGGACACCTTTGTGTTCCTTCAAGCGAGCGTGCCAAGATGATTTGGGAAGTGCAGTACAGTCGGACCGTTGGGTATTTCAAGGTTGAGAAAACAGTGGCAGTACTTCAAAAGTATTTATATTGACTGAATCTTCGACATGATGTCGGGATGTACATTACGTCTTGCACTGCCTATGCCATTTCCAAATCGACCATCAAGAAGAGGCCTCTATATTTTGTTTCCTACCCCTAGTCGACCTTGGGAATCCATCACCATGGATTACATGTCGGGCCTTCCTTATAATAAGCATGGAAACGACTTTGTTTTTGTGGTCGTTGACAGATTCTCGAAGATGGCCATTATGGTGGCCTGCAAGAAGAATATCACAGCAGAAGCCACTGCTAAACTCTTCTTTGAACGAGTGTGGGTACAATTTGGGATCCCACAGTCAATCATCTCAGATCGGGAAATTAGGTTCCTTAGTACATTTTGGTCTAGTCTTTGGTTGATATTGTACACCAAGCTCACTAATTCCACAACTTTTCCATCCCCAAACTAATGGCCAGACAAAGGTCATCAACAGGATGATTGTACACATTCTATGCATGTACAACTCAAAGAATCCATGCACATGGGATGAGAGCCTCCCCTATGTCTAGCACAACTATAACTGGGCTCTCCACAGCTCGACTGGCCACATTCTTTTTTAGGTGGTCTTGGGATTCCAGCCACTATGTCCCATTGATGTGTCCATACCATTTGTAGCTACTTAGGAAAATTCGGCTTATGTCCAGTCAGAAGCTGATAAGGCAAACAGCTACATTGAGCACATCCAACATATCCACCAGTAGGTCCATGACATTCTAGAGAAATCAAATGCCAAGTAGAAGCAACGACATGATCAACATCAAGTGCCACACAACTTTCAGGTGGGCGACAAAGTCTAGTTGCATTTGCTGAAGGAACGCCTTACCGGAGCCTATCTGAAACTCAGACCACTCCGATATGGTCCTTACACCATTACCAAGGCTATAGGAGACAATACATTTGAGCTTAGCATTCCCCCATTCCTCGGCCTGCACCTAGTGTTCAATGTGGACCACCTTCGACCATACTTCCCACCATTGCTGGACACATCAGACATTACAGAATAGCTTATACATACAGAGTTAAATCTAGATTGCATGGAACAAGCGAGAACTGATCGGATCATGGACACACAGATCAAGAACACCTGATAGCAAAGGATCCAACTATATCAAGTTATCAAAGTAGGCTGACCCCTTCACCAGGACAAGTGGCTCACCACGGACTAAGTTCAACAGAAGTGTCCTCATCTCATGGAGGAACTCAATGCAATGGGGACCATTGCTTCCTAAGGGGGGAGGAATTATCTAGGTGGATGTTGGTGGCCACCTTCTTATTCCACTTAGACCCCCACCATTGTTTCTTTCAGTTTTCAGTTTGCTTATTTGTAGCACAATTTACTATTTTTGGTAGTTTTTCAGGTCCTAGACTTCTGAAGCCATTTTGAGGCCCTAAACGACATTTTTTGGTAAAACTGGAACAGTCATGGGTCAAAAGTTGTAGTCTTCTGATAGATACTTCTAATGAGGTATTGTGTGCGTCAAATGGAGATCCTATTCCAAATTTATGACCCAGGGAAGTTGATGTAGCAATTTACCCAAACGGGGCCCATAGTTTGGTGCTTCATCTCCTAGGGTTAGGTTTTTAGATTTTTAGGGTTTTCCATTGTTTCTCAATAATAAATAGGCCTTTTAGCCTCATTGTAACATATTTCAGAGGCATGTAGCTGCCACATCTCTTCTCAGAGATAAGCTACCATTTCCTGAGCTAGTCTTATTTACATTCTGTTTGTAAGCATATTTTAGTGTTTGAGATTAATGAAATGAAATGTTATTTCTGTTGCATCTTTGTATTTATATATCTGTAATTTGTTGTGTTCTTGTTTAAATTTGGATCACCTAGGGTGATAAGGAGGAAGTATCAACTTGATCCGTGATGTCCAAATTCTCTCTACCATGTGGCAGAACGTAGTTTTAAACTGGGAATATTTTTGTAACAGAGACTAAAAATGGCCATCTCCATGAGAAAAAAATCAACCGTTTGGCTAAAGAACAACACTTTGTCGCAATGATTTCCCAAATTTGGCTTGTATTCAACTAAATTTTTTTTTTTTCAACCTGCTGAAGAAAAATTCCAAATTCAGTTGTTGATAGGTATAAGGGGGGTTGCTCACTCTATAAATATTGTATAAATACCCTTGAATTCAATGCAAAAGGGGTAAGGTCGCAATGCACTCAAGGGGTATTCTCTGTAGTTGTTCGATTTGTGCAATACCAATATTGTTATGTACAGAAAGATCGATTATAGAGAAAATAGAGGGTTTCTGGCTCTATTATAATTAGTTTTCACTATTTCAGGAAGTTTTGCTATGGGTCAGAACTACTCCAAAACTATGCATTTGTAATGTAATTTTGACACTATTTAATGAATTTTCATTCTTGTGTACTATCACCGAAATGATGAATTTTTATATTTTTGTCAAACTTTTATAATTGGTTTTGCTCTACATTCTAAGTAGTATTTTTATTTTATATCTAACATTATTGTTGATTTAATTGTGATATGTGGATGAAGTCTTGCATGAGCTATGTCCAAGAGGCAGAATGAGATCGAAATTATACTTAATTCACTTACTTATACTTGTGATGAATGATAACTATTTATTATTCATTTATAGGTGTATTTTGATTTTATTTTTATTAATTGAAATGAACTATTTCTTTTGATTAATACAACCTTTATAATGAATTATGTTTAAAATGAATTTAGGCTTGTAGATGGACTTATCTTGACAATTATTTATTAAAGTAGATTCTTTTAAATAGTTGTTTTAAACTTTTATGAGTTTACAAACTATTTTGGAATTCATAATCGAATATTAATTATTAATTCATTCATAAACCAGTCTTTCCCCCTGTTTTATTTAAGTTTCTCTCAGAATAGGAGAGGGCTATCCCATTCTAGTTCCAAATAGGATTTCATGTTTTAGATTAGTTTTGCATTTAAATCTTAGTTTGCATCAAGTCCTCTCTTAAAGAGGCAAATAAATCATTTAATTTTGGTTTTATCAACCTTCTAAATTGATCAAACATTTGTGTCGATCTATTCCTTTAACTTATATCTTTAATGATCGATATAAAGGAAATGTAACATATTATGATGTGGATAGATTAGCTCTTAGTTTAGGTTAGATTAGTATTAGGTTAGTTTTAGGTTAATTTTAGATGATGTGGTAACTGGACCCATAACCAGTTGGAACCACCATCTTCAATGGAAAAGGAGCTGCTTTAACTTCCCGACCAGGGGGTCTCCCCTAATGTTGACAGAGGACATTTTTGCCTATCAATATTTTTTTCACTAGAAGGAGGGCTAGCATCTAATTGGTTTCTTTAGAGATATTGTTTTTAAAATTTTATTTGAATTCAATGGTTTCTCTTAAGAGACCACTGTGGACTTGCTTTACTAGACTTCCATAGTCTTCGACTCTAATTCACGTAGCCAAATTCTTGTCAAAGAAGATGTTTAATGGTGAGAATAATGTCTCTTCTTATGAACATGTTTATCATTTTATTTTAAATTGTAATCATTATGATCTTGGTGAAGGTGTTATGTGAAAGTTGTTTAACCTTACTTTGGAAGGAATAGCGAAATACTGGTGCAAAGCCCTACTAGTTGCTCCCATGCACAGTTGGGATGCTTTTGTAATTCTTTTCTTGCACACTTTCCAGGATTATGACTTTGAAATGGTATGTGATCAATTAGAGAATCTTTGTTGTTTTGAAGGTGAATCATTAGATAACTTTCGTAGTAAATTCAAATTAATTTGTTCTCAATTTCAACCTGATGATTTACCTCCATAATTTCAATTAATAGGATGCTTTGATAAATTAATTTATTTTCCTTCCATTCCTAATCCATATGAAATAATTTCAAGTTTAAATGAGTCTTCTTCACCTTCCATTAACATGATTGAAAAATATGACATGGAGAAACATGTTAATTACAATGAAACTGTTGCAACTATATATGATAGATTTATCCATTTAATTCATACTTCTTATAGTGTTAATGATAATTCAGATTAACTTTCACATGTTAATGAATTGCAGCAAACTAACTTGCAACAAGTTAATAATTGTCTGCAAGAAGACCATATCAACAAATTTGAAGAATCAATGATCCTAAAATCAGAAATTCGGCAGACAACTCAAAATCCTATCGTTTAATCTGAAAATTCTAATTTTTGTTATATTGATCACCTGCAAAATTCAAGACAGCAACAAAGTATGATCATCAAAGAATCTGAAATCAATAATGGAAAATATAGATAGGACTCTACCCATAGAGATAATTTTAGGTTCATTACCTCAAACTCTCATTTTTATCTTTATCTTGATATTTTTAGCAATTTAGATCCTATTCATATTAATGATATCTCATAAACCAAATAACTTGTTACACATGCATTTCTAGTTCATTATTGTCAGGATAATGAAATTATTAACGATTGTTCTTTCAATCTCGGAAAAAATGTGCCTAGTTCTTCTTGTTTTGATGTGTCTCATGGGAATGTTAAAATTTTTAAGGAAAGTTGTGAAGCCATTTATGATGAATACACTAAGAATGAGAATTTTGATTCATCTCATTCTTCCTTAAATCTTCATGATCCAAGTAAAATTATATTTGAAAAGGAAGAAATATTTAATTTAAAAATTGTTCCAATCATTTCTTGTGTTCGAAATTTTAATCATTATAATGATTTCACTAATCAATAACCCATCCTGATCTACGATTTCGCAGATGATCACATTACCTTTTCTATTCCTGATCCATTATTTCATGCACAAGATGACATCAATAACCATTCCAATTGCAGTTTGACTCATTCTTGTAAGAGAGAAATATTTTCAAACTTGTCCCAATTGTGGTGTAACAATAATGATTGGTTAGATTTTTCTTCTTTCTTTATTTTTCAACTCTTTGATATTCTATGTCGGTACGTTAAGCTGTTCGATATTGCACGTGTATGAGATACATTAATAGAACATGATAAAGTTGAAATTCAAATCTTTATTTCCAAACATCAAGAGCCATTACTCTTCTAATTTTTCCGATATTTAGCTCATATCAATCTTCTTCTTCTTCTCAAAGGCATTGCTAACAAAAATTTGTACTCGAGTGTGTACCTTTACAACATGACTATCCATCTAACACATTTATCACCTTCCATCATATATACATAAAACTGACAATTTGATACAGGTCATTGCTTTTAAAAGAATATTTTCACAAGCTTTGATGTTATCCTCTTCTTTAGATCACTTCCAATCTTTAACTAATATCCGTCCATTATTTTATGATCCCATCGAGATCTCGTTGGAAGAAGATATCCAAGAGAGGGTGAATGTAAATAGGTTACTTCTTGAACATGCATTAAAAATAGTTGTACATAATGTTTTTCATTTTATTAATGTTGGTTTAAATAGATTTATACTTTTGTTACTAATGTTTCATGTATATATTCATGCAGAAAATAAGATGCTTGAATGGCTACATTGGAAGCACGAGTTCACTTAGTCTTAGTCTATTGTTTAGATTAGGATTAGGTGTAGTTTAGTAGTAGTTTCAAATTGAATAAGAAGATGGTTTTGAACTGTGATTAATACATGGGAGAAAATGAAGATTCATCAGGTCAAATTATGATTGAATTCTTCCAGGTACACATTTATATCTTAATCCTTATTTGGTTTAAGCTTTGTTTCAGCTTCTCTTTTTTCTTTTAATCATTATTGTTTTCTTATATTTTGTTGCTTTTCTTGCAGATTCCCATGGATTTTAATTGTAAATTTGGCTTTGCTGGCAAGTAACATTTCAGAAGAAAAATCATCATATGACATTAGGGAGTTTTCTCTTTTCTAATTTTGTGTACATTTTGAAATCGATTGTTAGTCTTATTCTTAAAATTGAATATATAAATATTCACACACTATTCTTTAAGCAAGATTTGCAAAAGTAAGAAAACCCCTATCAATGCATACAACACTAACTCTAAATCAATAATTATGCTTTTAAACAAAAGAGTTTTATTAACAAATCATCCTACAAGATAAAATCAACATAATCTCATTTTATGTTAATTCTGTATATTATCTTGTGAGATGTATCTCAAGGTTCATTCTCTTAATTGTCTTTTTTTCTTATTTGATAAGCATTCTAGGCTTAGCTGAATTGTCTTTTCATTTCATTTCACAATAAAATGGAGTAATATTTTCTCTTTCAGCTTGGCATAATCACTGGGCGATTCATTTTTATGCTCTAATTTATATTAGTAGAACCTAATCTCTAAGGATCACTTCAATAAAGATGATTTTGTTTATGTTCATTTTCAGCTTTCCTAAGTAAGTAAAGTCCCTAGTTTTTTGTTCTTTGAGTTTAAATCTTTCAATTATTTGCTAATTAACTATCTTTAAAGGAAGTAAAACACATTTAACAACAGTTACTTCAGGTCATGAGTTTTTTTTGGCAAAAACGTTTAGTCAAGTGAATAGTAGTTAGCTTAAATCTTTTTATGCCATCCCTTGCTCTTAAGAGTAGTATGCCACCCCTTCTATTAAGTAATATCTATGAGATTAACAATAACCATAGTTAAACATAAAAATAAAAATGGTCAATTGAAGGATAAAGGGTCTCATCATGAGCCAATATACCATGATCATAAGTTCTAACATTGTGACATTACCATTATTGGTCACCAAGCTAAGGTAATGGCTTTTGACCACAAGGTTGAAGGACAAGAGGTCTCGTCACAAGTTGACTTGTTCACCATATTAGATCTCGTGAATGGAATTCTCATTGTCTTGTTACCAAGCCAAGATAAATCATCTTCAGTTGGTAATCAAATAATTTTAAGATGATATTTTGCAACTATGCATTTATTCCTAATAGATGGGACACTAGCACCTAAAAGGGTTAAAAGGCATCCCTGTTGAGGCTATATATTCTTGCTGGCGGCAGTGGCCATGCCTATAATATGGAGGTTAAATGAATACTATGTTTTCTTTATTAGCTTGTTTACTCAAAATAGATGTCCAACTAAGTTGATTGTTGTACATATAAATTTAATGAAACATTTGAATTCATGGGGTAAATTTTTACAAGTTCATGAACCATAATGGCATATCTTTTTTTTTGACAACATAAAATAGGGACAAAATGGTTACGATATCTAAATTGGATCATTTCAAATTATCTAATTCTAATTCCTTCATTATTAAACTAAGTTTTGTATCCTTATGACAAAGATATTTGCTTCTCCCCAGTGTGTCACCATTCTTGTAGTGAAAACACAACGCCCCCATTTTATTCTATCATATTATACATAGGGACCCTTTTGTATCCATTTAGGTTTTGAGTGTTTATTTCCTCAGTTTAGCCCAATTATCTTTTTCATTAATGCTTGTTTCATCTTCCCTTATGGTTTCCAAATTTAGCCTTAGTTTTACTATTTAGACTTTTAAGTTAATTAAAATATTTATTTTCCTAAAGTTAATAAAATTGTAATTATTCTTTCGTTTTAATTAGATTATTTAATAAAATATAGCCCTTGAGACCAAGATTCATACATTAACCATATTACAATGTGTTAAGTGGTTTAGCCGTTTCAAACAAACATATAAATATAAACTTTGAACCATATGAAAAATGGCTTTAATACAAATAAAAGAATATAGTTTTTGGTGATATATATTATAAAGAGGCTGAAGTATTACGGAGGACCCACATACCATGTAACCCTACTCCACTCCCTTATATCAGAGAATCCCTCATATCGAAGTTTTTGTTATGTATCACCTCTTAAAAATTTTGATATCAAATTTCCCCAATCTTCGATTTTCGATACAAGACTCTCTTCGATCGTCTATATCTTGAAAGGCCTCCACTCTGATATGTCGATAATAATTCACCTCCAATCTCTGACTACCGATAATCATTCACCTTTGATCTCTGAATTCTGATAATCTTTCACCTTCGATCTATGAAAGGCCTTTGATGCATCCTCCGACATACTATTCCTTCTGCTAAGTGGACCCGATAAAGATATGAAAGGGAGTTGAATAAGATTATCCACTCCATATCAAAGCTACTCAATATTACAAATATTCCATTTTGTCTCATTTTAAAAGTTGTGATGAGCTTACCTCCAATACCACTTAGCTCTTGCCACATTTCACTTCCATATGGGGCCACTGTTATAATAATTGAAAAGCTTATTTCCAATGGTTTTGCGGGAAGTTTGTTATGTTTAGATTTTGATTCGGTTTCTTGCTAAGTTTAATAATAGAAATAATAAGCTCTGATTGGTTGAAATAAGGATGAACCCAGGGTCAATAAAGAGGAAGTATCAAATTGATCCGCAATTTCTAAAGACTCTCTGCCATGTGACACAACAAAGTTCTAAACTGGGAATATTGTTGTTATAGAGACTAGAAAAGGCCATCACCGTGAGTAACAAATCAATCCTTCCACTAAAGAACAACACTTTGTTACAATTATTTCCAAATATTTTCCTGTATTCAACTAAAACAATTTGTTTTCAGCCTACTGAAGAAAGCCTCTAGAATCGGTTGTTGAGAGATATAAGGGGGATTGTTTTCTCTATAATTCTTATGTAAATACCCTTGAATTCGATGAAAAAGGGGGAAGGTCATGATCCACTCGAGTGGGATTCTCTGCAGTTGTTCGGTTTATACAATAGAAATACTTTTATGTACAGAAAGGTCGATTATAGAGAACATAGAGAGTTTCTGGCTCTATTATAATTGATTTGCACTATTGTAGGCAGTTTTACTATGGGCCTGAGCTACTGCAAGACTCCGCATATGTAATGTAATTTTGGCATTGTTTAATGAATTTTCATTCTTGTGTACTATTACCGGAATGATGAATTTTTATATTTTTGTCAAATTTTTATGATTGGATTTGATATACATTCTAAGTAGTATTTTTCTTTGGTCTCTAACATTATTCTTGAGTCAATTGTGATATGTTGTTGAAGTCTTTCACAAGCTATATCCAAGAGTCAGAATGAGATCTAAACCATATTTAATTCATTGAATTATACTTGTGGTGAATAATAACTATTTATTAGTCATTTACAAGTATATTTTTCTTTTATGTGTATTAAATGAAATGAACTATTTATTTTGAATAATACAACTTTTATAATGAATTATGTTTAAATTGAATGCAGGCTTGTAGATGGACTTACCTTAATAACTATTTATTAGATTCATTTACATAGTTTTTTTAACCTTTTGTGAGTTTACAAACTATTTTGGAATTCATAATCGAATATTAATTATGAATTCATTCAAAAACCTGTTTTTCCCCTCGTTTTATTTAAGTTTCTCTCTGTTTAGTAGACTTCTATCCCATTCTAGTTTGAGATATGATTACATGTTTTAGATTAGACTCGCATTTACATCTTAGTTTTCATCAAGTCCTCTCTTAAAGATACAAATAAATCTTTAATTATGGTTTGATCAACCTTTGAAATCGATGAAATGTTTGTGTCGATCTATTCCTTTACTTACATCTTTAAAGATCGATGTAAAGGAAATGTAACATACCATTATGTGGAGAGATTAATTCTTAGTTTAGGTGAGATGTGTTTTAGATTAGTTTTAGGTTAGTCTTAGATGATAGTGTAACTGGACTAACAACCAGTCAGAACCACCGTCTTCTACAAAAAAGAGATGCTTTAAGTTCCTAACCAGGAGGTCTCCCCTAATGTTGATGAAGGAATTTTTGTCCATCAACAAGCTCATAAATTAAAGATGTATATATCATAGACTTTATATCACGAGCTTAATAACCTAAGGTCTTGAGGTGACAAATTTTAATACAATGTGCCACCCTCACTTACATCCATTACAAGAATGATAATCATAGAATGACATGTTAAAATATATGTTAGCTATGGTATTTATATTAGGATGGATGAATATAAGCTACATCATAACCATAGCCTATATTCTCATAGTATGTATCGCTAGCCTAAACAATATAGCCCTCATACTATACTCTCTGTGATGACACGAAATGAAATAAATATCTCAAGCGTGTTCCCATGGGTAACATGGTTTAGTTGGCTAGCGATATATAAGAGTATATACATAGATGTTTAAAACTTAAATTTCAACATATAGATTAAAATGTTTACACCTTTATAATGTTGAGGAAAAGTATAATTTAAGTATTAATAGTCTTGTCAACATAGCAAAATAATAGAAGGAAAACTGGAGCACTCAAGCGCAGTAAAACTTTGTTAAAATTTCGAAATAAAATTAATAAAAACAAATTTGCATGTGGATGTTACAAGTGGTATCAGAGCTATAGATTCAACTATGAGGCCTAAGGGCCAACCTAGAGTTGAAAATCTTAATAAATGATTGTTGATATTATATAAAATCAAGATATAAAGACTATAGTAATGCTAGAAGCACTTTCTAGACCCCTAAAGGGGGAGATTAGATATGGGTGCACTAGGGGATGAAGTATCATCTCCTATAGCACAATTGCTAGAATTAACCAACAATAGAGTAGCTTCTTAATGAATTTGATAGATAATAGAACCATAGAAAAAGACGAATCAGACTGACTACTATACTCATAGCCAAGGAGGAAGGGTGATTGAACAGGATATGCCCTCTTATAGATTACATACAGATCAATAGAAAGTCCTTGTTGGGGCCTCGAATGCATTAGCGACAGCAACATTAGTATAGTATATCGAAATTTTTCCTATAGGTAAATGTGAATCCAAAAGAGTCCAAGCTGGAAACCTACATAGTTGTAAGGCTTATTTAGCTAGAGACCCAAGCACCAATTTAAGTGTAACACACAAGATTTTGTTGAGCCTATGAAGGAAGAAATAATTTTATCTTCAATTTTACATACATATCAATCAAAGTACCCACATAATGTGGAGAAGGAAAATTTTAAAAAAATCCCCCATGTAACCTCTAGACCCCTTAACCAACAATGTGCCAAACAGTAGGGGATGTGAAACCCAAGAAGAGGGTTGAGAGAAACTCATGTGTGAGATGTGTCATGAAGTACTATTGTAAAATTGGTGATGTAATTCTCCTGTGATCTTTTGTGGAATTCAAGTATGCTCATATTGCACCAGGTTATGCCTTAAACAAACACAATGATTTCTTTTAATATTACTTTATTTTTTGAGCCCTAATGGTATGAAAGGAAATATCAGAAGGAAAATAATAAGATAAAGAAAACAAACTGAATTAAACAATCAACAGATAATTAATGTGGAAAAGAACCGAGACCGCTTGAACAAAGGACACCAATCATATATGTCGTGAAGGTGGTGAGATGAAATAACTGGTAATGTTTTGTTGTGGCTTATTAATATCATAAAACTATGAAGGTACGTAAAGGGCAGATCATTGGTTGTGAGACATCATGGGGTTAAGGTAAGGAAATATTGCTTGAAAATTACAAAAAAAAAAAAATAGATGACGATAGAAAGTATGATTATTGTGTGAATGGTATAATAAGAAAAATATATATTCTTAAATTGGGATAAAATTGTTGTCCATAGGACTCTAAAGGTCAAAGGCATTAAAATAACTTGTTGTGAATGAAGTGAGTAATATTTGTGAAATGATATGGAAGAAATCATTATATAAGAGTAACATAATGAGAGTGACACAGTCAATACACTTATGAGTGTAAAAGGGAGAAATCTTAAGCTATGAATATGCTGGTTCAAAGTAAAAATACATAATAAAATGGATACAAATTTCCCATAAGAGATGAGCGTGGAAAAATATATATCATGTAGAATAAAGCATATCACAATGTAGAATGTAATAAATGACAATATAATTTGAAATATAGAATAGCTATGACTATGTTAAGTGTTGTAACTTAAGACTATGACTAAACTCCCATGGTTATCAAGAGCACATTTGGCCTTTAGGACTAATAAAATTGAAATAATTAATCATATATTCCCCTAGAAAAGAGATAGGAAAACAAAAATAAAATAAAAATTTCAAAAGAAATCTTTTTTGATCTCCTTGAATGTGGATTATCAACAATTGACTTATTCATAGTCTAAAACTTCAGTTTTGCATATCAGAATAACTTAAAGAATGATGGCATAGACATAGCCAGTGACATTCTTAAGGAAAAGAAGTGTGTGAAAATAGGTAATTGTGTGTTATAGAAGAAGTTTCAGTTTAAAAGAAACCTCTATCGAAAACCCGCAGAGTGTTAGTAAGTCGGGATAGATATCATAATAATTATTGAAATCACAAAATGAATGAAAAATTTTGAGACTATCAAATTAAAAGTGATAGAGATAATGATATTCTGAAGCGAAAAGTAGAAGACATATAGAAATAGTACTGAAAAGATTTGTAAAATGATAGTTTGTGCAAACATAGGTAAGGTGGTATTGATTAAGGCTAAGATTGTGAATGGAAATAGTATTGTGACAGTTAGGTAGGTTGTTTGAGTCCATGAAAATGATTGACAATAAATGGAAAAAGGTTATTCTCTTAACTATGGCTTAGAATTTCACATATACTTAACTATTGTAGAGATGAAAGATTGAATACATATAAATATATGTTTATCTTTGACATGGTTGTCATCGCTCATTGGAGTAGAAGGATGAAAACTTACAGATGGTATGAAAAAGAAGGTTATATGTTAAGCAGGATTTTTATATTGTGATCATCGAGTAGGAAAGGAAGTATAACCTGATTCACATAAATAGAGACAACGTGGTCTTTAGAACTATATGTGTTAATGTGTAAAGTATTGAGGAATGTGTTTATATTCATGTGTTTTACATGTGTACATGTATATTGTGTATGGTACTATGTGTACATGGAATGGAGAACAGGTAAATTAAAAAAAAAAAGGCAATGGTCATTGGATTTGTATGAGGTACAAATTGGGGTGATAGCTAACTACAGATTGACTAAGTTGATGTTGCAAGTATAAACAGGAAAACATTGATGGGGGTCCCTAGATAAGTTCAATATAAATTGCAAGATATTATGACATGGACCAACCTAGTGGAAAAGAAAAAGATTATGGCCAGGTGGTGCATCTATATCTATGAAGAGAAACCTCTAAACCTAATTTTTACAAGATAATTCAATATGAAAATGAGTGCAAGGGTAAGAAACCCCATGGATGTACATAGAAAAAAACTATATAACACCTTCATCAACAACCTGCAATGTAGGGTGATAAAGGGCCAAAGTTGAAGAAATGATGCAATATGGACTCTTGATTTTGTAGAAAGAAAAGCAACCGAAAATGAGCATAACTAAGTTTACTTAAATAAAATAGACATCCATGTAGATGCCTTGAGCATGGTAGGAAAATGAATTTATCTTAAAACTTAATCCATGCATAACTAATGCATATATATCATTGGAAATTAAGGTAAAAGCATAGAGATTCTACCCAATACAATAATACACTAATTACAATCTATCATAAAAGATAAGAAAAGTAAAAGGTTTCTGAAATGTTACCACCACTAAGTACATACTGTCAATGGAAATGGTACCTCTAGGATTTCAAATTTAAAGTGGAACCAAAAGGTAGATTCCTTATCGATTGACATGGCCATTGGGTTAGTAAGGAGGATTTATTTCTATTTTTTACAAGCTTATAATGATGTTGCTAACTCTCACTGAGTGCAAGGTGCTAGCCCTAGTTGATTTTTGACACATATTGATGACCATTGCTAAATACATAAATAACAACTAATGGTGCCTTTAATAAAGTTGAAATTATTATATACATGTTTTTTAAATAATGATAGATGGAAACTAATGAAAATGATTATGAATGTAGGATGAACCAGGCAGAATATTCCAGGTGGAATCTTTGCATACTCATAATCAAAGAGAAATGATACTATAGAATCAAGCTATTTCCCAGAGTAAAGTGCAGTGGAAGCACTTCAGCTAGTAGAGGCTACCTAGGAAGACAAAGATAAAGATTTTATGTATGAGGCATATCCCAACCTATTTTGAAGGGCTAGAAGCAAACATTTAGGATGGTGTTTTGCTCGATGGGGGAAGATGTAACACCCCTTAGTGAAAATTAAATATTTAATTTAATTTTACTACACAAACTTGGTAAATCTTAGGCTAAGTGAAAATCCTAGTGGAAAAAAATAAGATTTAGAAGTTTTATTTTAATTTATTTTAAAATCTTATGATTGTCTTGTAATTCATGGGGAAAAGACACTAAATGAAAAACATTTCACTCACCACATAGATATTCCTATCCCTAGAGATAAATGATTTTAGTTGGGATAAGGGAGACAAGAGGTTGAGAGGAGAGAAAAACATAGGCAACCTTGAAGACTTGATACCTGGTTGGAGGAGGTCCAAGTGAGGAGAATTAAGTTGTAAACTTGTTAACCTGCAACATGACACAATTGAAGGAAGGAAGGATGTTGCCATAGGGTACTATTGAGTTGGTTGGTGGCTAGTGGAAACCCTAAGATAGACTTATGAGTTTGTTAATTCTTTGACTGGACTTATATAGTCGTGATGCTTTTGAACAAACCTTGTTAGGTCACTTTCAAGAAATTGTTATGGAAGTGAAAAAATGGCATGGGGGGAGATTTGGACATAATTTCCCTTCTCACTGGTTCGGAGGAGTGATATTTATCCCTGGTGAATTCCATGAGATTATAGCTTAATAGATAATTTCTCTATAATGTTATCTTTTCAGAACAGATTTTTTAAGATTATATATAGTAGAATTACATGAAATCTTGATTGTTAGCAGTGATCTAATGTAATGATTTTATGAAGTTTTTGTAAGATAATGAAATGATAATATGTGTAAAGACCATGATGTTATATTGGTAAAAATTTATCAAAGGTCTATGTATGAGGAATTATTAACAATATTCCTTAGTATTATGGCTCAAGTCTATTAAATAATGATATTAATACAGATGTTGTAGTGATATGTTACATCTCTACCATTAGACCGAAAGTCTAAATCACGATCAGTCCTTATTTTTATATATAATTATAGCTAAATATTGTTAAGGGAGAATTATAGGTCCCAATAGGAACTAGGTCACACCTACCCTCCGTTGTACTGGTAGTAAATTTCAAAGCAAACGAAAAAATAAAGAATTGTATTAAAGAATCTATCATACACAAAGTTATATGATAATTGAGCAAGATACATGGAAAAAATTTATAGAATCAAACGAGAAGTAGTTTCAACATTAAGTAATCTTTATAAAATAAAATTAAGCCTATTGATGTTCCACATTAAGAAACCACAATATAAAGAAGTTTCATAATCAATGAAATAGGCTACTCAAACCCTTTCTCTGATATATATATATATATATATATATATAGATATAGATATCTCTCTCTCTCTCTCTCTCTCTCTCTCTCTCTCTCTCTATATATATATATATATATATTTATGGAAATTAAAGTGATGGGATACAAAGTGGAGATTCTTGACAAGGGGAATCCATGAAATCCTGTACAATAATGTAGAGATTTACAGAAATAAAAGTGATGGGATACAAAGTGGAGATTCCTGAGAAGGGGAACCCACAAAAGCTTGTAAAATAATGTAGAGCTTTTACGGAAAGCAAAGTGATGGGATACAAAGTGGAGATTCTTGAGAAGGGGAACCCATGAAAGCCTAAACTTATTTATTAATTCTTTGAAATAAAGCTTTGTACTAAAAGTTATACACAGAAGACCTCCAATAATTACCATTCTCCTTTAGGACTGCGGTCTGTATCATAGCCACTGATGTCGGGACTAGAATCATATTCTTTGACAACACTGTCTAAATACAATCCTGGTAGATTTTATAACCATGGTGGTTCGCTACCAAAGCTGGTAGAAAAAGCAGAGAAGCCCATGTATGGATCTAAAGGACTTGGAGGGATGCCCACTTCTCCAAAGTAATTTGTTTTCATTCTAAAAGAACCATCTTCAAGCTCTATTAGATCTATACCTTTGTGCAACAAATCAAACTCAAATATGTCATATCTTTCAGCCCCATCTTACATGTCCGGATGGAGAATTGACAGAGTTGTAAACTGAGTTAGCCTTCCATGGTCTTCTTTTCTTGGAGCAAATGAAGCCATTAGTAGATTCATCCAGTTGCTCCAAATACAGAATGGGGACACAACATCTTCACAATACACAATTATAGAAACTCTCTCATAATTTTAGGTTGTCTTAAGAATACATTAATAATCTAACCAATTCAATGTTGGGTCAAAAATGTATGCAATTATTCTATATGGATGCATAACTGACCCAAAATAGATATGAACATTATTTATATTGGCAAGAGGAAGACTCTAACCCATCTTGGCATCAATAGATCCAAACCATTTCTCTATAATAACCTTTTGAATTTCAGTGGGAAATATTTTAATTTTAACTAGAAGGAAATCTGTGCAAAATGAATAATGAAATTGGGGACATAATTCAGCACAAGATTTTTTAGAGGACGATGAGCTTTCTCCAATCTCAAACTTCTTGATTGCCATTTTTTCTAATTTATCTGATCCTTCTCTTGTCATAAGATCAGCAAGATAATTTTCTTTTCCTACTTTATAAATTATATCAAAGTCATATCCATCTAGACAAAGAGCCCATCTCATGATTCTGGAGTTACCTTGTTCCAGAAGTCTTTTGTTTTGGAGCATTCCTTTGATATGCCTGAGGTCAGTCTTGACTGTAAAATGAGTGCTCTTAAGGAACAATATGAATCTTTTAATTCCATTCTTTACAACAAGAATTTCTTTGTATGAAGAAGGGTAATTTAATTCTGGACTAGAAAATGTACCTGAATTATAGGTACACACTTCTTCTCTTTTCCCATGTTTCTGTAAAAGGATTCGCCCCTAACAACAATATGATGCATCTATTTCTAGTATAAAAGGAAGATCTTCTTGAGGAAGACTGAGAGGTGGTAGTTGCTCAATATTTTGCTTGATATTTTTGACTGGTTGAGTCATTTGATCAGACCAAATGCTTCCTTTCTTTAAACGTTGTTGTAGAACTTCTATATCTTTTACTTGTTTAGGATAGAACTATCTTATATAATTCAAGAATCCCAAAAACATTTGTACAATTCTGATGTCTGGGAGAATATCAAGAAAGTTAGCTAATGAATGTAGAACATGAGGCTGCAATTTGACTTTCCCCTGAAATATAAACAATCCCAAATATTCGATACAAATTTTGGCAATTATGAATTTATCAGATGAATTAGAGAGGGCAAGTCCATGTTGATGGACTGTTTGATAAAAAATCTCTAAATGGATTTTATGTTTTGCAATATATCTTCTATACACAAGAAGGTCATCAATATATACAATAATAAAAGAAAAATCTTTAAAAGTATCTTCCATCCTTTTCTAAAATTCCGAGGGAGCATTCTTCAAACCAAAAGGCATGATAGTCCATTGATACTATCCTTCTGGTACTACAAAGGTTGTTTTGTACCTATCCTCTGGGATAATCACAATTTGCCAAAATCCACTTTTCAAATCAAACTTGTTGAAAACATTTTCTTTAGCAATTTTTGATAAAAGTAACTCTTTATTGTGGAGAGGATACCTGATCGACATTAGCGCTTCATTTAAAGCCCTGCCATTTATAACCAGTCTCTTTTTCCCTCATTTTTTGTCAGAATGTTTGTTGACATAAAATGCAGGACAATACCATGAACTTTTACAAGGTTCAATAAGCTTTTGGAGTAGCAGATCTTAAATTTCTTTATTACAGAATTCTTGTTCTGAATGGCTTATATGATTTGCAGATGCTTTTTGAGCCATAATTGTGCCTTCTTTTTTGAATGGAAGAGAGACAAAATATTTCTCCCTTGACCAAAATGCACCAGGATGATCAGAAGTACAATATTCTTTGATTTTTTGACTAATATCTGCAAGAACAGTAGCACCATGTGTATCAACATCCTTAACAATTTTTTGGATTTTACTTAGATCAGCTAGAGTAGTCTCTTGATTAAGAGCTTCATCTGGCTTAATATTTAGTGTATATTTTTTTGTGGCTGGTACTGGAATATTACTTCCCTGTACATTAAAAATGATTAGATTTTTATTAATTCTAATGGGCATGAACTTTTTCATAAAATCTTGTCCTAACAATATATCTAACCCTGTATCATAATTAAACAGAGTCACAAAAGCTTATGTTGCTCGAAGCAGTGAAGGAAAATCTGGAGCAATATATGAAATCTAGATAAGTTGTTTATTGACTACTCTAAACTGAATTTGAGTGGGCTTTGACTAGTAAGCAGGGGTTGCTTTGTATTTACAACATCTACTCATAGCACTTGTATCAATCTGGGAATCCAAAGTGTATTCTTTATATCTAGGGACTTTTATATTTACAGGAATTACCATCATATCATCAATCTCACTGATATATTGGATATTCTAATTCTTAGCATGATTCTGTGTGGTCAAAGTTGTCTGAGAATCTGCAATAGAGAGAGAGAAACGAACTTGGAATTCAAGTCATCTAATTCTTGCATTTGAAATTTGGTTTTGTGTGCAAGATCCCTCATTTATGCCCTATCTTCTTTTAAGATTTTTTCAACTTGGTGAATCTTGTCCAATATTTTCTCTGTAGTACTGGTGGGCAAAGGAGGATCCAAATCCTGGAAATATTCTATCTTAATAGAAGTTTTAGGGAGATCATTTTTTAAATGATCTATTTTCTCTTGTATCCTTCTTCTAGGTATGAGTATACTGGGATGTAGAGATGCTTTGTCTCTTTCTAATTCTTCCACCTGTTGTTTAAGAGTAGAGAAGGAGAACATTAAGCAGTCAGAGATATATGTACAATCACTGTGATTATCTTCTAAATAGATTTGTTTGAAATCTTCATCTAGATCTGAGAAACTATCTATTTGAGTAACAGAAAAGCATTCAAAATTAGAATCAGACTGAGAAAATAGATCCCATTTTGCTGGATCATGTGCCGATTTAAATATAGAAGAAATTTTCTTTTGAATCTTTTTCTTTTCTCTATTCGGACAATTATTTTCCCAATGACCAAGCTTACCACAGATAAAACATTTTGTTTGTTTGGCTGGCTTATTCCTCTTTCAGAATATAAATCTAGATCTTTGCTTTGGAGATAAGTATCTTCTATTTGATCTAGAGGAATATTGCTTGGTTTTGCATTGACATTTATGAATTTGGTTTCTTTGAGAACCCTTCTCGGAGGTGTTATTATAACATCCAAAATGATATGTCTTTGTAAAGGAATCACAAATAGCAGGACTGAAATGTAACTGTCTTTTGAAATTTTTCTTGGTGTTATATGATGCATATTCATTCTTCAATATTGTGAGGATATCCTGATGCAATGTTGCTAATGATAATGTATCAATAGAAATATCCTGTGCCAAAAGTGACTGATGAACCAATTCTGGAATATTACCATGCATAGATGCTTTATAATACCTAAGGTATGCAGTATTATGATGATCAGGAATCTTATAATATATATTCTACATGGTGCAATAATATTATGATAGGAGATCTAAACTACACAGTCATTGACTCATAAACATCTGGGCGAACTTCTTATTATCAAAAGATATAACTCCCAAAAATTCATGGGATAGATCCATCAATATTGCTTGTAGTGGATCATCACTTTCTAGAATTTCATTTTGTTCATCGTTTTTGATAGTTTCCCACCACAGTCTTGAATTTACAATTAAATTCCAGTTGAGGAGAATTACTATATCTTTCCATGTATCTTTTGTATTAAATTTCTTCAGAGAAGCCCAAGCATTTATCTGTTGTAACAGAATAAGGGTTTGATCTCTTGTTAAACAATCAAAATTTATAAAGAAAGTACTCCCCTGCTTATCAGACCTAAAAGTAGAAGACGGATCATAGCTGAATTCTGTAGAGGCAAGATTCTGTGTCCATGTGCTAAAGTGATTGTTCTTTGATTGTGAACCAATGTCAAGTCATGTTGTTCTTGTATCTTTGTTTGAAAAGTTAAATCTTTCATTTCTTTTTTTCTTTGGGGGATATGATGATCCTTCATCTCCTTACTAACTTGCCATCTTGATTTCTATAATACAATATTTTCAATTTTTTGTTTTAGTAGATCTAGCTTTTCTCGGGCTAAGTTAGTGCCTTGAACTAAAGTAGATAGCTCGCTATCATTTATATTCATCATTTTAAGTGAGAGTTGTTGTGAATTTCCAATAGCTTTGGCCAATGTGAATTTCAGGCCTTCTTCTTCTATCTCAGAATAATTAGGAGGGCTATCAGATTTGACTATAGATGCTTCAAAGCTAGTTACAGCTCTACTTATTACTCCTAGCTGATCATTGATTATTTTGAGCTGGTTTTCATATATGTCTTGAGAAGCATTCATGGTATCAATACTCTGGTGAATTTTTCTGACATGTTCTTTGACTTCAACCACTTCCCTGGCTAAGTCATCTATGTTCTGGGCTATGCAAACCGACTGATAATTACCATAGTTTTGCATTTTAGTGAATTCAGAGGGTTCTGGATCTATAGCTGTTCTATAATGCAAAAACTAAAGATCACTTTGAACAACACCATCTTTGAATTTAGGTGTGCTATTACTTGGATCTAATCTTCTTTCTGGTAATTCCATTTTATTTCATGGCTTCTCTCTGGGAAGGGAGATCATACATAGATCTCTTGCTGGAGGCATGATACATTCAGGAAAATTTGGATGTTGTCCTAAATGGTGAGTTGTTACCACTATTTGGTATTGTTTTTTTGTTTTTTTCTTCTTTATCTCCATTGCAGTAAATGCAGTCTACTAATGGATTGTTCTTATGCTTATCCAAATACTTAGAAACTGGTGATGAAATATGTACTTGGAGAGGTAATCTGGAGGAGTGACTTCTAACTAAATTTTTTTGCGAGGAGTCTGATTGGAACCTGAGACTTGTACTACCATCTAGTCTTTTTACAGTCTTTAACTATTTGGAGGAAGTATCGACCAATTGTGGATATTTCTGTGACATTGGGGTGTATTGACTATTCCATTCAGATGGTAAACTTAAATCACAAAACCCTACCTGCAAGGGAGTTGTGTTTCCAGGACCAACAATAACACCTTATTTTAATGCTCTTTGTGACAAACTAGGATTTAAAGGAGGCATACTTGAAGAAACAAATCGAATACATACATGTGACTGTAACTATGCTATCTATGACTGGGGAGCAATGTCATACCCATGAAACTGAATATATGCTAGCAGAAAATAATTTATATATGGGTCTATTAATTATACTTTCTATCCAGGAACCACTGAAGACTAGATTGGACCATTATTTAAGGGGCTTTGAAAACCACCAATTAAAGCATCTTCAAACTTATTGTGTCTGGTGTCAAGAACACAGGTAAGACATGAATTGTTTAAACTTGGTCTGACTAGAGGGTTGATACCAAATTGAATGAGTCCAATATGAATGTATTTATATCCATGACACAAACCCCATTCAATATCTTCTTTTCTTATCAAAGGAATTTGATAGACACTCTGTCCTACTAAAACTGGAACATTTACAAAAGAAAACTTGAAAAGAGTAGCAACACGAAACTGGAAGATGGGTAGTTTGTAAATTTTATCGGTTTCGATTGAAGGCAATCCATAATTGGGTTGGGGATTGAATTCTTGTTCAACTACTTTATCATCAAACAAAACATCTTTCTGATCATTTCTAGTAGACTTAGTTAACGATGACCATCTTTTCTCATGAGCTTCTTTTCGAGATTCAGCCGAGAAATCAAAATTTGAAATACTAGCCATATCGATGAAAATAAAGGATATAGAAAGACCTCGTGGTAGAGAAATAGTAGGAGTAATCTGCCCAACACCCTAATTCCTATCCTTCAGCAACAGCGAGACTTATCACAGACTTACGAGCTCCATATGGTTCTTCTATGCACAGATTCTTCTTTTCCTTCACTCCGAAAGAATATGGATAATGGCTCTGATACCATAGATAGATCAACACAGATAGATCAATAATAAACGCAGATCGATCAACACAGGCAGACAAATAGATCAACAATAAACACAAATCTTCTATTACATGCAAATCTCCGTAAAGAAAAATATGTCTTGGATAAAGGTTCTTGCTTCCATATATAGGAAACCAAGAGGTCTCCCAAAGATCATCTCCCCTACTACGATTATTTCCTGAAGATTTCAATAGCAATATGTAATGAAATAAAGTGGAGATTCGTGACAAGGGGAACCCATGAAAGCCTATACAATAATGTAGATCTTTTACGAAAAGTAAAGTGATGGGATACAAAGTGGAGATTCATGACAACGGGAACCCAAGAAAGCTTGTACAATAATGTAGATATTTTACGGAAGGAAAAGTGATGATATAAAGTGGGGATATAAAGTGGAGATTCTTGAGAAGGGGAACGCATGAAAACATGTACAATAATGTAGAGCTTTTATGGAAAGCAATGTGATGGGATACAAAGTGCAGATTCCTGAGAAGCGGAACCCACGAAAGCCTAAACTTATTTATTAAAGCCTTGTAATAAAACTTTGTACTAAAAGTTATATACATAGGACCCCAATAATTACTATTCTCCTTTACGACTGCGGTCTATATCATAGTCACTGATGTCGGGACTAGAATCATATTCTTCGACAAACCTGTCTAAATCCAATCCTGATAGATTTTGTAACCATGGTGGTTTGTTACCAAAGCTGGCAAAAAAAGCAGAGAAGCCCATGTATGGATCTAAAGAACCTAGAGGGATGCCCACTTCTCCAAAGTAATTTAGTTGCATTCTAAAAGAACCATCATCAAGCTCTATTAGAATTATACCTTTATACAACAAATCAAACTCAAATATGTCATATCTTTCAGCCCCATCTTTCATCCCCTGATGGAGAATTGACAAAGCTGTAAACTGAATTAGCCTTCCCTGGTCTTCTTTTCTTGGAGCAAATGAAGCCATTAGTAGATTCATCCAGTTGCTCCAAATACAGAATGGGGACACAACATCTTCACAATACATAATTATGGAAACTCTCTCATAAATTTGGGTTGTCTGAAGAATACAGTAATAATCTGACCAATTCAATGCTGGGTCAAAAATGTATACAATTCTTCTGTATGGATGCATAACTGACCAAAACTAAATATGAACATTATTTATATTGGAAGTAGGAAGACAGTAACCCATCTTGGCATCAATAGAGAAAAACCATTTCTCTATAATAACCTTTTGAATTTCAGTGGGAAATCTTTTAATTTTAACCAGAAGGCAATCTGTGCAAAATGAATAATGACATTGGGGACATAATTCAACACAAGATTTTTTAGAGGAGGATGAGCTTTCTCCAATCTCAAACTTCTTGATTACCATTTTTTTTGGTTTATCTAATCCTTCTCTTGTCATAAGATCAGCAAGATAATTTTCTTTGCATGCTTTATAAATTATATCAAAGTCATATCCATCTAGCCAAAGAGCCCATCTCATGATTCTGGAGTTACCTTGTTCCAGAAGTCTTTTGTTTTGGAGCATTCCTTTCATATGCCTGAGGTTAGTCTTCACTGTAAAATGAGTTCTCTTAAGGAACAATCTGAATCTTTTAATTCCTTTGTTTACAACAAGAATTTCTTTGCGCAAACAAGGGTAATTTAATTCTGGACTAGAAAATGTACCTGAAGTATAGGCACAAACTTCTTCTCTTTTCCCATGTTTCTGTAAAATGATTTCCCCCCAACAACAATCTGATGCATCTGTTTCTAGTATAAAAGGATATTCTTAAGGAAGAGTGAGGGGTGGTAGCTGCTCAATCTTTTGATTGATATTTTTGATTGGTTGAGTCATTTGATCACACTTAATGCTTCCTTTCTTTAAACGTTGTTGTAGAACTTTTGTATCTTTTGATTGTTTAGGATAGAACTATCTTATATAATTCAAGCCTCCCAAAAACCTTTGTATAGTTTTGATGTCTGGGAGAATATCAGGAAAGTTAGCTAATGAACATAGAACATGAGGCTGCAATTCGACTTTCCCCGGAGATATAAACAATCCCAAATATTCGATATTAGTTTTGGAAATTATGAATTTATTAGATGAATCAGAGAGGGAAAATCGATGTTGATGGACTGTTTGATAAAAAATCTCTAAATGGCTTTTATGTTCTAAAATATATCTACTATGCAAAAGAAGATCATCAATATATACAATAATAAAAGAAAAATCTTTAAAAATATCTTCCATCCTTTTCTAAAATTCTGAGGGAGCATTCTTCAAACCAAAAGCCATGACAGTCCATTGATACTGTGCTCCTGGTACTACAAAGGCTATTTTGTACCTATCCTCTGGGATAATCTCAATTTTCTAAAATCCACTTTTCAAATCAAACTTGCTGAAAACATTTGCTTTAGCAATTTTGGATAAAAGTAACTCGTTATTGGGGAGAGGATAACCAGTCTCTTTTTCCCTCGTTTTTTCTCAGAGTGTTTGTTGATATAAAATGTAGGACAAACCCATGAACTTTTACAAGGTTCAGTAAGTTTTCGGAGCAACAGACCTTGGATTTCTTTATTACACAATTCTTGTTCCAAAGGTCTCATATGATTTGCAGATTCTTTCTAAGCCATAATTATTCCTTCTTTTTTGAATGGAAGATAGACAAAAGATTTCTCCCTTGACCAAAATTCATCAGGATGATCAGTAGTGCAATCTTCTTTGATTTTTTGACTAATATCTGCAAGAACAATAGCACCATGTGTATCAGCATGCCTAACAATTTTCTGGATGTTACTTAGATCAACTAGAGTAGTCTCTTGATTAAGAGCTTCATCTAACTTTATATTTAGTGTATATCTGTTCTTGGCTAGTACTGGAATCTTACTTCTGTGTACATTAAAAATGATTAGATCTTTTTCAATTGTTATGGGCATGAACTTTTTCATGAAATCCTGTCCTAACAATATATATGCTCCTGTATCATAATTAAACAGAGTCACAAAAACTTTTGTTGCTCCAAGCAGTAAAGGAAAATCTGGAGCAATATATGAAATATGGATAAGATGTTTATTAACTACTCTGAACTGAATTTGAGCCGCCTTCCAGTAGTAAGCAGGGATTGATTTGTATTCACAACAGCTACTAAGAGCACCTATATCAATCTGGGTATCTAGAGTATATTCTTTATATCCAGGGACTTTTATATTTATAGGAATTACCATCCTATCATCAATCCCATTGATATCTTGGATATTCCCATTGTTGGCATGATTCTGTGTGGTCAAAGTTGTCTGAGTATCTACAATAGAGACAGAAACAAACTTGGAATTTAAGTCATCTAATTCTTGCATTTGAACTTTGATTTTGTGTGCAAGATCCCTCATCTATGCCCTGTCTTCTTTTAAGCTTTTTCAACCTAGCGAATCTTGTCCAATATTTGCTCTGTAGTACTGGTGGACAAAGGAGGATCCCAATCCTGGAAATATTATATTTTAATAGAAGTTTGAGGGAGATCATTTTTCAAATTATCTATTTTCTCTTGTATCATTCTTATAGGTATGAGTAGACTGGGATGTAGGGATGCTTTATCTCTTTCTTATTCTTCCACTTGTTGTATAGAGTAGAGATGGAGAAAATTAAGCAGTCAGAGATATATGTACAATCACTCTGATTATATTCTAAACAGATTTGTCTGAAATTTTCATCTAAATATGAGGAAATGTCTATTTGAGTAACAGAAAAGCATTCAAAATCAGAATCAGATTGAGAAACTAGATCCCATTCTGCTGGATCATGTGCCGATTTAAATATAGAAGAATTTTTCTTTTGAATCTTTTTATTTTCTCTATTGGGACAATTATTTGCCCAATGACCAAGCTTACCATAGATAAA
Organism: Pinus tabuliformis; assembly: GCA_031772625.1. Taxonomy (NCBI): domain Eukaryota; kingdom Viridiplantae; phylum Streptophyta; class Pinopsida; order Pinales; family Pinaceae; genus Pinus; species Pinus tabuliformis. Next base: position 1,384,133,297 of record CM062817.1, on the reverse strand, counting down.
ACATGTTGTTTGTTTGGCTGGCTTATTCCTCTTTCTGAATATAAATCTAGATCTTTGCTTTGGAAATGAGTACTTCTCTTTGATCTAGAGGAATATTGCTTGGTTTTGCATTGACATTTATGAATTTGGCTTCTTTGAGAACCCTTCTTGGAGGTGTTCTTATAACATCCAAAATGATATGTCTTTAAAAAGGAACCACAAATAGTAGGACTGAAATGTAACTATTTTTTGGAATTTGTCTTGGTCTTATATGATGCACATGCATTCTTCAATATTGTGAGGATATCCTGATGCAATGTTGCTAATGATAATGTATCAATAGAAATATCCTGTGCCAAAAGTGATTAATGAACCAATTCTGGAATCTTACCAGGAATAGATGCTATATAATGCCTAAGATATGCAGTATTATGATGATCGGGAATCTTATAATACAAATTCTGCATGGTGCAATAATATTCTAATAAGAGATCTAAACTGCACAGTCTTTGACTCATAAACATCTGGGCGAAGTGCTTATTATCAGAAGATATAACTCCCAAAAATTCATGGGATAGAGCCATCAGTATTACTTGTAATGGATCATCGCTTTCTAGAATTTCATTTTATTCATCTTTTTTGATAGTTTCCCACCAAAGTCTTGCATTTACAATTAAATTCTAGTTGAGGAGAATTACTATATCTTTCCATGAAGCTTTTGTATCAACTTTCTTCTGAGAAGCCCAAGAATTTATCTGTTGTAACAAAATAAGGGTTTGATGTCTTATTAAACTATCAAAATTTATAAAGAAAGTACTCCCCTGCTTATCAGAACTGAAAGTAGAAGACGGATCATAACTGAATTCTGTAGAGGCAAGATTCTATGTCCATGTGCTAAAGTGACTGTTCTTTTATTCTGAACCAATGTCAAGTCCTATTGTTCTTGCATTTTTGTTTGAAAAGTTAAATCTTTCATTTATTTTTGTTCTTTGGCAGATTTGATGATCCTTCATCTCCTTGCTGACTTGCCATCTTGATTTGTATAATATAGATATTCTCAATTTTTTGTTTTAGTAGATATAGCTTTTCTCATGCTAAGCTAGTGCCTTGAACTAAAGCAGATATCTCGCTATCATTTCTATCCATCATTTTAAGTGAGAGCTGTTGTGAATTTCCAATAGATTTGGCCAATGTGAATTTTAGGCCTTCTTCTTCTATCTTAGAATAATTAGGAGGGCTGTCAGATTTGACTATAGATGCTTCAAAGCTAGTTACATCTCTACTTATTACTCCTAGCTGATCATTGATTATTCTGCGTTGGTTTTCATATATGTCTTGAGAAGAATTCATGGTATCAATACTTTGGCTATTTTTTCTGACATGTTCTTTGACTTCAACCACTTCCTTGGCTAAGTCATCTATATTCTGGGCTATGCAAACCAACTGATAATTACCATAGTTTTGCATTTTAGTGAATTCAGAGGGTTCTGAATCTATAGTTGTTCTGTAATGCAAAAACTAAAGATCACTTTGAACAACACCATATTTGAATTTAGGTGTGCTATTACTTAGATCTAATCTTATTTCTGGTAATTCCATTCTATTTCTTGGCTTCTCTCTGGGAAGGGAGATCATACATAGATCTCTTGCTAGAGGCATGATACATTCAACACAATTTGGATGTTGTCCTAAATGGTGAGTTGTCACCACTGTTTTGTATTATTTTTTTTTTTTTTCTTCCTTGTCTCCATCGTAGTAGATGCAGTCTGCTAATGGATTGTTCTTATGCTTATCCAAATACATAGAAACTGGTGATGAAATATGTACTTGGCGAGGTAATCTGGAGGAGTGACTTCTAACTAACTTTTTTTACAAGGAGTCTGATTGGAACTTGAGACTTGTACAACCATCTAGTCTTTTTACAGCCTTTAACTGTTTGGAGGAAGTGTCAACTAATTTTGGATATTTCTGTGACATCAGGGTGTATTGACTATTCCATTCAGATCATAAACTTAAATGACAAAACCCTACCTGCAAGGGAGTTGTGTTTCCAGGGCCAACAATAACACCTTCTTTTAATGATCTTTGTGACAAACTAGGATTTAAATGAGTCATACTTGAAGAAACAAATCGAATACATATATGCGACTGTAACTATGTTATCTATGACTGGGGAGCAGTGTCATACCCATGAAACTGAATATATGCTTGCAGAAAATCATTTATATATGGGTCTGTTAATGACACTTGGTATCTAGGAACCATTGAAGACCAGACTGGACCATTATTTAAGGGGCTTTGAAAACCACCAATTAAAGCATCTTCAAACTTATTGTGTCTGGTGTCAAGAACACAGGTAAGACATGAATTGTTTAAACCTAGTCTGACTAGAGGGTTGATACCAAATTGAATGAGTCCAATATGAATGTATTTATATCCATGACGCAAACCCCATTCAATATCTTCTTTTCTAATCAAAGGAATCTGATAGACACTCTGTCCTACTGAAACTAGAACATTTACAGAAGAAAACCTAAAGAGAGTAGCAACACGAAACTGGAAGATGGGTAGTTTGTAAATTTTATCAGTTTCGATTGAAGGCAATTCCCAATTGGGTTGGGGATTGAATTCTTGTTCAACTACTTTATCATCAAATAAAACATCTTTCTAATCATTACTAGTATACTTAGTTAACCATGACCATCTTTTCTCATGAGCTGCTTTTCGTGATTCAGCTGAGAAATCAAAATTTGAACTACTAGCCATATCGATGAGAATAAAGGAAATAGAAACACCTGGTGGTAGAGCAATAGTAGGAGTAATCTGCCCAATGCCCTAACGCCTATCCTTCGGCAATAGCGGGACTTATCGTGGACTTGCGAGCTCCCGATGGTTCTTCTATGCACAGATTCTTCTTTTCCTTCACTTCGAAAGAATATGGATAATGGCTCTGATACCATAGGTATATCAACACAGATAGATCAACAATAAATGCAGATAGATCAACAAAGGTAGACAGATAGATCAACACAAGTAGATCAACAATAAACATAGAGCTTCTATTACATGCAAATCTCCGTAAAACAAAAGATATCTTGGACAAAGTTTCTTGCTTCAAAATATAGGAAACCAAGAGGTCTCCCAAAGATCATCTCCCCTACTATGAATCTTTCCTGAAGATTTCAATAGTAATATGATATGAAATAAACTGGAGATTCCCGACAAGGGGAACCCAAGAAACCCTGTACAATAATGTAGAGCTTTTATGGAAAGTAAAGTGATGGGATACAAAGTGGATATTACTGACAAGGGGAACCCACGAAAGCCTGTACAATAATGTAGAGCATTTACGGAAAGAAAAGTGTTGGGATACAAAGTGCATATTCCTGAGAAGGGGAACCCACGAAATCTTGTACAAAAATGTAGAGATTTAATGAAAAGCAAAGTGATGGGATACAAAGTGCAGATTCCTGAGAAGGGGAACCCACGAAAGTCTAAACTTATTTATTAAAGCATTGTAATAAAGCTTTGTACTAAAAGTTATATATAGAGGACCTCCAATAATTACCATTCTCCTTCAGGACCGTGGTCTGTATCATAGTCACTGATGTCAGGAGTGGAATCATATTCTTCAACAAACCTATCTAAATCCAATCCTGGTAGATTTTGTAACCATGGTGGTTTGCTACCAAAGCTGGCAGAAAAAGCAGAGAAGCCCATGTATGGATCTAAAGAACTTGGAGGGATGCTCACTTCTCCAAAGTAATTTAGTTGCATTCTAAAAGAACAATCTTCAAGCTCTATTAGATCTATACCTTTGTACAGCAAATCAAACTCAAATATGCCATATCTTTTAGCCCCATCTTTCATGTCTCGATGGAGAATTAACAGAGCTGTAAATTGAGTTAGCCTTCCCTGGCCTTCTTTTCTTGGAGAAAACAAAGCCATTAGTAGATTCATCCAGTTGCTCCAAATACAGAATGGGGACACAACATCTTCACAATACATAATTATAGAAACTCTCTCATAAATTCAGGCTATCTGAAGAATACAGTAATAATCTGACCAATTCAAAGCTGGCTCAAAAATGTATACAATTATTCTATATGGATGCATAACTGACCCAAAATAAATTTGAACATTATTTATATTGGCAAGAGGAAGACTGTAACCCATCTTGGCATCAATAGAGCAAAACCATTTCTCTATAATAACCTTTTGAATTTCAGTAGGCAATCTTTTATTTTTAACCAGAAGGCAATCTGTGCAAAATGAATAATGACATTGGGGACATAATTCAACACAAGATTTTTTAGAGAAGAATGAGTTTTCTCCAATCTCAAACTTCTTGATTGCCATTTTTTCTAGTTTATCTAATCCTTCCCTTGTCATAACATCGGCAAGATAATTTTCTTTGTCTGCTTAATAAATTATATCAAAGTCATATCCATCTAGCCAAAGAGCCCATCTCATGATTCTGGATTTACCTTGTTCCAGAAGTCTTTTGTTTTGGAGCATTCCTTTCATATCCCTAAGGTCAGTCTTGACTGTAAAATGAGTGCTCTTAAGGAACAATCTGAATATTTTAATTCCTTTCTTTACAACAATAATTTCTTTGTGTGAAGAAGGGTAATTTAATTCTGGACTAGAAAATGTACTTGAAGTGTAGGCACAAACTTCTTTTCTTTTCCCATGTTTCTTTAAAAGGATTGCCCCCCAACAACAATTGGATGCATCTGTTTCTAGCATACAAGGAAGATCTTCTTGAGGAAGAGTGATAGGTGGTAGCTTCTCAATCTTTTGCTTGATATTTTTGACTGCTTGAGTCATTCGATCAGACCAAATGCTTCCTTTCTTTAAATGTTGTTGTAGAACTTTTGTATCTTTTTCTTGTTCAGGATAGAACTGTCTTATATAATTCAAGCATCCCAAAAACCTTTGTACAGTTCTGATGTCAGGGAGAATAATAGGAAAGTTAGCTAATGAATGTAGAACACGAGGCTGCAATTCGACTTTCCCTTGAGATATAAACAATCCCAAATATTCGATAGGAATTTTGGAAATTATGAATTTATCAGATGAATTAGAGAGGGCAGGTCCATGTTGATGGATTGTTTGATAAAAAATCTCTAAATGGCTTTTATGTTTTGCAATATATCTGTTATACACAAGAAGATCATCAATATATACAATAATAGAAGAAAAAACTTTAAAAATATCTTCCATACATTTCTAAAATTCTGAGGGAGCATTATTCAAACCAAAAAGCATGACAGTCCATTGATACTGTCCTCCTGGTACTACAAAGGTTGCTTTGTACCTTTCCGCTGGGATAATCCCAATTTCCCAAAATCCAATTTTCAAATCAAACTTGCTGAAAACATTTTCTTTAGTAATTTTGGATAAAAGTAACTCTTTATTGGGGAGAGGATACCTGATATGCATTAGCACTTCATTTAAAGCCTTGTAATTTATAACCAGTCTCTTTTTCCCTCGTTTTTTCTCAGAGTGTTGGTTGACATAAAATGCAGGACAAGCCCATGAAATTTTACAAGGTTCAATAAGCTTTCGGAGTAACAGATATTGGATATCTTTATTATGTAATTCTTGTTATGAAGGGATCATATGATTTGTAGATGCTTTCTAAGCCATAATTGTGCCTTGTTGTTTGAATGGAAGAGAGACAGAATATTTCTCCCTTGACCAAAATGCATCCAAATGATTAGAAGTATAATCTTCTTTGATTTTTTTACTAATATCTGCAAGAACAGTAGCACCATGTGTATCAACATGCTTAACAATTTTCTTGATTTTACTTAGATCAACTAGAGTAGTCTCTGGATTAAGGGATTCATCTGGCTTAATATTTAGTGTATATATGTTCTTGGCTAGTACTGGAATCTTAATTCCATGTACATTAAAAATGATTAGATTTTTTTCAATTGTAATGGGCATGAATTTTTTCATCAAATCTTGTCCTAACAATATCTCTGCCCCTGTATCATAATTGAACAAAGTCACAAATCTTCTGTTGCTCCAATCAGTAAAGGAAAATCTGGAGCAAAATATGAAATTTGGATAAGGTATTTATTGATTGCTCTGAACTAAATTTGAGTGGGCTTCTAGTAGTAAGCAGGGATTGCTTTGTATTTACAACAACTACTAATAGCAACTATATAAATTTGGGCATCCAGAGTATATCCTTTATATCCAGGGACTTTTATATTTATAGGAATTACCATCCTATCATCAATCCCACTGATATCTTGGATATTCTCATTGTTGGCATGATTCTGTGTGGTCAAAGTTGTCTTAGTATCTGCAATAGAGAGAGAAACAAACTTGGAATTTAAGTCATCTAATTCTTTTATTTGAACTTTGATTTTGTGTGCAAGATCCCTCATCTTTGCCCTATCTTCTTGTAATCTTTTTTCAACTTGGTGAATCTTGTCCAATTTTTTCTTTGTAGTACTAGTGGACAAAGGAGGATCCCAATCGTAGAAATCTTCTATTTTAATAAAAGTTTGAGGGAGATGATTTTTCAAATGATCTATTTTCTCTTGTATCCTTCTTCTGGGTATGAGTAGACTCGGATGTAGAGATGCTTTGTCTCTTTCTAATTCTTCCACCTATTGTTTAAGAGTAGAGAAGGAGAAGATTAAACAGTAAGAGATATATGTACAATCACTCTGATTATCTTCTAAACAGATTTGTCTGAAATCTTCATCTAGATTTGAGGAACTATCTGTTTGAGTAACAAAAAAGCATTCAAAATCAGAATCAGATTGAGAAACTAGATCCCATTCTGCTGGATCATGTGCCGATTTAAATATAGAAGAAATTTTCTTTTGAATCTTTTTATTTTCTCTATTGGGACAATTATTTTCCTAATGACCAAGCTTACCCCAGATAAAACATTTTGTTTGTTTGGCTGGCTTATTCCTCTTTCTGAATATAAATCTACATCTTTGCTTTGGAGATGAACATCTTCTCTTTGATCTAGAGGAATATAGCTTGGTTTTGCATTGACATTTATCAATTTTGTTTCTTTGAGAACATTTCTTGGAGGTGTTATTATAACATCCAAAATGATGTCTCTGAAAAGGAATTACAAATAGCAGGACTGAAATGTAATTGTTTTTTGACATTTTTCTTGGTCTTATATGATGCACTTTCATTCTTCAATATTGTGAGGATATGCTGATGCAATGTTGCTAATGATAATGTATCAGTAGAAATCTCCTAGGCCAAAAGTGACTGATGAACCAATTATAGAATCTTACCATGCATAGATGCTATATAATGCCTAAGATATGCAGTATTATGATGATCAGGAATCTTATAATACAAATTTTGCATGGTGCAATAATATTCTAATAGGAGATCTAAACCGCACAGTCTTTGACTGATAAACATCTGGACGAAGTTCTTATTATCATAATATATAACTCCCAAAAATTCATGGGATAGAGGCATCAATATTGCTTGTAGTGGATCATCACTTTCTATAATTTCATTATGTTCATCCTTTTTGATAGTTTCCCACCACAGTCTTGCATTTCCAATTAAATTCTAGGTGAGGAGAATTACTATATCTTTCCATGAAGCTTTTGTATCAGCTTTCTTCTGAGAAGCCCAAGCATTTATCTGTTGTAACAGAATAAGGGTTTGATCTCTTGTTAAACAATCAAAATTTATAAAGAAAGTACTCCCCTGCTTATCAGACCTGAAAGTAGAAGACGGATCATAGTTGAATTCTATAGAGGCAAGATTTGTTGTCCATGTACTAAAGTGATTGTTCTTTCATTGTGAAGCAATGCCAAGTCCAGTTGTTCTTGCATTTTTGTTTGAAAAATTAAATCTTTCATTTCTTTTGTTCTTTGGGGGATTTGATGATGCTTCATCTCCTAACTGACTTGCCATCTTGATTTCTATAATATAGAAATTTTCAATTTTTTGTTTTAGTAGATCTAGCTTTTCTCGTGCTAAGCTAGTGCCTTAAACTAAAGCAGATAGCTCTCTATCATTTCTATCCATCATTTTAAGTGAGATTTGTTTTTAATTTTCAATAGCTTTGGACAAGGTGAATGTCTGGCCTTCTTCTTCTATCTCAGAATAATTAGGAGGGCTATTAGATTTGACTATAGATGCTTCAAAGCTAGTTACAGCTCTACTTATTACTCCTAGCTGATCATTGATTATTCTAAGCTGGTTTTCATATATGTCTTGAGAAGCATTCATGGTATCAATACTCTGGTGAATTTTTCTGACATGTTCTTTGACTTCAACTACTTCCCTGGCTAAGTCATCTATATTATGGGTTATTAAAACTGACTGATAATTACCATAGTTTTGCATTTTAGTGAATTCAAAGGGTTCTAGATCTATAGCTATTCTGTAATACAAAAACTGAAGATCACTTTGAATAACACCATATTTGAATTTAGGTGTTCTATTACTTGGATCTAATCTTCTTTTTGTTTTTCCATTCTATTTCCTAGCTTCTTTCTGGGAAGGGAGATCATAGATATATCTCTTGCTAGAGGCATGATACATTCAGCACAATTTGGATGTTGTCCTAAATGGTGAGTTGTTACCACTGTTTGGTATTGTTTTTTTTGTTTTTTCTTCCTTGTATCCATCACAATAGATGCAGTCTCCTAATGGATTGTTCTTATGCTTATCCAAATACATAGAAACTGGTGATGAAATATGTACTTGGCGAGGTAATTTGGAGGAGTGACTTATAACTAACTTTGTTTGTGAGGAGTTTGATTGGAACCTGAGACTTGTACTACCATGTGGTATTTTACATTCTTTAACTGTTTGGAGGAAGTATCGACGAATTGTGGATATTTTTGTGACATTGGGGTGTATTGACTATTCCATTCAGATGGAAAAATTAAATCACAAAACCCTACCTGCAAGTTATTTGTGTTTCCAGGGCCAACAACAACACATTATTTTAATGCTCTTTGTCACAAACTAGGATTTAAAGGAGGCATACTTGAATAAACAAATCGAATACATACATGAGACTGTAATTGTGCTATCTGTGACTGGGGAGTAGTGTCATACCCATGAAAATGAATATACAGTTGCAGAAAATAATTTATATATGGGTCTGTTAATGACACATGGTATCTAGGAACCACTGAAGTCTACACTAGACCCTTATTTAAGGGGCTTTGAAAACCACCAATTAAAGCATCTTCAAACTTATTGTGTCTGGTGTCAAGAACAAAGGTAAGACATGAATTATTTAAACCTGGTCTGACTAGAGGTTTGATACCAAATTGAACGAGTCCTATATGAATGTATTTATATCCATGACCCAAACCCCATTCAATATCTTCTTTTTTTATCAAAGGAATCTGATAGACACTCTGTCCTACTAAAACTGGAACATTTACATAAGAAAACCTGAAGAGAGTAGCAACACAAAACTAGAATATGGGTGGTTTGTAAATTTTATCAGTTTCGATTGAAGGCAATTCCCAATTGGGTTGGGGATTGAATTCTTGCTCAACTACTTTATCATCAAACAAAACATCTTTCCAATCATTACTAGTATATTTAGTTAGCCATGACAATCTTTTCTCATGAGCTGCTTTTTGAGATTCACAACAACTCTCAATTCACTATATATAGAAATGATAGTGAGTTATCTGCTTTAGCTCAAGGCACTAGCTTAGCATGAGAAAAGCTAGATCTACTAAAACAAAAGATTGAAAATTTCTATATTATAGAAATCAAGATGGCAAGTCAGACAGGAGATGAAGGATCATCAAATCCCCCAAAGAACAATAGAAATGAAAGATTTAATTTTTCAAACAAAAATTCGAGAACATAGGACTTGACATTGGTTCACAATCAAAGAACAATCACTTTAGCACATGGACACAAAATCTTGCCTCTAGAGAATTCAGCTATGATCTGTCTTCTACTTTCAGGTCTGATAAGCAAGGGAGTACTTTCTTTATAAATTTTGATTGTTTAACAACAGATCAAACCCTTATTCTGTTACAACAGATAAATGCTTAGGCTTCTCAGAAGAAATTTGATAAAAAAGCTTCATAGAAAGATATAGTAATTCTCCTCACTTGGAACTTAATTAGAAATGCAAGGCTGTGGTGGGAAACTATCAAAAAAGATGAACATGATGAAATTATTGAAAGTGGTGATCCACGACAAGGAATACTGATGGCTCTATCCCATGGATTTTTGGGAGTTATATCTTTTGATAATAAGCACTTCACCCAAATGTTTATGAGTCAAATATTGTGCAATTTAGATCTCCTATCAGAATATTATTGCACCATGCAGAATATGTATTATAAGATTCATGATCATCAGAAGACTGCATATCTTAGGATTTATGTAGCATCCATGCTTGGTAAGATTCCAGAATTCGTTCATCAGTCACTTTTGGCCTAGGACATTTCTATTGATACATTATCATTAGCAGCATTGCATCAGCATATCCTCACAATATTGAAGAATGAATGTGCATCATATAAGACCAAGAAAAATGTCAAAAAATAGTTACATTTCAGTCCTGCTATTTGTGATTCCTTTTCAGAGACATATCATTTTGGATGTTATAAGAACACCTCCAAGAAGGGTCCTCAAAGAAACCAAATTGATAAATGTTAATGCAAAACCAAGCAATATTCCTCTAGATCAAAGAGAAGATACTCATCTCCAAAGCAAAAATCTAGATTTATATTCAAAAAGAAGAGTAAGCCATCCAAACAAACAAAATGTTTTATCTAGGGTAAGCTTGATCATTGGGCAAATAATTGTCCCAATATAGAAAAGAAAAATATTCAAAAGAAAATTTCTTCTATATTTAAATTGGCACATGATCCAGTAGAATGGGATTTAGTTTCTTAATCTGATTCTGATTTTGAATGATTTTTTGTTACTCAAATAGATAGTTCCTCAAATCTAGATGAAGATTTTAGACAAATATGTTTAGAAGATAATCAGAGTGATTGTACATATATCTTTGACTACTTAATGTTCTCCTTCTCTACTCTTAAATAGCAGGTGGAAGAATTAGAAAGAGACAAAGCATCTCTACATCCCAGTCTACTCATACCCAGAAGAAGGATACAAGAGAAAATTGATCATTTGAAAAATGATCTCCCTCAAACTTCTATTAAAATAGAATATTTCCAGGATTGGGATCCCCCTTTGTCGACCAGTACTACAAAGAAAATATTGGACAAGATTCACCAGGTTGAAAAAATTTTACAAGAAGATAGGGCACAGATGAGGGATCTTGCACACAAAATCAAAGTTCAAGTGCAAGATTTAGATGACTTAAATTCCAAGTTTGTTTCTCTCTCTATGCAGATACTCAGATAGATTTGACCACATAGAATCATACAAAGAATGAGAATATCCAAGATATCAGTGGGATTGATGATAGGATGGTAATTTGTGTAAATATAAATGTCCCCGGATATAAAGAATATACTCTGGATGCCCAGATTAATACAGGTGTTATGAGTAGTTGTTGTAAATACAAAGCAAACCCTACTTACTACTGGAAGCCCACTCAAATTCAATTTAGAGCAGTTAATAAACAGCTTATCCAGATTTCATATATTGCTCCAGATTTTCCTTTACTGCTTGGAACAACAGAAGTTTTTGTGACTCTGTTTAATTATGATACAGGGGCAGATATATTGTTAGGACAAGATTTTATGAAAAAGTTCATGCCCATTACAATTGACAAAAATCTAATCATTTTTAATGTACAGGGAAGTAAGATTCTAGTACTAGCCAAGAACAGACATACACTAAAGATTAAGCCAGATGAAGCTCTTAATCAGGAGACTACTCTAGTTGTTCTATGTAAAATCTAGAGAATAGTTAAGCATGTTGATACACATGGTGCTACTGTTCTTGCAGATATTAGTCAAAAAATCAAAGAAGATTGTAGTTCTAATCATCCTGATGCATTTTGGTCAAGGGAGAAATATTTTTTCTTTCTTCCATTCAAAAAATAGGGCACAAGTATGGCTCCGAAAGCATATACAAATCATATGAGCCTTTTAGAACAAGAATTGCATAATAAAGAAATTCGAGATCTGCTGCTCCGAAAGCTTATTGAACCTTGTAAAAGTTCATGGGCTTGTCCTTAATTTTATGTCAACAAACACTCTGAGAAAAAATGAGGGAAAAACACACTGGTTATAAATTACAAGGCTTTAAATGAAGCGCTAATTCCTATCAGGTATCCTCTCCCCAATAAAGAGTTACTTTTATCCAAAATTGCTAAAGAAAATGTTTTCAGCAAGTTTGATTTGAGAAGTGGATTTTGGCAAATTGGGATTATCCCAGAGGATAGGTACAAAAAAGCCTTTGTAGTACCAGGAAGACAGTATCAATGGACTATCATGCCTTTTTGTTTGAAGAATGCTCCCTCAGAATTTCAGGAAAATATGGAAGATATTTTTAAAGTTTTTTCTTTTATTATTGTATATATTGATGATCTTCTTGTGTATAGCAGATATATTGTAGAACATAAAAGCAATTTAGAGAGTTTTTATCAAACAGTCAATCGATATGGACTTGCCCTCTCTAATTCATCTGATAAATTCATAATTTCCAAAACTCGTATCAAATATTTGGGATTGTTTATATCTCAGGGGAAAGTTGAATTGCAACTTCATGTTCTGCATTCATTAGCTAACTTTCCTAATATTCTCCTAGACATCAGAACTGTACAAAGGTTTTTGGGATGCTTGAATTGTATAAGATAGTTCTATCCTGAACAAGCGAAAGATAGAAAAGTTCTACAACAACATTTAAAGAAAGGAAGCATTTGGTCTTATCAAATGACTCAAGCAGTCAAAAATATCAAGCAAAAGATTGAGCAGCTACCACCTATCACTCTTCCTCAACAAGATCTTCCTTTTATACTAGAAACAGATGGATCCAATTGTTGTTGGGGGGAAATCCTTTTACAGAAACATGGGAAAAGAGAAGAAGTTCGTGCATATACTAATTACATTTTCTAGTCCAGAATTAAATTACCCTTCTTCACACAAAGAAATTCTTGTTGTAAACAAAGGAATTAGAATATTCAAATTGTTCCTTAAGAGCACTCATTTTATAATCAAGACTGACCTCAGGCATATGAAAGGAATGCTCCAAAACAAAAGACTTCTGGAACAAGTTAACTCCAGAATCATGAGATGGGCTCTTTGGATAGATGGATATGAATTTGATATAATTTATAAAGCAGAAAAAGAAAATTATCTTGCTCATCCTCCTCTTAAAAATCTTGTCTTGAATTATGTCCCCAATGTCATTATTCATTTTGCATAGATTTCCTTCTGGTTAAAATTAAATGATTGCCCACTAAAATTCAAAAGGTTATTATAGAGAAATGGTTTTTCTCTATTGATGCCAAGATGGGTTACATTCTTCCTCTTGCCAATATAAATAATGTTCATAGTTGTTTTGGGTCAGTTATGCATCCATACAGAAGAATTGTATACATTTTTGACCCAGCATTGAATTGGTCAAATTATTACTGTATTCTTCAGACAGCTCGAATTTATGAGAGTTTCTATAATTATGTATTGTGAAGATGTTGTGTCCCCATTCTATATTTGGAGCAACTGGATGAATCTACTAATGGGTTCATTTTCTCCAAAAAAAGAAGACCAGGGAAGGCTAACTCGGTTTACAGCTCTGTCAATTCTCCATTAGGACATGAAAGATGGGGCTGAAAGATATGACATATTTGAGTTTGATTTGCTGTACAAAGGTATAGATCTAATAGAGCTTGAAGATGGTTCTTTTAGAATGCAACTAAATTACTTTGGAGAAGTGGGCATCCCTCCAGGTTCTTTAGATCCATACATGGGCTTCTCTGCTTTTTCTGCCAGCTTTGGTAGCGAACCTCCATGGTTACAAAATCTACCAGGATTGGATTTAGACAGGTTTGTCAAAGAATATGATTCTAGTCCTGACATCAGTGATTATGATACAGACCGAAGTCCTAAAGGAGAATGGTAATTATTGGAGGTCCTTTGTATATAACTTTTAGTACAAAGCTTTATTACAAAGATTTAATAAATAATTTTAGGCTTTCGTCGGTTCCCCTTCTTAGGAATCTCCACTTTGTATCCCATCACTTTGCTTTTCGTAAAAGCTCTACATTATTGTATAGGCTTTCGTGGGTTCCCCTTCTCAGGAATCTCCACTTTTTAAGTATGGGGGTTTTACGCAGTGCATTATATTAGATATCATTTTGGGATTCAACTGCGTTAAGTAAGTCATTCACGTATGACCATTTCCATGAGAGGTAGTCGTAACTGACTAATTTCTCATGATTTTTGAATAGTTCACTTAGCACTCATTGCATCGGGTGATGCTCACAGGGGTGAAGAAGTGGGATTGAAACTACTGAAATGAATTACATAGCATCAATCATCACTTCCGGGGCTTGCACCCGGTAACCAGAACTTCCCAGGTGGTCACCCATCCCAGAACTCCTCTGGCTGAAGCGCACTTAACTGTGGAGTTTTCCCCACAATCAAGCCCACTTAGCTTGCTACCCCATTTGCAAAACCTTAGCAAGTATTGTGCCTCATGAACCATTCAAGTAGAGATCCCTTGACTCTTTTTGAATTTAAGTATGGGGGTTTTACGCAGTGCATTATATTAGATATCATTTTGGGATTCAACTGCGTTAAGTAAGTCATTCACGTATGACCATTTCCATGAGAGGTAGTCGTAACTGACTAATTTCTCATTATTTTTGAATAGTTCACTTAGCACTCATTGCATCGGGTGATGCTCACAGGGGTGAAGAAGTGGGATTGAAACTAGTGAAATGAATTACATAGCATCAATCATCACTTCCAGGGCTTGCACCCGGTAACCAGGACTTCCCAGGTGGTCACCCATCCCAGAACTCCTCTGGCTCAAGCGCACTTAACTGTGGAGTTTTCCCCACAATCAAGCCCACTTAGCTTGCTACCCCATTTGCAAAACCTTAGCAAAGGTTTTGCAAATGGGGTAGCAAGCTAAGTGGGCTTGATTGTGGGGAAAACTCCACAGTTAAGTGCGCTTGAGCCAGAGGAGTTCTGGGATGGGTGACCACCTGGGAAGTCAAGGTTTTGCAAATGGGGTAGCAAGCTAAGTGGGCTTGATTGTGGGGAAAACTCCACAGTTAAGTGCGCTTGAGCCAGAGGAGTTCTGGGATGGGTGACCACCTCGGAAGTCCTGGTTACCGGGTGCAAGCCCCGGAAGTGATGATTGATGCTATGTAATTCATTTCACTAGTTTCAATCCCACTTCTTCACCCTGTGAGCATCACCCGATGCAATGAGTGCTAAGTGAACTATTCAAAAATCATGAGAAATTAGTCAGTTACGACTACCTCTCATGGAAATGGTCATACGTGAATGACTTACTTAACGCAGTTGAATCCCAAAATGATATCTAATATAATGCACTGCGTAAAACCCCCATACTTAAATTCAAAAAGAGTCAAGGGATCTCTACTTGAATGGTTCATGAGGCACAATACTTGCTAAGGTTTTGCAAATGGGGTAGCAAGCTAAGTGGGCTTGATTGTGGGGAAAACTCCACAGTTAAGTGCGCTTGAGCCAGAGGAGTTCTGGGATGGGTGACCACCTGGGAAGTCCTGGTTACCGGGTGCAAGCCCCGGAAGTGATGACTGATGCTATGTAATTCATTTCACTAGTTTCAATCCCACTTCTTCACCCCTGTGAGCATCACCCGATGCAATGAGTGCTAAGTGAACTATTCAAAAATCATGAGAAATTAGTCAGTTACGACTACCTCTCATGGAAATGGTCATACGTGAATGACTTACTTAACGCAGTTGAATCCCAAAATGATATCTAATCTCCACTTTGTATGCCATCACTTTTCTTTCTGTAAAAGCTCTACATTATTATATAGGCTTTTGTGGGTTCCCCTTGTCAGGAATCTCCACTTTGTATCCCATCACTTGACTTTCCGTAAAAGCTCTACATTATTGTACATGCTTTCTTGCGTTCCCCTTGTCAAGAATCTCCACTTTATTTCATATCATATTACTATTGAAATCTTCATTAAATATTCGTAGTAGGGGATATGATATGTGGGAGACCTCTTGGTTTCCTATATATGGAAGAAAGAACCTTTTTCCAAGACATATTTTGTTTAAAGGAGATTTTCATGTAATAGAAGCTCTATGTTTATTGTTGATCTATATGTCTACCTGTGTTGATATATATATATATATATATATATATATATATATATATATATATATATATATATATAAGGAAGGAATAGATGCATCGAAACAATGCTCATTATGTGTGAATATGTATACACTTAAAGTGAATAAACAAAAAAAGCAATGTGTGGAATGGGAATGAAAGTAAGAGACAATAATCTTTTCAAAAAAAAATCCACCACAAAGTTGGGACACAGTCGGCCCCTCCACATGAAGATAAATATAGAAGTTGAATGCTCAATAATCTATTAAGAGATACATTAATATGTTTGAAAATTAAACACCATTTTAATGCTCAGTAAACCCAAATTCTGGTGTAAAAAGGAAAGTTGGTCAAAATAAAACAATACACTAACATCAAGATCTTTGTATCAAGGGTAGCATGAAATTAACAACATTATATTAACAGTCAGAATATTTTCTGAGAGAATATCCTTTCACAAATAAAACTGAGAGTAATTTTTCAAGTTTTAAATTAAAATTTCTTGCAAGTCGTAACCTTTTGAATTGCATTAAAGATTTACAAAAACTCTATGTGAGCTTATAGCTCCAAACTACAAAACTAGAACTTCAGGAATGGAGAGATAGAGCCTTGGCCAAGTAAATGGTTGTCGACAATTTCTAGTAAAGATGAGAGTCATATTAGAGGTAGAATAACCAATAGTAGGAGATTCAGAGAAAATCCATGACCTAGGTGCCCAAATGTTAAGGAAGGAGTCAAATCCTAACCTTCATGTTATGCAACCATCTCACAAAATAGAAAAAAGATAGATTAATGACTTCAAAATCAGCCTCTTTGAGGGAGAAACCTCCTCTACATTACACAAATGAATAATTATTGGATTATACAAATGAAAAGACCTCCTTTCTATATATATGAGTCTAAGGGGTCACAATATAATCAGAGCCGACATAACAATAATATTCCTAGGGCACAATAACAGCAATAGTGGGACTACATGGGCACAACAATACAATAAGGGGGTTGCACTAACAACAATAAGGGGCTACATTAGTAGTATAGTGATATAACATGCCCATCTCCTTTCAAAAAGTGTTTTCCTCAATGGTTGAGTAGTTCTAGATGCTTCTGTATAAAATTATCTTCCTCCCATGTGGAATCTTTTGTGGGTAAGTTCTTCCACTTGAAGAGATACTCTAAAATTGATCGATTTTGTAGTTGTCGATTTCATGTTTCTGTGACTACTTCAGGTTCCAATATCATTTTTCCTTCCTCGTCAAGTTTTGGCAATATTGTTTGAACTAGGATCTTGTCACCTATAAGCTTTTTTAAGCATGGCCCATGGAAAACTAGGTGCACTCGTGAAGATGTATGAAGCTCCAATTTGTATGCCATAATACCAATCTTTCATAACACCTTGTACAGACCATAATACTTTGGCCATAATTTATTATCCTTCTTAGCTTGCTTGAGTGACATTTGTTTGTATGGTTGTAGTTGTGGAACTACCCAGTCACCTAAATCAAAACATCTTTCACTACAATGTTGATCTACCTGTTGTTTCATTCTATTTTACGTTAATGTGAGGTTATGCTTTAAGAGTTAGATAACTTGTTGTTGATGCTAGATGTGATCTTCCACTACTTGAACCTTAGAATTTTCTCTTAAATATGATGTGACGAATGATGGATGATATCCATAAAGTGCCTTAAATGGGGTCATTTTTGCTACAATATGGAAGGAAGTGTTATACCACCATTCAACCAGAGGAAACCACTTGACCCATTGTGTCTGTTTATTAGATACAAAGCAATGAATATATCCTTCCAATCATGTGTTCATTATCTCATTTTTCCCATAAAATTGGGGATGATAAGATGAGCTATGAGCTAATTGAGTACCCAAACAAGAAAATAATGTTGTCCAAAAATTTCTAGTGAAAATGAGATCTCTGTCACTTACAATAATCTTTGGGTTTCCATGTAGATTTTGAATTGCTTCCATAAATGTAGTAGCAAATATATTGACTTTAAATGGATGAGATAATGCACAAAAGTGTGCATACTTTGTAAGTCTATCAACTACCACCATGATGACACTCTTTTCCTTGGACTTGGGTAAACTTGTGATAAAATTCATTGAAATATCCTCCCAATGTTGACTTGGAATGGATAAAGGTTGTAATAGACCCTGGGTCTTAACCATTTCAACTTTATTTTGTTGGAAAACCAAACATTTGACCACAAAATTTTGAACATCAGATTTAAGGCCATCCAAAACAATTCCTTCTTAACCCTATGATAAGTTTTTAAAAATCTCGGGTGCCCTCCTAAGGGAGAGGTGTGCAATTCCATAAGAATATTTTTTTTGAGTTGGGAATTCTTATAGAGGCATAAGTGATATTTGTACCATAACGAATCATTTTTTCAGCTAAATGTATCAGATGTACTGGGATCTTGCTGCAACTTTTGAATGTGTTCCCAGACTCCTCTGTCATTCTTCCATTCATCCCTTGATTTATTTATCCAATCTGGTTGGATAATAGAAATGGCACAAAACAATGCTTCCACCTCCTCATCCTTTCTTGAGAGTGCATCTGGAGCAACATTTTTCTTCTCGTTTTTGTAAATGATTTCAAATTCATAACCCAACATCTTTGTGACCCATTTTTTCTTCTTTTCTAAAGATAATATTTGTTCTAAAAGGTATTTAATACTATCATGATCCGTTTTTACCTTGAAATGTCTTCCCATTAGGTAAGGTCACAATTTCTTAAGTGCATGTAGTATTGCCAACATTTCCTTCTCATAAATAGCTTTGTGTAAATACTTTCCTTTGATTGGAAAACTTTTAAAAGCAATGGCTCTTCCTTTTTGCATTAAAACAACACCAATTCCATTTTCTGAGTCATCACATTCCAAAATAGAAGTTTTTGTGAAATGTGGTGTAGCTAAGACTGTTGCTTGGAACATTGCCTCTTTAAGATGTTCAAAGGCCTTCGTTACTTCTGGAGTCCAAGAAAATGCATCTTTCTTCAGTAAATTTGTTAGAGGTGCTACTATTCTCACATAATTCTGAACAAACTTGCGATAATACCCTGTCAACTTGAGAAATCCTCACATATGCTTTATGGATGTGGGGATTTTCCATTCCTTAATGGCTTTAATTTTTCGAGGGTCTACCTTAACACCTTCATGAGATATAATATGACCCAGATATTCCACCTCTTGTACTCCAGAGAAACATTTGGAGGTTTTGCATATAATTGTTTCTCCTCCAATAGTTTGAGCACCCTGTCAACATGTTGAACATGATCCTTCCTATACTTACTATAGATTAGTATATCATCAAAAAATACTAACACAAGTTTTCCAAGGAAGGGTTTGAAAATGGAATTCAACAAACCTTGAAATGTAGAAGGTGCATTGGTAAGGCAAAAAGGCGTCACCAAAAATTCATAATGACCCTCATGAGTTCTAAATGTTGTTTTCGAAATGTCTTCAGTCTTAATTATGATTTCATGATATCCTTAACGAAGATCTGGCATGGTGAAGTAAATTGCTCCATATAATTCATCCAATAATTCATCAATGACAAGAATAGGAAATTTATCTTTAATAGTGAGCTTGTTGAGCTCCCTATAATTTGGACACATGCACCATGATCCATCCTTCTTGTGCACCGATACTACTAGAGCAGAGAAAGAACTATGACTAGGTTGAATTATACCAGCCTCTAGCATTTCTGCAACCATATGTTCAATTTCACTCTTTTGGGCATATGGATATTTGCAAGGCCTGATGTTTGGAGGAACACTTCGTGGAATCAAATTAAGAGCATGATCGTGATCACGAATAGGTTGGGGGCCTATGGGGGTCTCAAATATCTTGGAATGATTTTCCTAAAAAAATTGGAGATTTGGAGAAGTAGATGATTTTGATGTGGGAACCTCTAGTGAACATAATTGTGCAATTATACCCTGTTGTTCTTCATTTAGAAGCTTTTTCATGTTATTAGAGCTTATTATCCTTCCTGGTTTCCCTATCATACCCCTTAATTAAACTTCCTCTCCTTCACAAAAAACTTTCAAAAAAATTTCTTGAAAATTAAAAGCTATCGTACCCAAGGATTGTAGCCATTGGACTCCTAGTACAACATCAGCACCACCCATTGGAATGGAAAGCATTGAACTATTCAATACATATTCACCCATGTATAGCTTTATATTATGGAACTTTCGAGAGAAATTTATGGTTCCTCCATTTGCAACCATCATTTCACACTCTGGTGCTGGATATAGGAAGTAATTCAATTCCTTGGCTATCTTACAATGAATAAAAGTATGGGTACTACCCGAATCAATCAACATTATTATCATTTTCATCTTGATATGTCCTTCCATCTTAAGGGTTTGAGGAATGGTAATTCCTACCAATGCATTAAAAGATATGGTCAGATTAATTTCTTCTTTCTCTAGGTTTGGTTACTCATGTATATCCTCTTATTTTGAAGTTTCTTGTTCCTTTTCTTCCTCCTCTTCACAATCTATGTAAAATAATTTCTTCTCAATGCACTTATGACCTTTAGTGTATTTTCTATCACAATTGTAACAAAGTCGTTTTTCTCTTTATTCTTCCAATTGTTGTGGTGTCAACCTTGTAAGTTGTGGAAGCCTAGGGGAAGCAACACTCACATCTTTATAGTTGTGAGTGGTAGGCTTCCTTGTTGCAATAATTTTGCTTTTAATTTTTCTTGACAACCTTAATGCCTTATCCAATGAATTAGGTTCCCAAAGGCGAATGTCATGTTGGATTTTATCCTTTAAAGTCCTTATGAACACATCAATCCTATGATCCTCTGAAATATCTTTTACCCTTATATTCAATTTTTGGAATTCCTCAATGTGCTCCACCATTGAACCGTTTTGTTTGAGATTTATCAATTGGCTAAAGAAGGTGTTGTTTTTTGTATCCTCATATTTTGCTATCATTTCCTCCATAAAATTTGACCAAGTGACAATTTCTTTACGAGAGAAAAGGCATTGATACCATACAAACTAATTGGGTTCCAAATTTAAAGTTGCAATACGTACCTCTTGTGTGTTTTGCACGGTATGGAGATCGAAATATTGTTCCATCTGTAGTATCCATATTATGGGATCCTTGCCATCAATCTTCCTCATATCGATCTTTGGAACATGGTGAGTATTCAATCCAATGTTAGATTCTATGAAATCATGATTAACATTAATTGTGTTCTCATGATGATTTTCCTCTACTACTTGTTCACCATTACAAAGCATTTCGTGTAGCAACTTTGCCAAATCTCATTTGAAACCTTCCATGTATTTATTCAAATATTCAATGTTTTCTTTCATTTTTGCTTCTAAACCATCCATATTAGCTTCCATGCCATCCATATTAACTTCCATGAATTTCTTTAAACCACCCATCTTAGCCTTTGTTATTTTTTGTGAGAGTGAAATTTGTTTCACTTGGTCTCGTAATTTTGATATATCATGTTGCATTTCTTCCTCTTCTTAATGAGTCATGGTAGAGATTTGAGGTTTCTTACTAGGTGTTTCCATTTTCTTTCTTTGGGGTGTCAATTAATGATAATTATGTTTCACTATGCCCTTTGAATCACTTCAAGCTATTTTTTCAAACAAAACATATGCAAAAATTTTAAAAAAACTACACACCTTTTTTTGCTTTATAGGAGTTCGATATTGAATATGTTATATCTTTGTAATTTCAGATCTCTAAGGACTAAAATTGCATCCTGTGGTATCCCTTTGTGTACTCTTTATAACCCCACCATTCTTATTAATATTGGATTCTTCAAGAAAAAGTTATGCCCAATTGCCCACGATGACGTGATTATAGATGGGTTCAGTAGAACGGACTTGTACGACTTACCCTGTGTCACTATTTGGACCTTAAGACCTGAAAATGATACACTGAAAACTAAATTATGTCCTCTTTCTGTAAATTCTTATGAAATTTCAATCCAATGCTCAGAGGGAAAGTTATGACTATTTTCCCAAGGACACCTGCTTGGGATGTAATTCGGGAGCCTATAAAAACCCTAATTTCCTTGGATCATATCTCCGAAAATATAGCAAGACAAGATCTGAAATTCAGACCTGAGGTTCATCCATATTTTAACTCAAATGGATTTTAATTTTAACTTCTGAAACTTTGTAGAAAAAAAATTATAGACAAAATTCCACAATAACCTATTTGGAGCAGCGAAACCCTAGAATCCAAAGCTCTGATACCAAATGTTATGCAACCAACTCACAAAATAAAATAAAAGATAGATAAACAACTTCAAAATTATCCTCTTGGAGGGGGAAACCTCTTTTACATTACAAAAATGAACAATTCCTTGACGATAGAAATGACAAGACCTCCTTTCTATATATAGGAGACTAAGGTGTCACAATATAATCAGAGTTGACATAACAATAATATTCTAAGGGTGTTGGGAATGGGATCCCCTAAGGACAGTTTTGGGGCTAAAAGCCCATGTTTTGGGTCAAATTTTGTAATAAAGTTGTAAAGTCTCTGCATTTTGCGGTCGCAGAGCATGAAGGTGTCATGAATAATAAAGGGTTGTCCACCCTTATTTTGGAAAGTGTAAAGTCGGTTGTAAAGATCTACCCATGGTCCACGAACCATGGGATTGTATAAAAAGAAACAATGTAAACTTTGAAATAGGAATTGATATTGTTACCTATCTCATAGAGATAACAAAAAATTGACTCGATTTTGAAAAAGAACGATGCATAACACACATATTTTTTTAGAACATAGTTTTTGGCACTTTAAATAACCGATATGATTACCTGCTTCGTAGGGATAGTAAAAAGGTGACCAAATTTTGAAAAGTGGTGACGGAGAATACAATTTTTTTTTTTTTGAGCATAAACATTAAAAAACAAAAAAACAAAAGTAAACTCAAATTTAAATAATAATAATAATAATAATAATATAAAAAAATTTAAAAAATATATGTGTTTTCACATTTAAAATAAACAAAAAAAAATAAAAAAAAAAACATTTAAAATTTATAAATAAACATGTATTTTTTTAACTACATTTTTTATTTAAAAAACAAAGAAATAAAAAATTTTCAATTTTATTTTTTTTTAAATAAATTGTTTTTTTTTTTGTTTTTTTTTTAATATTATTAAAAAATAAAAAAATAAATAAAAAATTACGAGCAGCCGGGCATGCGGAGGGGAAATTCCGAGAATCTCCCTTCCACCAGCCTGGCCGCCCGTGGTGGAATGGCCATGGGCGGAGGGGTTTGCACGCAAGCCCTCCGCCCACGGCCACACCACCATGGGCGACCAGGTGGTGGGGAGGTGATTCTCGGAATTGCCTCGCCGCCCACCAGCCACATGTAATTTTATTTTTTTATTCTTTAATATTTAATAAAAAAAAAAGAAAAAAAAAACTTGATTAATTTTATTTTTTTAAACTTTTTTAATAATTTTTTTCTTTTCAAGAAAAAATAAATTGGTTTAATTTTATTTTTTTAATTTTTTAATAATTTTTCTTTTTTTAATTGAAAAAAATTGTTTAGAAAACAAATTTATTATTTATTTATTTTATTTTATATATAAATTATTATTATTTTTTTTAAAATCAAAAATACATATTTCACATATAAATTTTTAAAATTTTCTTATTTTTTTTTGTTTTTTGTTTTGTTTTTTTTTTTTAATATAATTTGAGTTTATTTTGGTTTTTAAAGCTTTTTTTAAAATGTTTTGAATAGTAATTTTACTATTTTTTTTTTTTTTTTTTTTGGTTAATTTTGTATTTTTTTTTTCTTTTTTTCTTTTTTTAATCTAGTTTGTTTTTATTTATTTATATATTTTTGCTAGTTTTTGTTTATGTTTTTTTTTTTTAATTTTTCTATTTTTATTTACTTAATTTTATATTCATATATATATATATATATATATATATATATATATATATATATATATATATATATATTTTCCAAATTCCTTTATGGTTTATGAGATAATTTTTTTTTTAACATTTTTTATTTTATTTTTTTTGTCTTATATATATATATATATTTTAAGTAATCAACATTTTAATCTTAATTTTAGTATTTTAATTTTTCTATTTTTTAATTTTCTATTTTTATTTTATTTTATTTTCTTTTAAATCTAGTTTGTTTTTAGTTTTCTATTTTTTTTTTTAGTTTTTTGTTAATGTTTTTTATATTTTTATATTTTTACCTACTTAATTTTATAGTTTATTTTAATTTTTTTTTCTTTTCCATATTTTTGTTTTTTTCTTTTCTTGTGCCAATTTTTTTTTATGGTTTACAAGATTATATTTATTTTATTTTCCATTTTTTTTAAATATGGTTTTTTAACTATTTATTTGTTTATAATTTTTAAGTTTTTTTTAGTTTTTTAATTTTATTTATTTTTTATATTTTTATGATTGATTTTTTTTTTTTTAATATATAATTTAATTTATGTTTTGTTATTTGTTTTTAACTTCTTTTTGTTTTGTGTTTTTTCATTGTTTTAATTTTTTAATTTTTAATTTTATTTTATGTTTTCATTATTTGTTTTGAAATTTTAATGTTTTTCAGGGCCATGATAAAACATTTTACGCCATTATTTCGAAATGTTGAAATATTACCCTTGAAAAAAAAAGTGTTATTCAAACATCAACACTTTTCATTTTGAGGGTGTTTTTTTGGACAATTTTTGTACAAAAAATTGGTTTTCACCGCCATTTTTAAAACATGTTCAAAATTTACTCTAGAATTAACCTCGCACAAGTGTCAAGAAAAAAGGTGTTATTCCAACATCAACACTTTTCATTTTTAGCATTGTTTTTGATGTTTTTTAGGGGTTTTTTTTGCCAGAGTTTCCGTTTTGAATTTATAGTTCCCGTTTCAAAGTTTACATTGTTAAGAGCTAAGTAAGCTCTAAATAGTCATAAGTTTTTGAGATTAGAGGGCAAGGCTTGGAGTCTTGGTGGAGAAGTCTAAGTTTCAGGTCTTGGCGTAGGTAGAGGCTCTGCAGCTGAGTGCGCAGAGGCCTAAGGTGGAAGTCAGCAGCTGAGTGTGCGAACCCCTGCAACTATGTGTGCAGGGTGGATAGAGTCTGTAATAGTCTGAAGATATCAATAAAGATAAGTATTCTAAAAATTTTGTGTATCTAATTCTTGTTAGTACATCTGGTTATATTACGTTTTGGGTCTAATATATATTGTTCATGTGATGCGCGAATGTATGTGACTGTATTAGTTAATCATAATAATATTTGTTTACGCGGCACTAACTATGATTGTTTAATAAGATAAGAAAGAGACTTAAGATAACTTGGGAATCTACACAATATGTTGTCCTAGCAACGCGAAAGTACCTAAACTGCAGGTTAGGGTTGCACGAAAATCAATAGTACCCCATCGTGGAGGTACCGAAGGGCGGAATAAAGGGCTAGACTAATAGAGCCCTAGAACTTGGTGACCTGCATGAAAGAAGGAACAGAAGGTATAAACCAACATCACGACCATCTCAGGGTGAAAAAACTTGGTTCCAGCATCCCCCTCTGCTAGTGGATGAGATTTTCTTTGAAGGACCGCGCTTGGGGTGGGTTCCTCTGTTAAGGCTTGAAGACTGGGACCTAATGACCATGAGAAGTTCCTGCACTTGGCAACTGAGCAGCTAATGCATCGCATTATTGACACAACCACTGGGATGACCGCATTGGAGCTGTGGAAGTGGCTCCAAGGAGTAGACAAGGCAGGTCTTCTCAACCTGCTATGGGTGCCGCAATACAATAGCACCACGATTACATTCTTGGTCATCAAGAAGATGCTATGCTTGGTGCATGATGGGTGTCTGTGGTTGGAGGAGCCAATACCCATCACTGACAAATTAATCCATAGGATCACGCAGTTGCCCTACACTAGAGAAAATCCAGCCATGATGTTTGGCAGAAAAGGTGGCAAGCAGGCCCTCGTGGAGGCCATTAAGGAAAAATTTAAGCTTGTGAAGAAACTACGGGGCTATGCAATATCAAGTATCAGTGACCCTGCCGTAAAGGTGGCCATGCAAACTTTGGCAGGAAACGTGATAAGGAAGTGCCACGCCAATGAGGTTCCAGTGCCTATCGTTGCGCTAGCAACCCAGTGCACCGAAGGAGTCCAGTTCAATTGGGCGCACTATCTTTGCAGTGAGTTCCTTGTGAACTTCCACGAGGCACAGGAGCTCAGCAAGAATTTCCATTACGCGTGGCTCTTGCTGTCTATTGTGCTAGTAGCATGGGAGCTGCCAGAAGAAATCCAATTCCCTTTGGTCACACCAGACCTACCAAAAGCAGCGAATTACACTTTGTTGTGGGTGACCAAGTATGCGCAGCGCATCGAGGACAACAAGGTATTCTAGATCTTGATGAAGATGAACATCTGCATGTCTATCAATCTCAAACCGAATTTGTCACCTACGGTGCTTGCCAACCTACAAGGGTATTCAGAGTTTAAGGAAAATTTTCACCATGTGTCCATTAGGGCGCGGAAGGACCCTGGGCAGACACGGTATGATTTGCCTTACCTAGCAACCAATGACGCAATTGATGCAGTGTTGGACCATTGGCTGGAAGAGTGGCGCACTACATCAGACTTGGCGGTGGGAGAGAGAAAGTATGCCACACAACGCAAGAAGGAGGAGGCCAAGCTCAAGATGACGGAGCTGGCCGAAAATAGAAAGAAGGAGGCTGCTGACAAGGCCTAGGCAGAGCGTGATGCCGCTCAGTAGACGAAGAAGAAAACAAGTGGAACAGAGTGGGGCTCTGGCCAAGGGGCGAGGTCACCTTCGCCAGAGACAGAGGAAGAGACAGACGAGCAGACAGAGCAACACTGTGCAGACCCACAAGTGACATATGCTCACATCAAACATCCAAGGGAGCAAGAGAAGGGAGGGTCCAGGAAGAAATCCAAGGCCCCTAAGACATCGCTGGACCCAATCACCCTCACAGAGGGCGATTTGCTTGACATCGGAGACATGATGCAGGATGTCACTGCGGAGGCCCTACAACAGTTTGAGAAGTAGCAACAACTAATATTGGGGGCTATCTAGATAGGTCCGCAAGAGCTACAGACCTGTGTGTCATAAGCTAGTACGATGTCCACCAGCCTTGCTATCGGTACTTCAAAAGTTGCCGAGATGCTGTGCGCAAAGGTATCCAACTCAACTTTGCTACCTGATGGAGCACTAACCACAGAGAATGAAACTGATATGCCCATTTTCAGTGCCCTCAAGGGAGTAGGGTTGGATCTGGTAGCACTCCCTGACAAGGTGCTCCACCTATTGTAGGACGGAGTGATCACGGAGCTGAGGGCCCGTGAACACCACACTCTACAGGTGATCATTGAGTAGAGGATTAATAATGAATAGATGGCCCTACAAAAAGATTGTTCCATTTCCATTGTGATAGAGGTAATCATGCAAAACAAGCGAATAATTCAGGTCATAGAGGAGGCATGTCGAATGGTCCAGGAGTTTTCCATTACTGAGGAAGAATCGGTCAAGGTGTGCATTCACAAGCTAGCTACAGGGGTGTGCAACGCTCGCACAATGATGGTGAGGGTTCAGTTGGAATTGAACCTTTAGATCACTGAATTATAGTTGAAGGCCCAGCCTTCAACTCCACCAAAACTAAATGAGCACCATGCAACCGTTGTCACAAAGGCAATAGCGATGGTCAGCAATACAGTAGAAGACTTCACACAACTTTTTGAATAGTTGTTTGAGGTCCTGGCGAGCCTACGGGAGGAACCTAATGTATAGCAACTGGAGACAGAAGCACAAGAACTGCAGTAGAGATATGACAAGGAAAAAGGTACAGCATGAACCGTCGTTCTCACACAAAGACTAGTAAAGCTGTAGGAGGCAAAGCAACTGAAAGAGCAAGTAGATGCAGTGCAGCACAAGGAGGTAGTGTTGAAGGTGTGACTGAAGCCCTGGTTAGATGAGGCATATGTGGTTACGGCCTCTATTGAAGGAAATCTTGCGACTCTGCAAGCAACTCAGCAGAAACTTCAGGCCGATAGTTTAGGAGCAGTGACCAAGTAGATAATTGAAGAAGCAAAGCAAGCGGTTGCACAGTACACTGTCGAGGTTGCGGTCATATAGGTTGAGCTAGGAGGTCTTCGCACTAAGATCTCCGCATCCACAGAGTGACTTGAGGGTGAGTTACAATGTTTTTGTTGGGGGCCTATTGGGAACGAGATCCCCCAAGGATAGTTTTAGGGCTAAAAGCCCATGTTTTGGGTCAAATTTGGTAATAAAGTTGTAAAGTCTCTGCATTTTGTGGTCACGGAGCGCGAAGGTGTCATGAGTCATAAAGTGTTGTCCACCCTTATTTTGTCAAGCCCTACGCAGTCGACAAAGGGCACAACAATAATAATAGTGAGCTTCTATGGGGCATAATAATAACAATATGGGGACTACATGGACACAAAAATACAATAAGGGAGTTTCACTAATAACAATAAGGGGCTACACTAGTAGTACAGGGACCTAACACTTCGTCATCAATATACATAGCAGAACTAGTATAGAGCTAGGGGTTAAATATAAACAAATTAAGTCAACGACAATGGAGGGACTAGTTAATTGGGATCTAATGATTGTAATATTGTATATTTCGCACTAAAATAAAAGAATAAATCATGAATGAAACCCTAGATTGGAGATTGTTAAAGTAAAAAAGAAATAAAAACAATGCCAAGTAATTAATCATTAAATTGTTACCTAGAGAATGAAGAGTCGGAGCTCTGGGGTGGATTAGATTCTGCATTTCGTCAGGTCGACCTTTGATCCTTTGAAATTTACAAGCATGAGTTAACTAGACTCTTTGAATATAAAAAATAAGAACTGGGAAAGTAGAAATGAGCCATTGAACACCATACTTGTACATGACCAACAACGTCATTAGCTAAAAGGAAAACCTAAGGTAGATGCAGAGTAACACTAGTAGGAGTGAGAATGGGAATGTGGTGGTGAGGGAAGGGTAGGGGGAAGTTACCCCTTAACTGTTGAATTTCCACGATCTTGGGTCTAGGATAGAATCTTAAAATCATTGATGCTAGAAAACCAAGAATCTCAACCATAAACTACTTTGCATAGTGGAAATATAAAGCAGTAAATCACATATCCACAATGTACAAAGGTTTAAACAAAATTTTCCAATAATGTAAAATCACCAATCTTTGTTCTATTAATCCAAATCTGATAAATATAATAGTCTATGGTTACAAGATACAATGAAAAACTTGGTTGTAACACTTCTATCTTGTACCTTGTCATGTCGGTCCGTTGCACCCATACTTCTCACTAGTAGTGCCTTAGTCCATTAAGGCATCTACACATTAAGACTTCATGTCAACCGGATGAGTTGTTCTTGTGGACAAGACTGACCTCCCTAGTATCTAATGATATCTAGCGACAAACAAACCAATCAACTTCTATCTTTCTCTAAATATGCAATTTATAAATAAAGGCAAACAAGTGTTTTAGGCCTACCTTGGGTCCAATGTAAGTTTGTGGAAGCCTCGATCCGTTGCTCCAAATGAGATCCCTTGTAGAGAATCTGCAAACACAAACAAGCACACAAATTAAATAGCACCTGAAAAGCCAATATAATAAAGCATACTTATCATGATGATCAAGAAATTCATGAAACAAATCACATAAGACAATTTGTTGAGAAAAATGAATCTGATTGTATTAACTTAAATCAAAGAAGAACTTTACAACCTTATGCCTTGATGTTGTACAAGCTCCTCCCAGGGTCCAGCAAGAAGTCTCCTCTACTTTGACAAGTTTCACTCTCTTCCCAATGAAGCCAAAAGGTATGTGATCTCTCCTCTCAAGCTTAACTAGGAAGTCTCAATTCCAACAGCATTTACCCTAAAAAATGTTCAGCTTCTAACCTCCCTAGCAACCAGCCCAATGCCTTAATTTATAGTGCAATGGAGGGAAGTTACTAGGTCCTCCTTCAAAGGGATAAAGCCCTCCTTCAAAGGGATAAGCTCCTCTCATCAAGGGATTAGCTCCTTCACTTTTGGGATGCATGAACCACCTAGGAGCGAACCATCCACGTCAATATTCCTTCTAGAATCATCTATAATTAACCCAAAGTGAGTTTTTAAGAATAAACTTGCGCCTTTTTGACTTTCACAGGGGTCCGCACCCACTCCTTTAGATACAGAGTGGGCAGGTCCGCAGGTAACATGAACAAGGGGTGCGGGACCGCAGGCAACAGTGAGAGAAAGTGCGAAACCAGAGCTTTATTGATTTTTAATGTCTTTCTCTCATTTTCAAAGCTTGACATGAAGAGTTGAGGTTTGAGACTTGCTTAGGAGGACAGTATGGATGATGATAGACCCATACTGACTACAAATAGTCATGGTGACAATATTTTGTGTAACACTTCAAGAGGTATACCTCCTATTACTACTTCATCTTCCATCAGCTACAATGAACACGGGCTCATCAACTACTCTCTCAGTTGGCCAATTCCCAAGCTCCAATCTGCCAGACTAGCAACAACTTTAGCCCATCAAAGTGTTGCACCTCAACACCATCCTTCACGCAACCTTCAACTTCTCTTCATCCTTCAATATGGCTCATCTAGGGCTACTTTGAGTAGCAAACACGCCACCCTCCAATAGTCCTATGGAACCCAATCTCGTCACTATTGGATCTACACCTAATATGAATTTTCATCACCTTGAAATGTCATATAAATGGCTCCAATAGGCTACAATAAGCTTGATCCAATTCTGGTCACCAAGTTGTGACCCAACTTATTAGGGCATACACCACAGTCCCCAACCACCCATAAATACAACCAAAAATTACCTTCTCTTGCCGTGAATCCTCCTCCAAGGTTTGTTTATTGTTTGTGCTACTCTTGTAGGGTAGATTCAACCCCAAACTAGAGATAGACTCCCTAAGAGTACTGTGACACTCATTTCCAATCCAATCTAGGGTTGAAACAACCTCTTGGGAGGACTATCCACCCTCACAATGGGTCCAACTCCCTTTTCTTCTCCCCCTAGGGTTGTAGCTTCTCCAAACAACGTTGTGGATCCTCCAAATATCCTTTTAGGCTTTGTTTTTCACCCAAAAACAAACCACACCCACGCAAAAAAAAACTTGGCCTCTTGTTCAAGATTTCAGACCCTAAAACATATTTGTTCCTCCTTGCTAACTCGACCTCCAAGCTATATCTTATTTCATATCTCAACGAGTTGTCTTCTAGTGATGTATTACACTTGCTGGATGCTTAAAATGACTCAAGTCGTCCTCAATATTTAGGCTTTAAGGCCTTTAATGAGATCACTCAAAGAGACAAGTCTACTAGGAAGTTTCTTCAAATCGGCCTACTTGAAAATCTAATATTTACTATGCTAACTTCAAAAATTCATATCTCTTTAACGACAACTCAGATTCAGATGATTTTTGATGCATTGGAATAGTCTTTCTGAGAACTATCATCCTCATCCATCACATGCCATGAATCCATCATGGTTTTCCGCAAAACACGATGGGTTCCAAAACCCCACACTTGGTTTCTAAGTCCACAAGATGCCCTTCTGGTGCTTTGTCCTCCAAACCCTAAACCCTAGGGCTTGGAGTGCCTCCCAAGCTAAAGAAATCAACACTCCCTCTTAGTGAGGGAGGTACTTCCAAGACTAGGATGTATCTCATCATCATCATCACTGCTCGGAACACTTTCCCAACTATTGGTACTCACAATTGCAGCAATCCTTGTACAGTGAACTACGTCGTTCTTGGAAGTGTATTTGTCACTACTGGAAGAAACCTAGTTCTTCTTCTCATCCTATAACATCTTTCGATATTTCCATGATTCCTTCTTGGAAATTGTAGGAGCACCCTTACATACCACTAACTGCATGCTCTTCTTGGGTTGCAGAGTCTCCCTCTAAATGTGCAAGCTCCCTTTCAGGCAAGACTCACTCTGAGTCTCTGAAACCTCGATCTTCTCAAGAGAGTGTACCTTCTTCTCAGGAACATGTGCCTTCTCCTTCAAAGCTTGCACCTGTACCTTCACTTACTCTTGCTTCTCTGGAACCTACACATCTCCCTTCTTCTTTCCATGATCCTTAGTCTTGGTCGTCAACCTGTACAGACCATGTTCTCTAATTCTAAATACAATCCCATTAGAAGTAGAGGCTCTGACCTTGAGTCTTTCCTTTCCATCCTAGAACAAGACCTCAAACCCCTTCTTCTCCATCATCAGGATGTAGAGCACATTATATCTGAGTCCTGGTACAAACAATACATCCTGTACCCACATCATACATCCTGTCTCCATCCTAAATGGCACAACAATCAATCCTCGGATCTCCAACTGACTCTTGTCATCCAACACCATGTGAAAATTTTAGTTCCATCTAGCTAGAGTCTCAAAAACCTCATGTAACCCTGTCATATGCTTTGTCACACCACTATCCACGTACCATCCATCCTCTCTGATAGTACTCTGTGAGAAATGAGAAGTCATAGCAAAGTCATCCTCTTCTAATCTCCTGGAGAGATCATCCATCTCTACTAAGGTGGCAACATCGAAGACTTACTTTCATTTCTTCTTCTCATCATTTCCCTACTTCTTCATCGGACATCATGATGAAAAATGACCCATCTCCCCATAGTTGAAACACTTGAATTTACTCAATTCCTTTTTTTCTTAACCTTCATTCGTGATGCAAGTGCCATGTCATCATTTGAAGCTTTCTGCTTTGGCTGAATATCCTCGTCTTGCAACTCTTCCTGAATGAAGTCATCCCACAGCCTATCCCAATTTGATAGCTTCTCCCTGGCAATGATCTCTTTGATGAAGGGCTTCCATTCCTCGGTAAACCATTTAAAGGAAATCCTTACCATATCTCCATCTGAGACAGTCACTCTGATGGTAGCAAGCTCATCTGTGACCTGACACCATCTCGTTAGATATGAGGTCACGCTTTCACCCTTTATGATCTTGGTGGACTTCAACTTATCCTCGAATAACAATACACAGTTCTTGTTCTTATTCTGGAATAAATTTTGAAGATACACCCACATCTCATGTGCGGTGTTCTTCCTGGACAAATGAGGTATTAAGCCATCCCTCACAACATTTAGAATGATCAATCTCGACCTCGCATACAAATCTTCCCATATTTGCAACTTCTTAGTGTTGGTTGGCTTCTTGATCTCTTTCTTGACAAAATCCCATATCATGTTGACCTACAAGATCAACTTGATCCTTTCCTTCCATGGACTATAGTTGGACAACCCCTCCAACCTATCCTCATATTGGATACATGCCTCCAACTTCGACATTGTAGTGAACCATTTACTCACAATGTAACCAAGTCCCTCTTATGTTGTACTTCATTGTGCACAACTCTGATTTACTTACTTACAAAGTAGCTTAGACACGCTCTGATACTAGGTTGAATTTCCACAATCTTGGGTCTAGGATAGAATCTTAAAATCACTGATGCTACCAAAAACAAGAATCTCAACCATTAACTACTTTGGATAATGGAAATATAAAGCAGTAAATCACATATGCACAATATACACAGTTTTAAACAAAATTGTATAATAATGTACAATAACCAATCTTCATTATATTAATCTAAATATGATAAATACAATAGCCTATGGTTACAATATACAATGACAAACTTGCCTGAAACACGTCTATATCGTATCTTGACCTCCCGATCCATTGCACCTGTACTGCTCACTAGTAGTGCCTTAGTCCACAAATGCATCTACACATCGAGACTTCAAGAGGGATTTCCCCTATCACTGTTGCAAGTCACGTCTACTATAATGAACATAGGCTCATCAACTGATCTCTTGGTTGGCCAATTCTTGGGTTCCAATTCGCCAGGCTAGCAACAACTTTAGTCCATCAAAGTGTTGCACTTTAGCACCATACTTCACCCAATCTTCATCTGCTCTTCATCCTTCAAGATATCTCATCTAGGGATACTTTGGGTAGCCAACACGCTTCCCTCCCAAAGTCCTATGGCACCCAATCTCGTCACTTTCAGATCTGCACCTAATATGAATTTTCCTCACTTCAGAATGTCACATAAATGGCTCCAACAGGATACAACAAGTCTGATCCAATTCTGGTCACCAAACTGTGACCCAATACATAGAAAATTTTGTTGTTGTGTTGCATGCAATTCTCTAATTTCTAGGAGTAGTTAGGGCATACACCATAGTCCCCAACCACCCACAAATACATCTAGAAATTACCTTCTCTTATTGTGGCTCCTCCTCCAAGGTTTGTTGCTGGTTTGTTCTACTCTTCTAGGGTAGATTCAGCCCCAAACTAGGGACAAACTCCTGAAGAGGACTATGGCACTCTTTTCCAGTCCAATCTAGGGTTGTGACAACCTATTGGGAGGATTGTCCACCCTCACAATAACTCCAAATCCCGTAGTTGCTCCTTCTATGGCCGCGACTTCTTCAAACAAGGTTGTGGCTCCTCCAAACAACCTTTTAGGCTCTATTTTTCACCCAAAAATAAACCGCACCCATGCAAAGAAAACTCGCCCTCTTGTTGAAGATTTTAGACCTTAAAACATATATATTGCTCCTTGCTAACTCGGCCTCCAAGGTGCATATGATTTCATAGCTCAACATGTTGTCTTCTAGTTTCGTACTGCACTTGTTGGATGCTTAAAATGACTCAACTCATCCTCAATATATAGGATTTAAGGCCTCCAACGAGTTCACACAAACAGACACATCTACTTGGAATTTTCTTCAAGTTGGCCTACTTGAAAATCCAATATTTACTATGTCAACTTCAAAAATTCATATCTCTCTAACGACAACTCTGATTCGAATGATTTTAGATGTGTTGAAGTTGTCTATCTGACCACTATCATCCCCATCCATCACATGTCATGAATCCATCATGGTTTTTCCAAAAAACAATATGGGTGCCAAAACCCCACACTTGGGTTCCAAGCCCACAAGATGCCATTGTGGCGCTTTGTCCTCGAAACCCTAAACCCTAGGGCTTGGAGTACCTCCCAAGCTACACAAATAAACATTAACCACTCTACACACTTAACAATCTGTAGATTAGAACCCTATCCATACAACTGTGTAGATTGTCCCAAGTGTTGTATGCTAGTGAGACATAGGGTCTAAATCATGTAAAACAACTAGCCTTCGAGATAACATGATTCTCATGGGGAGGTTCACTCTGAAGCCCTTCTGACAATTCATATGACCAAGGGGAGTTGGAAAGTATACATTGAAAAAAAATTATATAATAACAAATCATTAATAATAAGACAAAGGTCCCATCAACGATAGTATAAATTTTTGTGACAACCCTCACCAAAGATCTATGTAAAAGTTAATAAAGGAAAAATATATACCAAGTTCATGGGACACATATTCCAAGATGGATGTTGGGAAAAATCATAGTGATGGGGATCACTGGATATTGATTAATGGCTAAGGAAATTGGCAAAGGTAATCACAAAGGCTTTGGAAAGGCAAAATGGCATTTTGGCACATTTATTTATGAAAATAATGGAAATTAGGAGAAAGGGGAGATGAAAGGTTAGGGATTGCATGTGAGGAGGAAAATGAAGGAAAATAATGGAAAATGAAGAAAATAGAGGCCTCATTAATAAAAAGGCTTTTGAGGATCAATTCACATACTTTTCTCAATTCACTTTTTGAGCTCTCCCTCCATTCTCACTCTTTCATACTCTTTGGCACTTAGAGTTTTCTTGGAGCACTCTTGTAGGAGTGTGGCATACTTGGAGTTTTGGAGCAAGAAGGAAAAGGAAGAGCAGGAAATCATAAGAAGACATTGGGATGAGCAACTACAATAGATATTTCTTGCAGGTACTGATTTGCATGTATGTTTTCCTCACTAGTTTTGACATGCATGGCATATGCATGTGGTTTATTGGTCATTATATGTCATTCGCATGGATGATTTCCTGGATTGATAGTTGATGTGCCTAGCCTTGCAATTTCTAGGATAGCCATGGTGTTGTGGGTTCATTTCTTTGTTCTTTTGGTTGTTTCTCATGTTTCCTTTAGCTTGGGTTGAGTTACTTGTTCCTAGAATCCCTGGTTGGACAAACTCTTGGAAGCCCTTTAACAACTTGGGTAGAGTTACTAGTCCTGGAACCCTTGGTTGGAAAAACACTCTCAAAGACCTTGGTGGGTTGAGTTACTAGTCTTAGAAGCCCAGGTTGGAGAAACACTATGGAATCTCGATGATAGTTGTGAGTTGAGTTAGTAGTCTTGGAAGCCTTGGTTGGAAAAACCACTCTGGAGCCCTAGAAGGCTTGGGTAGAGACCAATCTTG
This sequence comes from Pinus tabuliformis, assembly GCA_031772625.1. NCBI lineage: Eukaryota > Viridiplantae > Streptophyta > Pinopsida > Pinales > Pinaceae > Pinus > Pinus tabuliformis. The sequence continues at coordinate 1,384,096,649 of CM062817.1, read as the reverse complement.
TGATGGTTTGTGATTTATGACCGTTAGGTGGAATCATTGTTTAATGGGTTGAGGTGGTTCGGCCTCTGGAAGCTCTGGATTGGTTTTGATGGATTTTCTTATGACATCCCACATTAATGCTTGGAATATGGAATAGGTGTGACTAGGTGAAGAGATATTTGGCTCAGCCATGTCTATGGTCGGGTAGTTCGTGGAAGTCCCACACATGGTTGGCCTTTGCATCATTAATATGAGGTTATTTCTCCTTATTAATTTATGGGTATTATACTGGTTTATATGTGGATGATATGGCTATTGTTTCCTTGGTATTTCTTTTGTTATTATGCTAGTTATGAACATGTATTATGACAATGGCTATGTATGGCTCTCATCATGTTTTTACTTGTAAATGAATGAACAATATATCTATGGCCTAATAGAGGAAATTGAAGCTAATGTGTTGAGCCATCAATTCTTCTTAATGATTCTCAGATAAGTATGAGACCCTTATGCTCAGTTGTATTGTGAAGACCTGTAGCTTTCATGTTTGTGACATGTTTGATGAAATACCTGGCGTGGCTAGTAGGGGTTAAGTTAAGTCCTTGTTAATGTTTTTGTAAAAGTATCTTTGTTTCACTGTGAAATTTCATTTCTGAAGGTGTCATTGAGTTTTGGGTAGTGGTTTGGGCTTTAGGCATTAAAAAGTGGCAAAAATATCAGAGTCGCATGCACAGGACTAGAGAAAATATTCCAGGGACACTCACTTTCCCTTGATGTGGGAGTGTCTGGAGCCTCCTAAATGCATGTTGGTCCACATCAAAGCAAAGTTCAGGTGTTTGATGCACTAAAATTTTAGTGGGACTCACGAGCTGGTTACTTGAGTCATTGGGATGGCTCCTAGGAGTTATGTTATTGATGTGGAAGGTCTGTTTGATGTGTTCCACCAGTTCCACTATCTTAACTGACACATAGGGAGTCGAATTATTGATGCACTAAAATTTTAGTGCGACTCACGAGCTTCTTACCTGAGTCATTGGGATGGCTCCTAGGAGTTATGTTGTTGATGTGGAAGGTTTGTGTGATGTGTTCCACCAGTTCCACTATCTTAACCGACACATAGGGAGTCGAATTATATCATAGTAACTTCTCGTCACATGTTTACCCTGGTTGGCCAGTTACTCCAGTAGATGGAGGAGGAGGGTATTACAGAGTGGTATCAGAGCATGGTTCACCCCCTGGACTGGATGGGTTTTGTATTGGTCATGAATTCATATCAGTTTCATATGTTTTTCTTGAGTTGTAAGATCATGTGCTTGGTGCATTTATATGTTATGGGTTATGGTTGCAGTGAGGTCACCATGGGAATTTTATGATGTTGTTGTGGAGTGTGTCGTCATGAGTGTATGGTTGATTATGCATTATTTATGTACGATAGTATTCACATGTGTTCAAGTGTATAGTGATTTGGTGGCTATTTTCATGGATGAGGTCATGGTATGTGTAGTTTTTATGGTCATGCATTGATTACTGGACTCTAGTTAGAATGATCGTTATATACTTATATTCTTATGTGTTATATTTCTATATGCTGCCATTATTATGTTATACATGTATTGTGTTGATTTGTTGATCTTGCAAACGAGGTTTCCTCCCCGAATTATGCTAAGGTACATTGGTTTGTTGTGATTTGGTTTAGATGACATGATATACCTTGCAGGAATAATATCAAAGATGACTAGCAAGATGGTAGAATACAGTTCTAGAGACTCTCCCTATGGATCAAATGAGAAGCGTGTTGTTGGGAACTCTTCTGATTTGGAAGACACACTATGAAGCTTAAAGGAAGAAATAAGGAGTTGTAAGGCAAACAATGACAAAATTATACAGCATGAGGGAAGAAAACAGAGGCAAATGTAGTGATACTCCAGAGTTTGTCATAATTGCAGTGATAGGGACCATTTCGTATCAGTCATGAGTAGGAGGAAAAAACTAATGGGGCATATGGCAGCAGGTCTCATGGTGGGGATAGGATGGAAGGAGAGGACACGGTCAAATATTGCAGGTCCTTCGATACTCTGGATAGGAGAGGTGATGGACATAGGAACTATTCTAGTTCTGGATTTGACAGGAATTATGATCGGCATCATTATCATCCTTACAAGAGGAGTGACAGGGGATATTTTCTGTGCATGTTTAAGAAAGCAAATCCACCTACATTTGATGGAGAGATGAAGAAATAACATGATACAAAGGCATGGTTACTTGGTATGAGGAATTTCTTCAAGTTGCATGATTATTCAGAGAACATGAAAGCCAGAATAACTACATTTAGTCTCAAAGGTAAAGTTTATATTTGGATGGAAGATGTGAAGAATGTTAGAGGTATTCATGAGGAGGACTTGAGTTGGAGTGAGTTAGAGAGGCTATTCTAAAAGAAGTATCTATCAGAGAGATACTTTTATGACAAGGCGAAATAATTCTATGAGCTGAAGATGGGATCCATGACCAATGAGGAGTACATTACCAAATTCTTGGAGCTACTGAGGTATGTTCCTTACCTCAAGGAGGAGAAGGCAAAGATTCATAGATTCATCAGTGGGTTGTCGATAACATTCAAAGATAGGATTGAGTTTGATGATCCTAGATCATTAGTAAAGGCCATTTGAAAGCTAAAGCATTGCTACGACCAATCGAAACGCAGATCGAAGACTAAGCTGAACTAGAAAGTTAATGCAAAGAATAAATTAAAATGGGACAAGATGCAAGAAATACCTCAGGGTATATGTAATAAAGAGAATGAAATGTCATCTCATAATCTCGATGCATCTAATAGAGGACACTGAATTCGATCTAAGGAGAAGAATAAATATGAAGGCTTAAAGCCTTTGCAGTGGTATACTTGTGGAGGAGAGAATCGTAGGAGAGATTGTCCACAACATCAAGGTGGCAGGCCATAGATCTATAGTGCTCAGGAGGCACATACAGTGAGAGATTATGGGCAAAGTATTCCTAGGATATATGCAACGTTGGATAACAGATATGTAGATCACCAGGCGTATATTATCGAGATGGACGGTAAGATTTGTGACCAAGTTGTTTCTATTTTGATTGACCCTAGATCTAATTATAATTATGTTAATCCTGACCTGGTGGATAAGTTTGGTTTGAATAAAGAAGTGCATGTAGAGTGTTGGTTAGTGTAGTTGGATACATGTACCAAGAAGACAGTTCATCACTAGGTAAGAGCTTGTGTATTTGATTTGAATGGTATGCATACCACAACACATTTTAATGTATTATTGTTGGGAATGGACTGGTTGTACATGAAGAGAACAAATATATATTGTTATGACAAAGCCATTGAGTTCTTGGATGATAATGGGAAACAATGAGTCTTCTGGGTTAAGAAGAAAGCAACATCAATTAGAATGGTGATAACTATTGTTACACTAGACAATCCCTCTTGTAGACAAGATTGATCTCCCTAGATCCTAGATGGAAACTAGAAACAATCATGACAAATGAACTGAATCTTTCTCTAAGTTGAATTTAATTGAATTACAAGAAATCTACCTTATAGATAGACCTCTTACCAGTTTCATGAAATGCCTAGTGAAGATCCCTGGTTGTGACTTGATGCATCTCTTCAATGCTTAGTAGAAACTGCAAAAATAGACCATTGAAAGGGTCAAAAGCACATGTGATATACTAATTCAAACAACTTAGCCTAATGATCAAGGAAATTATGGATTGAACCTTCCTTAATGAACATAATAACCAATTGTAAACGATTCATCATTCATAATAGACAAAATGGCATAAAGTGTTCATTTGTATTAATTAGAAGATAAGAGGAGGCTTGCAACCTTCACCTTGATGCGATGAGGTCCCTCCCAAATTCCTTCAATATCATCCTTAGATAACAAGCTCTCCAATCTCAAACTAGCAGCATAAGTTTGTATTCTCTGAATTCTGACCTCCTTCATCCGTCAACCCTATAGCCCTTTTATAGATCAAAGAGGGGGAAGTTGTAGATCCCTAAGAAAAGGATGAACCTCCTTTAGTGAAGGATTAGGTTACCATGAGAAAATGGATGGAGATGCACCTTATGAGGGTTACAGTTCGAATAATCAGCACCTGGAAGCTTTTAGTTGGGAAATATTCAACCAACTAGGTTTCTAGAATGTACTTTTTATTTTTACTTTCTAGAATTCACCTACGTTGGTTTATAGTTACAGACAAAGCTCAATTCTGTGCTATTCTCAGAGTAAATTTTAGCGCATGCACGAGAAACACTAGAGAAATCGATGCAAGTGGAACTTAACAAGGTGTGAGAGGTATTTTACCTAGATTTCTCATGGACTTTAATATATTTTGAGTTGTTTGACTTCTAAGGGAGATAGTTTCAACATGTTCACGGATGGTAATAATATCCATAAATGGATCAAGTGTCATGGCAACAAATTGATGTGTAATAGATTGACCGCTAAAGTGCGAAGTATGAAAAAATAAGTTTAAAATATTGAATCACTTTATCATTCCAGGGATCAGATCAGAGGAAATGGTCAGAAACCTACAAGAAACATTCAAGGGAACATAATGAAAAATATATATCAAAAATCATCTTTGAGGTAGGCATTCCCATACTCAGAGTAAAGCGAGCACAATGAACGAGCATGGAAAAAATAAGATCATATATACGGTAGACACAATCGTCTGTCTACATAATCATGAATATGAAATATCCTCGCAATCTTGATTGATTAAACTAGATCCAAGGTCTTGATTTCCATCTCTCGATCCATAGTATGATTCTAACCATGTGAGTGAATGTCTCAAAATCAAACATGGAAGAAACCACTTAATTACTGATCAATGATGTGAACTGTTAACAAGCGCGAGAAAAACTATCAGTAATGACAATGGTTCTCAAGGTACTCCCAGTACAATCTTTGAAGTGCGAATTTGTGATTTAAAGTCGAACACTCATAAAATCATTCAATCGAAGGCCAATGATGAGAACCTCTCATCAAAAGCAAAAAACTTGCAATTAAGGCATGTAGGCTTCAAGGTACTGAAGGTTTCTAATCAACTTCCTAGATGATGAGCTGAAGTTGATAGGAAGTGATTCGTTGTAGGAAAGCCTATGAAAAAAAACATGATATCAATTTTTGAAAATATTTGCAAGGAATGACTCAACGATGGTTGACGCAAATGAAGGAAAAGATTTTGCAAAAGGATTTTAACCAAGGTTGAATTTCTCTTGAACACATAATGACACTATAATGATTTGGAAGCATTTGACTCAATGATAATACCCAAAACCATGAAGACTTTCAATGAGGTTTGATTAACTGTAAGGAAAATGGATTTCCCAACTTGGACATGAATGTGACAGAGTGTCATGTTCAAGAGTGACATGCTACCTTTTAACTGATGATGTAAAATGGACACCTTCCCCAATTTCCCCCCCACCATTACTAGCAAGTACCTCTTTATTTTTTACAAGCTTGAGGAGGATAACATATGCTTTGACTGTAAGCTCATCTTTCGGATGAGTCTAACAAAGTATTTCTAACGAACCCTAAGAAGGAATGGTTTGGTCTCATTACGCTTAATGAGTCCTATACTGTTTAATTTTAACAAGTCCAGTAAAGCTATAATGTGATGTCATTTTATTTTAAGATATTTGAAAAAGACAAAAAAAAAAAACTCATTCAGCTCTTTAACCATAAAATTTTAACGAGCGTGGAGAAAGTAAAGCTCAGTGTTTTTCATTTTTAGAGAGTTAGAAGAAAAACATAAGTAGACTCCATCAGGTTCTTTTTTGTTAGTTTAGTCTCTCAGGTCCAAAAAAGGATAAAATAATACAAGAGAGAACTCTATTGACCATGTTCGATCAACGTATACCTTTTTCGTAAAAACTCATGGCTCAGTCCGTAAAAGGGGTAAACTTACACTGAGTGGATAGTTTTTCATTTATTTTTACGAGTTTGAAGAAGCAACTACTTGGAAATATTTTTGGTTTTGAAAAAGTCTGAAAAGGGATTAAAAGAAGACTTCATGCCTTTTCTCTTTCTATAATTTTTAAAGAGCATAAAAAATGATAAAAGTCTACTGAAATGTCAAAAATGATTTATTTTGACTCTGTAAATGATCCTGCACATTCAAACTTAATAACCCGTCATAACTGCTCAAACATATGTTTTCCCTCTTAAAAAGATTCAAAATATAAAAATGATATTTTTAAAGCCCCAAAAACTTATAAAAGTGGGAAAAAGTAATTTATTTTTACCATTTTCATTTTCACGAGTTCAGAGAAGAGGGGTTTTTACCGTAAAACTTCCACGACCGATTTTGAGCCAACCAGTGGATGAAATCATGCGTTGTTTCCTCTAGGTAGAATATATTTCCATAACTTAGCTTTCCATCCTTTTATTTTTTCATTTTAAGCTTGCATTTGGTTTTTTGGGACAAAGTTTTTTCAAAAAATGTGCCCTCGGCCCTGCATGGGTTTTTCTCAATCGAGCCCATGCACGCTGATAAAATTTTCGATACGGAAATTCTCAGCCTGCACGAAATTCTTCTGGAAATTGCCACGTAGTTGTGCCCTTTCCATAAAAGTATGGCAGGAGCTATTTTAAAAACAAACTTTGGGCCTCAAAAAACATGAAATGAATTTCAAGAAAGACTCTAACTGCTTTAAAATGGTCATTTCGGGTCATTTTTCTTGCTCAAAAATGGAATGGAGGGAGAGAGATCAGGAAGCCAATGATGTGGCTGCTTTGGCGAATTCGGCTACTTTGCAGGCTCTCAAGAATTGCAGCCTCCTGAAATACTAGCTAATCCCTGGGATGAAAGCCCAGGTAGATCTGATGACATGGTTGGTGAGGACATGGAATGTCCAGGAACAATGTTTTGTGATTACTGATTATCGCCTCACCATTGATGTTGATGACATATATTTCCTGACTGGGTTATCTCATCAGGGAGTCGATCTTTCACTTTTTGGATCGAGAGTAGGGGGAGACACTACTGATGGATACTTGTAGCACTTTTGCAAGGGTGCACTGCCTAAATATGGACAGATGACATTTAGTCCATTGAAATTTTACCCTTGAGGATCATTACTTTCACTATTAGAACACTGTGTGGTAGTGTTTCCCTAAATCTAGCCACCCAGGCATAGATGCAAACAGCCATATAATTCTAGGAGTCCAAAATATATAATAGGTGTGAGGCAATAGTGGTAAATATGAAGGGGCAGCTAACTAGGCACAAGAATGGTAAAATGAAAAATTTTAGTTATGGTGCCATTGTAGTTGCTTTTTCCCTAGAAAGGGTTCCTATTCTTCGACCACAATAGATTCAGGAAGATGAGGGGGGTCCGAGCGATCCATGCTTGATGACGTGGGTTGCACTAATAGCACGCCATGATGGTGATGTCCCTGTAGTGAGCTATACGGCAGAGGTTTTTGATTGGATGAGTGAGAAGATTGTTCCAATTGAGGACTTATCATATGCCGGGATAGATTACAGAGGTGAACCTAATATCCCACTTCTTTCTGAGGCTCAGTGGGGTGATTTAGGTAATATTTTCTCATTTTGGCATGTTTTCAAAGTTTTTTTTTTTAATTTTTAAGTGTTTTTTGTCTTCAGAGGCTAATTTTATAAAAATGTATGTGTAGATGTGGGTCCAACCTAACCAGCTAGGATGAGATGGAATGATAGACGAGATGAGCATCCTATCATTGTTGCGGTAGCGAACCCAAAGGCGGATGACATCCTGATAGAGTTTGAGCACAACCTTGAGAGGTTGACTGCCAACATCCTAGATACTAGAGTTGATGACATTGCATGCGCCTATCAGAGGCACATAGTTGGGCTTCCTGTAGTTGCGGTTCCTGGGCTGCTAAGAGGTTTACTGCATTGAGTTTCTCATGCTATCGTGTGTTATCATGAGAATCACCATGCCTAGCTATTCTACTTTCTAGGACTATTTTTGACATTTTGGAGTCAGTACTATTCGGAAAATAAAAGGCCACGAGGCCTTGTGTCCTCGGATGACATATTTTGTAGACACACCCAAACTCTATTTTAATAAAAAAATATGCTACTTTTATCTATGTTTATCTCAATAAATGAATGAATGAATATTGTTTTTAACTCACAAATGTTGCAAATGTCTATTTTGCACATGATTCGCCAATGCATTTGTTAATGTGTTTAAATATCTTGGAATGTGTTGATATTTGATATATCAAATCTTCTCTCCAAGAGATGGACTCATAAGAACATCCTTAACATGGTTGGACTCTTAACTAAATAGACATTGTTTAAGTGTACTACTATGAGATGTGAATCTAACCTAATGATCAAACGTTGGATACCAAATGTAATGGCATAAGCCAATATCTCAATGAGTACGCTATATTATTCTATATTGTTTGTTGTTTGACCGAGACATATTCCATGATTATAAGAAACCTCGTTACTGGGTGAATAGATAACCCAGACAGTGGAAGATAAATTCTGAGTACTACAAATAGCACCATCAACAAAGCCAATGTAAGTCGGGGAAAACATCGACATCTACAAATCAAGTGTAAAAATGAGATAAGCAGAAGTAGTAAAAAACACTAATCTACCACACGTACCTAAAAATGATAAATAATGTACAAATATTCACCAAAAATTTATGCAAAATATTTCTTTAGGTAAAGAACATTTATGGGCTTTCCCAAAGGAACACCATCGTAATTAATCATCTCATAGGCACCTTTAGCTTATACATGTTTTATGATGTAAGGGCCACACTACATGGGATCGAATTTTCCTACACCTAGATTTTCATGAGCTTGATCATATACCAAGACTAGGTCACCTTTTGAATATGTATGAAGATTATCATTCTGATCATATTGGGTTTTGACACGTTTCTGGTGAGCTTCACTAGCCAATACAACATTACAGTGATTTTCATCTAGATGGGCTATGTGTACAAAGCATTCTTCGTCTATAGAGGTAGTAGGTAATAATTCGATATCTAATTTAAGAGATGGAATTTCACATTCAATATAATATGACTTCCAAACCATAAACGATTTGAAAAGGGGTAAAACCAGTCAATGATTTTACATTGGTGCAGTAAGCCCACAATGTTGAAAAGAGCATAGAGTGCCAGCTTACTTTATGGATACCAACTATCTATTTAATCATATTGGTTAAAACTTTATTTACAGCTTCGACATGACCATTAGCTTGTGAGATGACGAATCGAGCAATAACATGATTGAAAATTAAAATAGCTACAATTTTTTCGTCGTCTCTATATGTAGGCATTGCCTCAGCCCATTTTGTAAAGTAATCGATTGTAGGATTATATATCCATACCCCCCAGTCGAGTGAGGTTTACAAGTGATGAAGTCGATGCCCCATTTAGCAAAAGGACCTACATCTATGATTGGGTGAAGAGGAGTGGGAGGTCTTTGCATTTTGCGATCATAAATTTGGCAATATGGCATTTTCATACTATAGTGATGCAGTATTTAAACATTGATAGCCAAAAATAGCCAGCATCTAATATCTTTGGGGCAATAGCGTACCCAGACATGTGCCCACCACATGCTCCAGAGTGGTATTCATTCAAAGCTTTTTCAGCGTCTTCAAGAGTTAAACAACGTTGGAATATAGAATCGGAACCATGACAATAAAGAGTGTCGACAATAATGTTGTATTGTTGGGACTGGTGTTGGATTCATTGACGATCAGTTTTGGATAACTTAGGCCTAAAAGTTTGTGTTTGGAGATATATAATGATGTCTCCATACCACTAGTCAGATACACTAATAAGAAAGAGAGATTCGTTAGCAAAAGAATCTTCTGCTACATTTTTTATATCAGTGTGGACGAAGTCACACAGTAATTCAACGAAAACCATTGATTTCATTTATTTGGATTTTTCAAATTCCAGATCAAAGTCTTGTAAAATGACTATCCACTTCGGGTATTTCCCCGTAGCAGTTGCTTTGTGAGAATATACATCATAGGGTTGCAATCTGAAATGACAGTTGTTTTTCGAATAAGTATATAGTGATGAAAGCGTTGAACAACTTGCACATCTACCAAGGCTAGCTTCTCCACATGTGCATATTTAATCTCAGTTTTAGTGAGATTCCTACTCAAATAGAAAATAACATGTTCATTGTTATAATCATCCTCTTGTACTGACATCATGCCAATCGTGGCATCAGATGCAGCTAAGTACAAAAAGTAGTCTCAATGATAATTGGATGGATGCAATAAAGGCACATTAGTTAGTGCATGCTCTAATGCAGCAAAAGATTTATCAGCAAGCTCATCCCAAAAAAATGGAATACCCTTTTTCAAAAGTCAAGTAAAAGCCTATGTTAGTTCAACATAGTTGTGGATGAATCTACGCAAAAAGTTTTCTTTCCCTTGAAAACTTTTGAGTTGATTCAATCTAGAAGGAGCAGGCAAGTTCAAAATTGCCTCTACCTTGAGAGGATCGATATGAATGCCTTCCTTTAAGATGATGAATCCTAGAAGGCGACCAAATTGCACACAAAAAACACATTTGTTCGGATTCAAGAAAATATTGTAATGTCTACACCTAATGAAAATCTCTTTTAAGTGCATTGGGTGATGTTGTTGTTTCATGGAATGAGCCAAGAGCTCATCTAAATAAGGATGAACAATATTTTTAATATTGTGTAATATGTAAGACATTGCTTGTTGAAAAGTTGCACTGGCATTTTTTAGGCCAAATGGGAGTTTGCGATAAGAAAACGTCCCACATGGGTATATAAATGAGGTTTCATATTGATCAACAGGGAGTATGTTTATCTGATTGTAGCCAAAAAATCCATCCATAAAGGAAAAAGTTTCATTTCTGGCACAATCATCGACAATTCGGTTGATATACGGAGTTGGATTATTTCCTTTGGGACAAGCTTTATTGATATCTCGGTAATCAACACATACTCGAATGGTTCCTTTCTTTTTATTAACATGCACAATATTTGATGCCCAATCAATTATAGGAATAAGGTAAATGAATCCTGCTTTTAGCAATTTCTCAACCTCAGTTTTGACAACAACAACTTTTCACAGATGTACAGGACGTAATCATTGTCTAATTGGCTTAGAATCCAGATATGTTTTGATTTCATGTACAACAATGCTAAGGTCAATATCCTGCCATCTCTTCATAGGATTAGGAAAATATGTCATGGAATTCCCAAAATAGGGCTTTGTAGGTTGAAATTTCTTCTAATGAACAAGAGGCTCCTATATGAATATTTTCAATTATTTCAAGTTTCATTGAGATATCGATAGGTACTGTTGCTGATATGTTCCCTAAATTCTATTTAGAACTGGAAGAAAGGGTAGATATTGGATTTTGAGGATTGCTAAGGGTCTCAGATGAAAATAATGATGAAAAATTATTCTCAATTTTATCAAAAGATGGTAAGAAATTTGAACGATGATGAGTATCGTCCCATGGAATTTCATCCAAGGTCATAACCTCCATAATCCCTTCATCAGTTAAAAAATATTTGTTAAAAGGATTAGGCATAGAGATTGGTTCCAAGTGTGATAAATGAGAATATTCATCAATGATCATATTCATTTGATCATCATTAGATGTTGATGGGTTTGAAAAAGACTAAATGGCCTCATAAGCTAATTCAAAAGGCCTACGAGATATTTCATCACCATATAAGATCATTTATGATTCTAATGGTACTTTCCAAGGATCTCCCATTTTGAAAGTACTTGATGTAATCATCTTGATCTGTGCTTCATTCTGAAGAATAATGGGTGGAGGGAACGTGAAAGTTCCCATCCAAGATGAGTCTTTGAGCAAGCCAACACCAACTTCCTCATATGGAGTGGTCAAGTTTCCAACAAATTGGAAACTGTTGGTAGAATTAGGGTCAGAGGTATCTTAGGATAATTGATTTAATTTCACAATTCTTCCTTTGTGAAGAAACATAATCATCCTAAAATATTAAGAGACTAATGACGCCATGGCATAAGTCCAGCTCTACCCAAGAAAAAGGTTGTAATTAAGTTGAGCATCAAGAACCTCAACATCTATCACAACTATTTTTTCCTCTAACTCAGTTGGAAAATCATTTAAAAGTCCATATGGAAGAAAACCTCTTCCATCAAAGGCTTTAAAAGTCATGGGAGATTGATTGACTATTGGAGAACCTAAGGCTTTCCAACAGGCAATGGACATAATTCATGTCGATGCTCCTTCATCAATCACTGTCTGAAAAACTCGTCGAGTTTTGACGTGAACTGGTATCTGAAAATCTAGTTTGTGTGGTAGATGCGGGACATGATTCTCGAGATCAAAAACAATCAAATGGGAGTCTTGAGTATCTACATGTCCTATCGCTGATAATAATAATTTCCTTTACGCTAGACAAGTTTGCAACACTTCAAGGGCAGACATGGCTGAAGGTGACATAGCCATATCTTCGACAATGTTATAATTTTGTGTAGCCCTCACATGAGGATTAAAGGTTGAGTTATGAATCATACCCTTAGGACGCAGACTAATTACCATATCAAGATTTGGTTTTTCAATGTGTAATGGTTTAGAAGAAGGAGGAGTAGACACGAAATCTTAACCAGATGAACTAGAGTCATCTCCATTTTCAACAGGACTTGTTGGTGCTTAATATTTGGATCTTGTTGCTACCATAACACTAGAAGACATCATCATGATATCTACCAATGGGGATGAGGAGGATTGGTTGTGAGAGACCATTTTATTGTCTTGAGGAAAATGATCCTTCAAAACAGCAAGTGTGGGCGAACTTTTGATGAATTTGGAAACTTCGGCACAATAAGGGCACGACTTAGTATAATTATCTTCCTCAAAAATCAAGCAAGGATATCGATCCTTCCTCTTTTCGTTAGGCGGTTCGTTCTTGGATAATTTCTCCTTAAAGCAATTGTATGATTTAGTTTTTCCTTTTCCATTTATATTATTTCTGAATGACTTACTTTTTCCAGTAGACAAATCTACGACGTTGATTTCAGAAGTAATTTCGGGAGAAGGATCTTTGTCAGGTGAATTGGATAGAGCCAAAACTTGAACATTCTTACAATTTTTTTTTGTTCTTAGTCTTTTGGCTCACAAAACCAATCATGCCATCTGCGGCATGGGATCCTAGAAGAGGTGGATTATTTGGAGTACATTGGGGTAAATCTGGGATCTTTTTCATACAAAGTACTATACTGAGTATAAACAAGATCAAGTTATTGAGCGTGAGAAATTACTTGCTCTTTAGTTACAACACACCCTTTGACCACATCTTCAGTTATTACTGGTAAAAGTGATTTTATAAACCATTCGATAAGAATCTGGTTTGGAATGTAAACTTTGACTGGGGGGCATCTTCATCTCCATTATTGAATGTGATTTGAGATATGGGTAGACATTGAATGCTTCAAAGAAGTCAAAAGTTCAGTTCCATTGTCATACTGAATGGGTAACTGAAAATGGGTCAAAAAGCATGTAGCAAGGGCATTCAATGTGTTGAAAGAAACGCATGGTAATTCCACATACCATTTGGCTTCCAAACCAATTAGGGTTCATTGGAAAAGTATTAATCTAATAGAATCATCATTTAACAAGTTGAACACAGACCAAAGATGGTAGGTCATGACATGGTTGGACGGATATTTACCCGACTTACCTTCAAACTTAGGAATGTCACTGGGTAACTTAGTATGAATATTCGGACAATAGAGTAAATAAAGAAGTGGATCATTAGTTAACCTAGAAAGGTCAGGAAAATCCAAAGTTGCAATGAGAGGTAACTGGTGATTGGGGTCCTGTGATGGATACTATTAACCCTGAGGGGCAAGTCCTGTACTAGGAGGAGGATATCCAAGATATCCTATGATATCCTGAGCAGTTGGGATCTACATACCTCCCGGGTATCTAGGATGAGCCATGTCGTATTTCTGTTGAATAGGTTGTTGAAACGTATGGCTTGGGTACGATTGATTCTGGAAGGTGAGATTCTGACCCATTTTACCTTGAACAAACTGTCCTTGAAAGGGTTTGCTTTGAAAGGGTTGACCTTGAAGAAATTGATTTTGAAAAGGTGTCGCTTAAACAAAATGACTCTGGGGTATACCTTAGAAAGATAGCCCTTGAAAAGGTACTTGCATATATGGAACACTAGGTTGAACAATAGGTATTTGAGGTGTTGATGGAATCGTAGGAATGGATTGAACACTAGATGCCTGAGGTAAATACTGAACAAGAGGTTTCATAGTAACCTGTGACATAAGAGGGACAGTTATTTGCAATACTCCTAGAATTGGCATTCTAGGTGAACTTGAACCTAGGTTCTAAACAGACGTTGCCATAACAAACTGCCCTACAGTTTGATGGGTACTTTGGGTGGACTGCTGAAGCGATTGTTGGGCAAGTCTCAATGAGGTAGCCTCGATGGTTGGTTGAACTTGAGAAGACATACCATCAAAGGGTAGTTGTTAAATAGGTTGTTTAAGAGGTTGGCTAGGTTGATACAAAGGAGCTTGATAAGCAACATGAATTGACTGTTGAGAAGGGTTCCAAATTTTATTCAATCTAGGGTAATGCATTCTATAGGTGGATTGAGGCATAACAAGCTGACCAAAATCGGTTTGAGGAATTTGAGCATAGTTAAAGTAGTTTCCAGCTGGGGGGTTTCCCCCCAGCTGCACGGTAAGGCCCACCAAAAGGTTGTCCTCCAGGTGGAGGATATAATAGTTTCCCCCTAGGCAGATAATATAATAACCACCTGTGGGGTTACCTTGTGGATTACCAACATTACCAGAAATCATATCAATGGATTGTTCAGATGCCAACCTTCATTGGTAGGGTTAATTACACCAGTTGACATGTTTGAAGATGGGTTCAAGGGAGAAGCTTATGAATAAGATCCTGTGAGAGAGTGATATCCAGGTGGTAAAAGACCACCATACAATGTGGACTTAGGAGAATAGGAACACATGGATGTATCTGTCATGGGGCTTCTAGGAATCATTTTGGACTAGTCCAAACTGGGTATGGTAGAATAAGGAGTCGTGTAACACTGAATCTCTTGCCCTAAAAAGTTCAAGGGTGTAAAATACCAAGGGTTAGGGTGAAGAGATCGAAAAAAAGTTTTGAGATATCCACGAGTTCACTGGTAGAAGCTAGAGTTTCTTTCTCTTCATTCAAAACAAGTTCTTTGATGGCAATAAGACCAGGAAGAAGACTATGAGTAATGATAAGTTTCACACGTGGTGAAAGTGGAGGATCCAGAATATGTGTTGTAGCAGGTGTATGAATGTCATGCTCAAAAGATATCAGACTCAGGTTCATCAATATCTAGTTCAAAAATGAGGTTTCTATTAGAAGACTCTCCAGTATTTGATTTAGTTTAAACGATTTCAGTAATTTGTAAATCAGTTGCTGCTAAGTGTGATGTTAAATTCTGAGTTTGACCAAATTCAGTTTTTATTACTTCAATGCTTGAAATAGTAGATGTTATAGGTTGATTAAATTCAGTTCCTCTTACATTAGAATCTATAATAGTAGAAGTTTGATTTTCTGCAGTAGTTCTAGTTTTAGATGATTTATATTTTTTTGCTTTAATATTTTCTGATTGAATTGGTGTATACTTAGGGGGATCGTCAAGTATCCTATGTGATTGTCTTGGTATTTCCGCCACAATGAGAAAATTTCAAATTATTAATCACACAATATCTAAATTACACCTAAAGTCTCAAAAAATTAAAAAAACAACACAGAAAGTAACATACGCTAAAAATATAGGAGTTCAAACCACACAAACTTACTCATCACAAAGATCAATATATACTAGTTGGTGATGAAATACAATGTCGAAGAGATCAAGGTGAAAAGTTTTATAGAAATGAGTATTTGGACTAGTCACCCTGACAACCTGCTTAATGAAAGGGTCTGGTGGAAGTAACTCTGCTATAAACCATCCCGAGCAAAGGTTACCTTCCAGAGAGTCCAAGCGAGTCTAGCCAATGTCTATTCCGAGTACAGAAGGACCTTCCCTCTGTCGTCACCTTAAGTAGAGCCCTAGGATTCTGGTCACTATGTTCACCAAATACAACAATTTACCTGGGGGGACAGTCATAGATCGGAAATACATGCAAGGAAGAGTAACAAGATCAATCCCCTTGAAGGCTCCTCCACATGATCAATTGGAGGTATACTTTCAAATGACCTCAAGTACCTTTTAGTACCATTGTAATACGTGTAAATCACTGTATCTAAGCCAATGAAGTGGGTTAGATCACTTCACCAAAGTCGACACAACCTCATGCTTAACTCATATATAAGGAGAGCTTCCTAGAGAAAAACAAAAATACTTGGATTTTCTCTCCCTAACTCAGGATCCTATTGTCTGTTTGTAGCTTTGGAAGGTTTACTTCCTTCCCCATTCCAAAGCCCTACACTTAAGCTAATGTAGGTGAAAAGAGCCCTAAAAAATATAAAATTCTAAGTGAATTTTAATTAGTGTTGTATTATTAAGCTATTCATTCAATCAATGGGAAATGGAGGTGAAACTTATGATGTTGTGATGACTCGAAATCTTAATGCACTCTAAAATGAAAAAGAAACTTTCAAATTTCGATGAAATTATATTTAGAGAAAAGAAATAGTTTTCTTTTATTTTTGAGAAATAAAATGCAACAACTCACAACTTTTAACCTTTTCCAAAACAACCAATTTTACTATTTTGTAATGGAAAATGTAGCCAACAAACTAATTTCCAGACTTTGCCAATTATCAAGATAAACTAACAAACTCTTTTCTCCTAATCAGTTGAAACTTTCAACCACACGGAAATCAATCAAGAAGATGGAGAAAAACATATTCTCCTATGAACGCTTTGATTTGATTATAATAACAGTGCAATCCTGAAAATTTTCCCATAATGAAAGCAACAACTTCTTTAATCAAGAAAAAATAACTATGATCTCTTTAACAAAAGATAAAGGTCTTCAGAAACCATAACTTGTAATTCAAAGTAATTTTGACTACAAATAAACAATTTTTAAAGCTTAACCAGTGTATTTGACAGAAAAAAATAAGAATATCAATGACAAAAAGACATTCAAACTTGTTTTGATCAATCAACAAATCAACTAGTCAAAACCATAAGGTATTCTTCCAAAAGACCTAATATTTAGAAAATCATTAACAAAGAAATCAACTGAGTTCAGAAAAGACAACACACAGTCCAAACAAATACAATGACACTTTCAGAAAGACAAATTCAGGTCTAGGTTGAAGCTATAATGAAATTTAAAAAAAAATTCAAGGACTGTGTGGGTTTCCAGTAGGCAACAGTGTGCATGCGCTTAGTTGCTATGGAAAAAATGGTGCATATCTGCGCTCTGTGTACAAACAGAAACAACGTAGGGAAGAAAAATTAAATAAATAAATATAAACATGAAAATAAACCAATCAGATCTAAAAGTCATTTATGAATACTCGATACTGGATAAATCAGAAAAATCATAAAGTGATGCTAAGGAAAAATGCGAGAAAAGAGACGTTCCCTAGTATGGTTGCCCATTTGTTACACCAGACAATCCCTCTTATGGACAAGAGTGATCTCCCTAGATACTAAATGGAAACTAGAAACAATCATGACAAATGAACTGACTCTTTCCCTAAGTTGAATTTGATGGAATCACAAGTAGTCTAACTGATAGATAGATCTCTTACTGGTTCACGAAATGCCTGGTGAAGATCCCTAGTTGTGATTTGATGTAGCTCTTCAATTATTAGTAGAACCTACAAACATAAACCATAAAAGGGATAAAAATAACATGTGATATAATAATTCAAACAACTTAGCATAATGATCAAGGAAATTAGGGATTGAACTTGCCTTAAGGAACATAATAACCAATTGCAAACTATTCATAATTCATAAAAGACAAAATCAATCAGAGAAAGTGCTCATTTGTATTAATCAGAAGATAAGAGGAGCCTTACAACCTTCACCTTGATGCTATGAGGTCCCTCCCAAATGCCTTAAAACTCCTCCTTAGATAGAAATCTCCTTCAATCTCAAACTAGCAACATCAGTTTGTATTCTCTGAATTCTGACCTCTGTCATCCCTCAACCCTCTAGTCATTTTATAGATCAAAGAGGGGGGAGTTTTAGATCCCTGAGAAAAGGATGAACTTCCTTTAGTGAAGGATTAGGTTAACATGAGAAAAGGGATGGAGATGCATCTTATATGGGTTATAGCTCGAATGGTCATCACCTGGAAGCTTTCAGTTGGGAAATATTCGACAAACTAGGTTTCTAGAATGTACTTTTTATTTTTACCTTCTAGAATTCACCTGCGTAGGTTTATAGTTACAGACAAAGCACAATTCTACATTGTTCTTAGAGTAAATTTCAGCGGATGTGCGGGAAACACTAGATAAATCGGTGCAAGGGGAACTTAACAAGGTGTGAGCTCTTTGACCCAAATTTCTCATGGAATTTAACATAGTTTGAGTTGTTGGACTTCTAAGGGAGATAGTTTCAACATGTTCATGGATGGTAATAATATCCATAAAATAATCAAGTGTCATGGCGAAAAATTGACATGTAACAGTTATGCAAAGAAAGTGTAGTCGTAGAAAAGGGTGTGTTTTATTTGCAGTGCACATTTGTAGTGACAAAGGTAAGGAAGATGAGGATACATATGTTTTGAGTAGGTACCCAGTTATACAGTAGTTTTAGGATGTATTTCTTGCAGATATTTCAGAGTTTCCACCTCACAGGGAAGTAGACTTTTCTATTGAGTTGGTGCCAGGGGCAGTGTCGACATGAAATTCATCTTACAGGATGAGTACACCTGAGTTGGTAGATTTGAAGTTGAAGTTGAAGGAAATTCTTGACAAGGGGTACATTAGGCCAAGTCTATCACCATGGGGAGTACCGGTATTGTTTGTGAAGAAGAAGGATGGTACTCTTAGGTTATTCATTGATTACAAGCAGTTGAAAAAAGTGACCATCAAGAACAGGTATCCCTTACTGAGGATTGATGACTTTTTCGATCAGTTGGAGGGAGAAGTAGTGTTCTCGAAGATTGATATAAGGTTAATATATCATCAGGTATGCATTAAAGAAGACGACATCCACAAGACAACTTTCTGGACCAAGTATGGTGTAGAAAATCTAATGGTAGGTTAACCTGATAATGCAATATAAATCAAAGCGGAATACTATAACCTAATTCTACTATAAATTTGCGGAAGCTTAAAGATCGAGATGAACAATATAACTAGAAGAAGAAGAATCAATGGCACAATACACATGAAAATACTTTGGGGAAAGCCTCAGCTAAAAACCCCACACTATTGTATTATCATACATGGTGGAAATACATAGGAATTATACAAAGCCTTAGCTCTCACAGCTAGCCAGCTCTCAGTACAATCCTCACAGATGCTCATACGAAATCTTGGCTTCTCTCCAACCTTCCTCTTTGCCCTCTAATCTCCTATTTCCTTGCACTATTCCTTGTGGATGATTAGCCTCTTACCAAGTGGAAAACCAATACTTCAAAACTACGCAATCCTCAAGGATAAATCCTTGACTACATGCATGAGTTTTCTCCATGAGAAAACACATGCAACTAATAATACATTGTCCTTGAACATTAATCTTAACTAGGTATTTCTCAGAATAGAGATGCATGCATTTTTTATGAGGGAATCTTCAGTTAACTGGAGTAGCACTAGTTGAGTGCATTAATGCATCAACTGACTGTTAACTCACTATTAGTTATTCAAACAGTTTAGAACTAATTTAACTAGACTTAACTCAGTAAATAGAGTTAACTAATTACAACTCAAATATAACTCAATCTTATCTCCGTAATTTAAGGGATAACTATT
This sequence comes from Pinus tabuliformis, assembly GCA_031772625.1. Taxonomy (NCBI): domain Eukaryota; kingdom Viridiplantae; phylum Streptophyta; class Pinopsida; order Pinales; family Pinaceae; genus Pinus; species Pinus tabuliformis. The sequence continues at coordinate 1,384,076,704 of CM062817.1, read as the reverse complement.
GCGTGAATTCAAAAAGAATTCTACCTTGAATTTCTCCAACTAATTAATTTAAAATAGATTAATCAATTATTTCCAAGTAGCTGTTAAGACTAAATTCAATTTTAATTCACAATTTAATTCAAGGACAAATTAAATTGGAATATTCTTGTTGCAATATTTCAACACTCCCTCTCAACAAGAAAAGGATTATCTTCCACCCCAATCCTATCTCTATGGAACTCGAATTTACACTTTCACAATGCCTTTGTCAAAATGTCAACATCTTGCTCCTCTATCGAAATATACTGCAGCAACATGATCCTCCTCGCTACTTGTGAAAAGCTAATGGCAAGAAATCTTGCCTTATGCTTCTCCACACTACCATCAGCAACTTTCTTTACCTTGTAAAGCCAACGGCAACTCACAATTGACTTGTTCTCTAGTCTCGGAACCATGTACCAAACACTGTTATGAACTATGGAGTCATACTCCTCCACCATAGCATCAACCCAAATCGGCTGCTGCACTGCTTCCTCAAAGGAAGATGGCTTAGTCTCAACACATTCCCTAGCAAGGGCCATGTATCCAGTGTACCTCTCAGGTGACCTCTTCTATTTGCGCTGAGAAGATGGTGCTTCCACATTCTCTCTTGCATCCTCCAACAATCTGTAGCTTTTCTTGTGTGCTTCCATCCATCTCTGGAAGACTCTGCTTGAGTGGATGTCTACACTCCTGGAACCTCTGCATGAGGCTGCTCTGCATTAGTCTAAGGCTCCGCCTCCTCAAGAACCAACAGTTCCTCGACAGCCTGTAGTTGGAGCTCCCTCTCAAGGGAAGCTCGCATGGCTTTCTACTCATCAAACTTGAGATCTCTATGAACCACTGTCCTCCAACTAGTAGGCAAGTACACCCGATAGTTGTGAGATGTATTAGTGTACCCCACAGATATCCTGAACTCTGTTGTCAGCTTAAGCTTTTTCCATGCATCCTTTTTCACATGGAAATATACCGATGAGCCAAAGATCCTAAAGTGACCCACATCTGGTCTCTTACCGGAGAAAGCTTCATCTGGTGTCTTCATCCCAAGTATGTGATGTGGGCTTCTATTCTACAAATAGACCACTGTGTTGCATGCCTCAGCTCACAAGTGAAGTGGTAGGCCTTGGTCATGTAGCATTTCCCATGTTGCCATACAATAGTTCTGTTCTTCCTCTCGACCACCCCATTATGTTGTGGGTTATGAGGTGTTGTCAACTCTCGTTTAATTCCTTTCGCTGCACAGAAGTCCTTAAACTCTTGAGAGACATATTCTCCATCATTGTCACTTCTCAAGGCCTTGATCTTCTTCCCTGACTCTTTCTTGACCAAAGATTTGAACTAAGAAAACTTTGTGAAAGTTTGGTCCTTCTTTTGCATGAAATAAATCCAGCATTTACGAGAATAGTCATCAATGAAAATCACATAATACCTTTGCTTTGCTATGGATGCCATCGAGAATGGTCCACACAAATCAGTATGAACTCACTCTAAGATAGCCTCTACTCGACTGTCTTGATCATGAAAGGAAGGATTGGTGTACTTTCCCAAGGTACAACCTTTGCATGTGTCAACTTTCTCAAGTTTACCTTTGGGAAGTCTTGTAGATATCTGCTGCATTATCTTCAAAGCCCCATGATGCAAATGGCCCAACCGCCTCTGCTGCAACTAGTCAATGTCTTGGCTTTGCACCAATTCTGCTTTCGTACTCAATGCTACACAATCATCTACCTCTAGTTTATAGAGATTCTTCACCTGAATCTCTATCCTCATGGTCTGACTCGTGGCTATGTGCCTTAGAAACACCTTTCCTTTACCGAAGACAACATTGTAGCCTTTGTCCTCCAACATCGCGACTGCTACCAAGTTCTTCTTCATTCCAGGCACATACATCACATCTATCAAGGTGAGAGGAGCTCCATTCTCCCTCTGAAAAGCAACCATGCCCACTCCTAAAACACTATACCTTCCATCGTCACCCATACCTATGCGCATCTTGAGGTCTTTCTCCTCCAAGGCACTGAATAAATTTTTATCACCGATCATGTGGAATGAGGCTTCACTATCAAGATACCAGACACAACCCATCATCGATGACACCATGCATGCGATAAAGGTAAAGTCAATTTCAAAGTGAGAGGCTAATGCCTCACCTTCTGATCCTTCCGAGGATCCCTCCTTGGACTTCTTCAATGGGCAATTAGCCACATAATGTCCCATCTTGTGACAATTAAAGTGACTTACTTTAGACATGCCACCTTTCTTCCCTCCATGAGAAGAATTTGATTTGAAATGGGAAGCCTTCCCCTTCCCTTTCCTTGCCTTACTTGCTAAGGCTAGATTTTCTTCATCATCATTCTTGGATGAAGAACCATCTCGTGTGCTCCTCCTAATCTCCTCTGCATAAGATCCGCCCACAGTCATTCCCAATCCGACAGTTTCTCCCTTCCATTCAGAGAGTCCTAGTAGCTATTCCAACTCTTTGGAAGGCCAAGGAGAGCGAGGCTCACCATATCATCATCGACAGTAGTTATTCCCACACTACCAAGCTCATCTTTGTAGGTAGTGAGCTTGTTCAGATATGTGGAAATAATATCACCCTTCTCCATCTTGATTCTTTGAAGCTTATCCTTGAGCGCCAATTTCCTATGGTCGCTACTATTCTGGTAGAGTTCCTTCAATGTATTCCACATTGAAAATGGAGTATCCTTCCCATGGAGACTCGAGACAATATGGTCTCAAACTCCCTCAAGGATGATCCGTCTCACCTTCGCCACACACTTCTTCCACTCAGCCAATTCTTGTGCATTATTTGAAGCTAGCTTTGGGATTTCTTGATCAATGAATTCCTTCAAGCCATTGTCTTCTAATACAACCTCTATTCTATCTTTCCATGCTATGTAATTGAGCTACCTTCCAAGGCATACTTGAGTCTCAAGCCATAGAACGCATTGGCCAACCTTGAAGTATGATATGAATTCAGTTTTTCACCTGCAACCCTGAACTTCAAAATTCGAATTCTCTTCTCAGTATACCATTCATAGCTCTGATACCATGTAGAAAATTTCTGCAAATCTAGCTCTGATACCATGTAGAAAATCTGATGGTAGGTTAAACCGATAATGCAATATAAATCAAAGAAGAATACTACAACCGACTTCTACTATCAATTTGTGGAAGCTTAAAGATCGAGTTGAACAATATAACTAGAAGAAGAAGAATCAATGGCACAATACACATAAAAATACTTTTGGAAAAGCCTTAGCTAAAAACCCCACACTATTGTATTATCATACATGGTGGAAATACATAGGAATTATACAAAGCCTTAGCTCTCACAGCTAGCCAGATCTTAGTACAATCCTCACAGACACTCATAGGCAATCTTGGATCCTCTCCAGCCTTCCTCTCTGCCCTCCAAGATCCTATTTCCTTGTGTTGTTCCTTATGGATGATTAGCCTCTTACCAAGTGGATAACCAATACCTCAAAATTGTGCAATCCTCAAGGATAAATCCTTGACTGCATGCATGAGTTTTCTCCATGAGAAAACACATGCAATTGATAGTAGACTATCCTTGAACATTAATCTTAAACTGGGTCTTTCTCAGAATAGACATGCATGAGTTTATGATGAGGGAATCTTCAGTTAACTGGAGTAGCACTAGTTGAGTGCATTAATGCATCAACTGACTATTAATTCACTATTAGTTCCTCAAACATTTTGAAACTAATTTAACTGGACTTAACTCAGTAAACTGAGTTAACTAATTACAACTCAAATATAACTCAATATTATCTCCTTAATTTAAGGGATAACTCTTGCATGACTTCAGAAAGACTTCTAACTTGAATTTCTTCAACTAATTAATTTAAAATAAATTAATTAATTATTTCCAAGTAGTTGTTGAGACTAAATTCAATTTTAATTCACAATTTAATTCAAGGACAAATTAAATTGGAATATTCTTGTTGCCATATTTCAACATATGAGAGTTATGAGTTTGTTGTAGTTACATTTGGTTTAACTAATGATCCTACTACCTTTATGTGTTTGATGAATAGTGTGTTGTGTCCGTATTTGGACAAGTTTGTTATTGTGTTGATTGACAATATATTGGTATATTCAAAAAATGAAGAAGAGCATGTCGAACATTTAGAAACAATGTTGAGATTGTTGAGAGAGCATTAGTTGTATGCTAAGCTCACCAATTGCAGTTACTACTTGGGACATGTGGTTTCCAAGGATGGCATAGTAGTGGACCCATAAAATGTAACAACTATCATGGAGTGGGCAACTCCCAGGAATGTGGATGAGGTGAGATCTTTCATGGGACTAACAGGTTATTGAAAGAGGTTCATCAAGAACTAATCACGTATTAGTTATCATATCACATCATTACAGAGGAAAGGTAAGAATTTTGAATGGACAGACGAGTGTGCGACTAGTTTTGAGTAGCTCAAGCAGTTTTTGACACATGCACTGGTGTTAAAGATTGTAGATCCGGACAAATCATTTGTAGTATGTACAGATGCTTGCAAGAGAGGACTTGGTGGAGTCCTTATGCAGGAAGGATAGGCGGTATGCCACGAGTCACGAAAAATGAATAAGCATGAACAGAACTACCCAACACATGATCTTGAGTTGGTAGTGATCATACATGCATTGAATATGTGGAGGCACTATCTTCTTAGCAAGAGGTTTGTATTAATGAGTGATCACAGTGGTTTGTGATATCAATTTGACCAACCAAATCTAAATGGTAGGCAGGTTCATTGGTTGGCTGCGATCAGTGAGTTCGACTTTGTGATCATGTATATCAAAGGTAAAGAGAACAGGGTGGAAGATGCTCTTAGCAAGCGGATACAAGTAAATCACATAGCAGCTATGAGCTCCTATGGGATAGATTTATAGGATAGGATCTTGTAGGCAGGTCAACACGATGACATGTATATGGATATTGTGCACAAGTTGCAGTAGGGTACAAGTATAGGTGTAGGTAGTGGTGAAAGTATAGGTGTAGGTAGTGGTGAAAGTATAGGTATAAGTAGTGGTACAAAAGCAGGTGCATAGGATGTGGACTATCATCTCACGGTAGATGGATTGGTCAAATTTAGGGATGGGATATATGTGCCAGATAGCAGTAAGCTCAAGAAGGTGATCTTGAGGGAGTTTCATGCGAGACCATATTTAGGTCACCCATGTTATTAGAAGATGCTGACAACAGTGAATAAATTCTATTACTGGACAAATTTGAAGAGAGACATAGAAGAGTTTCTGGCTTAGTGCTTGGATTGTCAACAGGTGAAGGTAGAGTGTAAGCATCCAAGTGGACTACTATAGTCGATTTTGATTCCAGAGTAGAAATGGGAAGTCATTTCCATGGAATCTATCACAGGTTTCCCCTAGAAAATGAGACAACATGATTCCATTATGGTAGCAGTGGACAAGTTGACAAAGGTAGCACACTTCATTCCAGTGAAATCTACATTCTCAACGAGTGATGTAGCACGGGTCTTCATCAGGGATGTTGTTAGATTGCATGGAGTTCTAAAGAATATTGTGTTAGACAGGGATGCGTATTTCACTTCCAATTTTTGGAAGGAGTTATTTGTAGGTTTGCGCACATAGTTGGCCTTCAATACATCTTATCATCCATAGGCTGATGGACAGATAGAGAGGGCCAACAATATGTTGGAGAACATGTTGAGGATGTATGTGATGCATTAGTAGTGGAAGTGGGAAGAGTACCTTCCACTAGTAGAGTTCGCTTACAATGGGTACCAAGATTCACTGAGGATGAGTCTATTTAAGGCCTCATATGGGTGGAGTTGTAATAATCCCATTAGTTGCAGTGATCTAGTCACTCCAGTTAATAGGGTATGATAGGAATGAACATGTTAGTAGACATGGAGTGGGAAATGCATGTAATCAAGAAGAATTTGACAGCATCACAATATAGGTAGAAGTGTTATGCAAATCATAATTGGTTGTTCATGGAGTTCCAGGTTGGAGAACGGGGGTACATACACATCAAACCGAAGCATATTTCCTTGCGGATTGGATCATGTGCCAAGTTGGCACCTCGGTTTTGTGGGCCTTTTAGGATTATTGAGAGGATTGGGTCAGTAGCATATTGGCTTGCACTTCCTCTGATAGTGGAAGTCCATGATGCTTTCCATGTGTCATTTCTTAATAAGTATGTTAAAGATGTTGTTCATGTGATTGATTGGTCTATATTGCAAGTTGATCTAAAAGGAGAATTTTAGATGGAACCGCAATGCATTTTGCAGAGAAAGATGCTCATGCTCCAGAACCTAGCAATCAAGTAGGTTAAAGTGCAATGGAATCACTTTGTGCTTGATGAAGCTACATGAGAGATGGCAGATCAGATGCATGCCACGTATCCTTCCTTATTTGTTGGTTAAGCAGACGTTTTGATGATGTTTGGTATATGTAAATATGTATATGGATGTAAGTACCGCCATGAGCTATGTTATAAATATCTAATAAGTGGTATGGGTGTCATGTCATTATGATGTTATACTTGTTATGTTGTCATGTTAGTTTGATTCTTAGCATGATGATCATTGTAAATAATGCAACGAGCTAAGTTATAAATATCAATGGGAAGTATGTTTTTTTATAGCAGCCTTTTTGGTTGTAGGTGTTATTGAACATCGAGGACGATGTTCCCCCAAGGGAAACTTTTCTGTAACATCCCTAGTCAAAAGTCTATGTAAAAGTCAATTTACAAAATTCTTTTATCAAGGTCATCAGACACATATTCCAAGTTGAATGCAGGGCAAAAACATAGTGATGGGGATCGCTGGTAATTGATTAATGGCTAAGGAAATTGGAAAAGGCAATGGAAAAGGCTTTGCAAAGGAAAAATGGCATTTTGGCACATTTATTTATGAAAATAATGGAAAATAGGAGAAAAGGGAGATGAAAGGTCACAAGTCGCATGTGAGGAGGACATTGAAGGAAAATAATGGAAAATGAAGAAAATAGAGGTCTCATTAATAAAAATGCTTCTGACAATCAATTCACACACTTTTTTCAGTTCATTATTGGAGCACTCTCTCTATTCTCTCTCTCTCTCTTACTCTTGGACACTTAGTGTTTTCTTAGAGCACTATTGTCGAAGTGTGGCATACTTGGAGTTTTGGAGCAAGAAGGATAAGGAAGAGACGAAAAGTGCAAGAGGACAATAGGATCAATAGCTACAATGAGTTTTACTTGTAGGTATTGAGTTGCATGTATGTTTTTCTCACTAGTTTTGACATGCATGACATATGCATGTGGTTTATAGGTCATGATCTATCATTGGCATGGAGGATTGCCTGGATTGACAGTGGACTTGCCTAACCTTTCCATTTTTTGAATAGCCATGGTGTTGTGGGTTCATTTCTTTTCTTTTTTGGTTGGTTCTCATGTTTCCTTTAGTTTGGGTTGAGTTACTAGTTCCTAGAATCCTTGGTTGGAGAAATTCTCTAGAAGCCCTATAACAGCTTGGGTTGAGTTACTAGTCCTCGAAGGCTTGGTTGGAAAAATGCTCTGGAAGCCCTTGGTGGGTTGAGCTACTAGTCCTGGAAGCCCTAGTTGGACAAACGTTCTGGAAGCCCTATAATAGCTTGGGTTGAGTTACTAGTCCTTGAAGCCTTGGTTGGAAAAACGCTATAGAATCCCTTTGTGGGTTGAGTTACTAGTCCTTGAAGCCCCAGTTGGACAAAATCTCTGGAAGCTTGGTCGCAGTTGTAGGTTGACTTACTATTCCTCAAAGCCTTAGCTAGAAAAAATGCTCCAGAGACCTGGAAGGCTTGGGTAGAGACCAATCTCGTGATGGTTTGTGATGTCTAACCATGAGGTGGAATCATTGTTTGATGAGTTGAGGTGGTTTAGCCTCTGGAAACCCTGGTTCAATTTTAATGGATTGTTTCATGAGATCCCACATTCATGCTTAAAATATGGCATGGCGGTGACTGGCTGAAGAGAGATTTTTCTCAGCCATGTCTACAGTTGGGTGGTTCGTGTAAGTCCCACACCTGGTTAACCTTTCCATCATTAATATGAGGTTATTTCTCCTTGTTAATTCATGTGTATTATACTAGTTTATATGTGGATGTTATGGATGCTATTTCCTTGGTATTTATAATGTTATTATGTTGGTTATGAACATGTATTATGGTAGTGGCTATGTATGGATCTCATAATGTTTTTACTTGTAAATGAATGAACAATGTATATATGACCTAATAGAGGAAATTGCAACTAATGTGTTGAGGAATCAATGCTTCTTAGTGATTCTCCGATAAGTATGAGACCCCTATGCTCAGTTATGATGTTAAGTCCTATAGATTTCATGTTTGTAACATGTTTGATGAAATGTTTGTCATGGCTAGTAGGGGTCCAGTCTAGTCCTTGTCAATGTTTTTGTAAATGTTTCTTTGTTGTGCTATGAAATTTCCTTTATGAAGATGTCATTGAATTTTGGGCAATGGCCTAGGCTCTAGGCCTAAAAAAGTGGCACAAATCCTGGAGTCGCAGGTACAAGACTAGAGAAAAAAATCCCCCAGACGCTTTCTTTCCCTTGTTGTGGGAGTGTTTGAAGCCTCCTACACACATGTTCGTCCATATCAAGGGAGCATCCAAAGTTTTGATGCACTAAAACTTAAATGGGACTCAGGTGTTGGTTACCTGAGTGGTTGGGATACCTCCTGAGAGTTTTGTTGCTGATGTGGAAGGTCTGTGTGATGTGTTCCGTCGGTTCCACTTCCTTAACTGAGACATAGGGAGTCAAATCATATCATAGTATCTCGTCACATATTTAATCCAGTTAACTAATCACTTAGGTAGATGTAGAAAGAGAGTATTACAAATTCATCACTTAAATTTACTATAAACCATATACCTTATAACACGAATTTAATAAGCTAAGATCCCGAGGCAACAAAATTTAATACAATGTGCCACCCTCACTTACCTCCCATACAAGAATGATAATCATAGAATGACCCATTGAAAAATATGTTAGCTATGATATTATATCAAAATGGATGAATATAAGCTACATCATGACCATAGCCTTGATTCTAAGAGTACATGTCACTATGCTAAACAATATAGCGCTCATACTATTATTATATGTGATCACATGAAATGAAATAAGGATCTCAAGCTAGTTGCCATGGGTAACGTGCTGTAACGTGGTTTTGCTCGGTCTGCCATATGTAAGACTATACACATAGATGTTTAAAACTTAATTATCAACCTTAGAGATTAAAATGTTTCAGCCTTTATAATGTTGAGGCAGAGTATAATTGAAGTATTAATAGTCCTCTCGAAAGAACAAAATAATATAAGGAAAAACGACACATTCAACCACAACAAAACTAAGTTAATTTTACCAAGTAAAATAAATAAATAAAAATTTTCTTTTGGATTTTAGAGTATTTATGTTTTTTAGTTTTGTTTTGTTTGTTTTTTTTTTTTTTTTTCCAATTAATTGATTAAAAAAAATCATATCTTTTTTTATTTTTTTAAATGTATATATATTTTAAATTTTATATTAATTTTTTTATAATTAGATTTAAGAATAAAATTTAAAATAAAGTTATAATTTAGTTAGTTTTATGATATTTCTAATTTTAACATCTTAATATGTATTATAAAATAAGTATTTTGATATTTATTATAGATTAATTTTTTATGCATTTATTATTTATTTAATTTTATGGTTGTCTTAATTTTTTTAATTTATATCACTGAATTAATTTTAACATCATAAATAAACTTTTTCTTTATATAATTATTTGTTCCTTAAAATTTGTAATGATGTACGTACTCAAAACTTCATATATTTGTAGTTCTTCAAGGACACTTAAAATATATATTTGAAACAGTGGGAAAACCACTTTATAGGGTATATTACAGATTTAGAAATATCTCAAAATCCTATAGACATCATAAAAACAATTGTTTGCTTGAATAACTGTAATCAAATTCCAAGATATTCAAGAACATTAAAGTTCAGCATGGTTATGACGCTAGAAAATTCTATAATTCTTGTATAGTCATCTGCAAATGCTTGGAAGTCTGAATCAATGAAATCACCATAGATTGTCGATTCCACGAATCTTGAATTGACTGTGCAGCCCAGAGAACTGGTTATGTCGCTCTTTGTAACGTTATCCTTGGTGGAGATGATCGGTTCTGTTGAAATTTCACGACACTCAACAAAATCGGAGTCTCGGAAACAGATCGACTTATCATCCTAAATACTCTTAGTATCATTGAATTCTGCAGGAAAAATAAGACAGTGTTGTGATTTACTATCACTTGAAGCCACTTCAACCTAGCAAGTATTTGCTTGTTGTTCCAGCCATGTGAGACGGGTGGCCTTTCTGTATATGTGGCTATAACACCCCAAGCTCCAGGAAAGATTTACCATGGTTATTAAACTGATTTTATGATTTACTATATTAATTTTTTTACGTCAGGATAATGACTGAGGCTAGAAAGCTGGATAACAATGGTTACATAATTTTGGTTAATTAGGAATTTGGATTTGTTAATATAATATAATTGTCTATCTTAATTAAAAGAAACAGTTAAAAGAGAAGCAGTTAGGTCTTTGCCCTAAAAGGGGAAGAAGGAAGAAAAGGAAACCATCCTTGAGCTGGGGAAAGGGGAGAAACTAGTGGGAAGTTACTCATTATCAGTCATATGAGTGTAAGACTTGAGGTTGGACCATGGAGTCCTGAGGCCCAAGGCATTGGCTACAACTGGATAAAATCCAGAAGTAAAATAGAGAAAGTGCTCGGGGGGAGCCTGGACGTAATCGCCAGGCTCGAGGTTGGGAGGAGAGACTTTCCAGACAAAGTTGGGTGAACCCATTTATAAATCTGGAATAGATAAGTATTCTGGTATGTATTTACAAGATGGTATTATATAGTGATAAATTATTTAGGAGTATGATTAAATAGTTAGATTCAGTGATAAATATGCATTAGCAAGGTAGTCATCTTGATTGATAAAGATACATTGGAAAAATAGTCATATTAAAAGATATTAAGATCCAATAGTAAACAGTTATGCATTAATACACAGTAATATTCAGGGATATTGTTGTAATAATACAGACAGTAATGTGCATGAGGAATTATGATTTTAGTATTTAGTAGCATCTACATACAACAAGTAGAAAGCGAATTTAGTAATCAAAAAATATCTACATACAAAAAGCATGAACTGATTCGTACTCTACCTTCCTAGCAAGATTTTTACATGCAAATATGCGGTATAGTAGATAAACCAGGGTTGCAGGAATCGCCCCCCCCCCCCCTCGGATCCTAACCCGGAACCGCGACCCGTGCGGAAGCGTTCCGGAATCCATAGAGGAATCGCGATTCCGTTTTTAAGGTTGCGCGCTTCCGCATTTTTAAAACGATTCCTGCCAAATGAGGTTGCGCCCCCCCGGAATCGCGCTTCGGCATGCGGTTCGGGCATGAGGTGGCGCCACGCAACCTGCCCGGAAGCGCACGCCACCCGCACGCCACCCGGGCGCAACCCGCACGCAACCCGCGCATATCAATTTTTTTTTTTAATTTCATTTAAAATCTAACATAACTAAGCATGAGGGGGTGGGTTAGGGGTGGGTTAGGGTCACTTTAGGGTGAGTTTAGAAAAGAATAAAGCCCCCATTCTCTTCTCATTTTCTCACTTTGAGTTTATGAGAGTTGGAGAAGAGAAGAGAGGAGAGGAGAAGAGAAGAGAGGAAAGGAGAGGAGAAGAGAGGAGAAGAGAGGAGAGCTTGGAGGAGTGAAGAAGGAGGAGCTAGGAGAAGGAGGAGGAGCTTGGAGCAAGAGTTTGGAGGACTTCATCTACAAGAGCTAAAGAGGTAAGTTCAAACCCCAAACTCCCTTGTTTTTTTGAAAAAAAAATTGTATTTTTCTCCTCCCTCTCCTACTCTTTCCCATTGTTTCTACTTGCTCCTTTATTTACAGGTTGTCCACCACCTATATCCATATTCCAAGATGGTGTTCTTTTGGCTTCTATGTATCATTCCACTCTTGGTTTTAATGATGGCAAGGGTGAGGAACAGAGGGGAAGAGGAAGGGGATGAACTTGGTCCTAATAGTAGTGACCCAATGTATGATGAGGAGGAAGGGTTTGAAGAGGAAGGGGATGAACTTGAAGAGGACACTGAAGCACAAGATGGGAAAGGTACATCAAATCCCTTGTGGAACTATGTGACCAAACTTGAAGGGGGAAAGGGTGGTGGATCTTACAAATGGATGTGCCCTCATGATTGTCATGGAGGAAAACCATATACGGGTTCATATACCCGTCTGAGGAGGCATCTTTGTGGGGTGCTAGAGAGTGATGAAAAAAAGGGTTCTGTGGGGGTAGCCATTTGCCCAAAAATTTCAAGTGAACAAAGACAAAAATACATCAAAATAGAGATGGCTGCACAACAAAAAAACAAGAAACAAAAAACTCATTCAGAATCAAGTTCAACCTCTAAATTTGGTAGTTGCCCATCTCCTCATGGTACTTCTGCAACCTCTGGAGGTAGAAAAACAATAGGGGATTTCCTTAATGTTGCTGGGAGGGATGATGTGGATGGAAAGGTAGTCCATTTTCTTTGTGCTTGCGGTGTACCATTCAATGTGCTTCGCTCTCCCTATTGGCATGACATGGTAAAGGCCATCAATGAAGCCCCAAAAGGATACAAGGCCCCCAACTATGAGAAAGCTAGAACAGTGTTATTAGAAAGAGAAAAAGCTAAGGTTCAAAGAGCTTTGACACGTTTTACACATGAGTGGGTGGATTATGGGGTATCCATTGTATCAGATGGGTGGACAAATATTAGAAACCAACATTTGATAAATGTTCTTGGTGTTTCTTCTAAGGGTGCAGTATTTATTGCATGTCATGACTCCTCCTCCATCAGTGCAACTGCACAAAACATTGCAGATCTCCTATTGAAATCAATCAAAGATGTTGGTCCGAATAATGTGGTTCAAGTGATCACAGATAATGCAGCAAATTGTAAGGCAGCAGGAAAAATTATTGAGCGTACTCATCCACACATCTTTTGGTCTGGGTGCCTGGTTCACACATTGAACCTTTTGATGCATGATATTGTGAAACACAAAGAATGTGGGTGGATTGCTGAGGTTTACAGGAAAGGGAAGCAGCTCATTAAATTCATCATAGGGCATACAAGGGTAAACTACTTCTATGGCACTTACTCCAAGTTGCAATTGCTTAAAATTGCAAAGACAAGATTTGCTAGTTATTACCTCACCTTTAGGCGGCTAGTGAAGGTGAGACAAGCTTTAACTAATCTGGTGTGTGCTGAAACATGGGATGAAATTAACCAGTGTACAGATGGTGCTACTGCTAATGTAGTCAAGGACACTGTTCTTGACACCTACTTTTGGTCACAGGTTAAATATGTTTTGCAATTCACCAAACCAATTTATTACATGATCAAGTTTGCAGATTCAGATCGACCAGTAATTGGGGAGGTGTATGAGCAAATGGATAGCATGTTGGGGCAGATTAAAGACATTGTTGAGCCTAGAGATACCACCTTGTACAATTATATTCGTGAAGAGGTGGAAAAGCGATGGGATATGCTAAATGTTACATTGCATGCATTAGCATATGTTTTGACACCTAGGTACTATCATCCATCATGGCTTTCAAAACCAGCACCTGGGGGGGGAAGCAGGAAAAAACCACACCAAGATAAAGAGGTTCACGAAAAATATATGGCTGCATTGAGTAGATTAATCCCTGATAATGAGGAGGCTGCATTGGTACGGAGACAGGTGAGCAACTATACGCTCAACACTGGTCCATTTGGGAGCATGCATTCAATTGAAGATCGAGAGCATTTTTCTGCTCTTGAGTGGTGGAACATGCATGGAGGGCCTACTCCACTTCTACAGAGTTTGGCATTGCGGGTGCTATCACAGGTGGTAAACACTTCTTCTGCAGAGAGGTGTTGGAGCTCGTATTCTTTCATCCACAGTGTTAAAAGGAACAGGTTGAGTTTAGACCGGGCAGAGAGCTTGGTTTATGTTCATTACAACTTGCGATTGCTGTCCCATTACTGTGAAGATGCAAAGTCTAATAAAGACTTGTTGACTTGGGACAAGCATCCAGAGGAGCCCAATTTGGAGGATGGAGTGTTGCAACTAGAGCAATTAGAGGATGCTCTTATCCAGGTATGTCCATTGTGGTATGAATTTTCCAATTTTCCCTTATAAAGCATTTCTCTAATTCATGTTTTTAATTTTTTTGTTAACTAGTGTTTTTTTTTTTTTGCATGAATTTTTTGAGCGATTCTAGGATGATGATGACCGTGTTGATATGCCACCACCCCCACCCCCATCTGGTCCTAGGTTCCATGGTTCAACACCAACAGCAGGGGGTTCTTCTTCATCAGTTCCAGTGCCACGACTTACACAGGGACCATTTTCTTCATTGCCACCACGTGGAGGCACGCCATCACGTTCTATTCGTGGTGGAAGGAGGAGAGATTAGTAGATATATTCACAATCTACTTCTTTTTGTCATAGTCTATAGATTACTCATTAGACTTGTAGACTTGTGAATTTGAATTTTGAACCTTTTTGGCTTGGCGGTGACCAAGTGACATATTTTGTAAACATTATTATTTGAATTTTGGACATGACAAATGTTGACAGTTGCTCACTTGCTAGATAAATCATAATATGCTCTATGTTTTATGTTTTATAATATGCTTAAATGTTTTATGTTTTATAATATGCTTAAAAATTTGATGTATGTTTGTAATAGCTAGAATATAGATGATTGTTGTACATACTAGTAACTACAATGGAATCATGGATGCCATATCTATCTTGATTTATGCAAAAATATGCATGTTTTCATGTCTTCTACAATTAATTTGGTATTTGGGATGTTTGTTTTGAGTATAAATGCAAAAAAATATATAAATATATATATATATATATATATATATAGCAGACGCTTCCGCGGACGCTTCGCTCCCTAGATTTTTGGAAAATGACGCTTCCGCGCTTTGCGCTTCCGCTTCGCTCCCGCTTCGTGCAACATTGAGATAAACCCATAATGAAGGTTCATACCCATTAAACCTGGATCAATCAAGAAGATGCAAATATTCTTTCTCATGTCAATATTAACTAAAAGATTGTCTTCACATGAACACATCCATCTCCTCTGCTAGTTAAAGAGGGGCAAAAGAATCAGTCTCCTACTAATAGACTAAACCCTCCAAACAATTGATGGAAGTTTATTAAAAGCTAAGGGAACTTCTGTTTTTAACCAGGGAGTATCAACTTATGAGATTACTCCTAAGTTAAAGACCAAATCATAAGGAAGTAGGGAAAACAATTTTCAACAAGGAAACCCTCCCAAAGAAGTATGACAACCAAAATAGTTGTAGCTAAAGAAGTTCCAGCTAAAAACATATATTTTGCGCCTAACAGGTAAATACCAAAATAGTTTAGTTCTATATATATAAATATACGACTATGAAAATATATCACAAAACCCAAGAGTTCATATCTTAATACATATCATAATCTTGTCAAACAGTTAAATTAAGAGCCGAGAAACCTTTCATTGTCTCTCTCAAACAATTACGAAAAAGAAGGAATTATTTGCACCCTAGAACCAAAATTACAGCCTGCATACTAATATTATCTTTTGCTACAAAATACATTAGCTGTGATATAATTAACACTGCATTGCATATAATTGCAAAAATGTGAGTTCCCTAGACCACATCAGTTCAACCAATAGAGGCCATGAGAGTGAGTTCCAACCTGTACCAGATGCAAGGTTGTGAGCAGACTTCATCATCAAATCCATCATATTAACCTCATGCCCTTTTCTATTCAAATCACGACATACCTGCTAAAACCATGGCAAACATTATTAAAAGGATGAAAGACCTAGATGATGTCGGCAATAAAATTATGAAATATATGAATAAACCCTTACCTGGGTTTTACAAGTCGCATCCAGGTATCTTCTAGTTGCGTGACCTATCCATTCTAGGCTTAGAAAAGCTTAGGGTAGGAAGAAGCCTGAACGGCTGGACAAACTGTCAGCTTAAAAGAAGATTTACCTGGTTTATGCCATGGAGGATAACTGCCATTTCTCCTAGTGTCTGAAGTGCTAAGTGCCCAACCTATACAACAATGGAATACATTAAACCAAGCATCGAAACAGCCCTTGATACAAATAGAGGACGATCCAAGTCAGAAACAGGTTCCTCAAATAATAAAGGTTTCGTACTACCTCCCTGCTGCCGTCGAATAAACAGAGCCATAAGGCTTGAAGGCCAAATTAAGAAACCCGTAGAGAAAATCGGAGCAGATGAGTAGCAGAGAAGCAAAACCCTTCTCCATGAATCACAAATGAGCAGAATACATGCAAGAAACAAAGTGTTAGGTAGATGGATAGTCCCGGAGCCATTTTCACCATCAGATGGCGCTAAACGGATTGATGGATCAAACGCACCACACTTTGGCGCAGCTAGAGCAGGAGATGAGATAGCTACCAACCTCCTTAACATTAGAGATCAGGTGGTATGAAGTCATGCATAGGCTACCATAAATTCCAGGGCGGTCCGCAGTCCCATTTCCCCATGAAGGATTGCACGAACCCTCGCGGTATGGCGGAAACCACTGTGGTATTAGTACCAAAAATTCATTAACCAGATTTGCATTGGATTCGTAACCACTTACGTGGCAAATAAACATACAACCTGAGATTCATATTTATGGGCAAAGGTTTGATTTGAGGTTTAAATTAATGGGTATATATATATGATTTATTTTTTTATATATGTTATTTTTATTGTGATATGTCAATGTGTGTTACAAATGGTATCAGAGCTCAGGATAGAACACTGAGATCGTTGAGGAAATAAAACTAAATTTTACAAATAACAATGAAGGTAATTTATGTAATTTAACTAAGTGAATCTATATGTGAACAAAGAAAAAGAGAGAGAGTGAAAGGGATCACCTCCATTCAAAAGGGGCAAGATGCATAGAAACCCAAGTCCAACCAATTCGTCAGGAACAAACTATCTAAATGTTAATCCAGATATTTGGATTCAGCTAGGCGAAGAGTCTCATCAAGCTAACGCAGTCTTACTTGAAATCATGCAATAGCTTCGTGCAGAGATGACCAGTTTAAGAAATGACAATGAAAGACTCAACGAGGAATAGGAGAAAACCCTAAGAAGTTATTCTAATCAGCAGAACCAACGACACCTAGACCCCATTGGTGAAGATAGGGAAAAGACTCCAACAGCTCAGCATGGAGAGGAAAATGTAGAATTAGCCGAAAAGCATGGAGAAGATGAAGAAGGGCGCTCGAATAATGTTTCCAACCAACGCAAGACCAAGAAATAGAAATCTGAAATACAGGGAGAATTTAAAAAGATTAAACCCTCACCTTTTGAAGGTGAATCCAAGGAGGCAGTGGAATATTGGCTCATTGATATGAACAAATATTTTCAGATTTATGAATACACTGATAAATTGAAAGCCTGATTGGTAGTGTATCAACTAAGAGGAAAGGCTACTCTTTGGTGGGAAGAAATTAAATCAGTTAGAAAGATTGATGAGGAGCAAGTTACCTGGAATGAATTCCAAAATGATTTTAAAGACAAATATTTAACTGAACATTACTATGATGAAGAAGCCAAGGAATTACACAAGTTAAGGTTGGGGACTTTTACCATGGACGAATATGTGGCCAAGTTTACTTCCCTGCTACACTATGTGTTGTATATGCAAGAAGAAAAAGCTAAGATCCAGTCTTTCGTCAGTATCTTACCCAATTTCATGAAGGAAAAACTTTTGTTTGACTACCCCAAAACAGTGGATGATGCAGTACGAAAAGCATGCCTCTATTATCAGCAAATGAAGCATAAAAATGAAGGAGTTAAGGGAGGGTTGAACAAGAAAGGAATAAGTTTGGTTTCAAACAGACATTCAAAATTTCCCAACAGCAGAAATGTAAAGCAAAGACCTTTCAGTAAATTCCAAACAAGAAATCAACCCAAGACTGTATATTTCGAACAAAGACAGTCAGAAGGAACTAATAAAATTAGTAATGATCAACCATCAAAACCCTCGCTACAATGTTGGGGATGCGGAGAACCACACTATTACAAAAATTGCCCACATAAAGCAAGAACATAACAACTGGCAAACATGCAGGAAGCATCCACATTCGGAGATATAATGAGGAGCATTCCCAAAATTAATGCCGCCCTGGATGATCATCAAGCAGAATATCAACCCACTATGATTGAATGTGAAGGTATGATTGCTAAGTAACCTGTTTCGGTTTTATTTGATCCTAGAGCTAGCTTAAGTTATGTTAGTCCTAAGGTGGTAGAGAAGTGTCAATTATAGAGCTGTAAATTCCCAAAACCATGGCTAGTTCAACTAGCCACAAGGGCTAAAAGAAAGGTAGTTGCCAAAATAGAACAATGTCCCATATTGATCTCGAGACAGATCATTCACGTGAACCTTAACACTATTCCTTTGGGTTCATACGATATTTTAATCAGAATGGACTAGTTGGAAAAATCTTGGTCGTTGGTTGATTTCAAACAGAAAACTATCAGTTTTCTTTCAGAATCAGGACAAAGAAGGGAATTACAAGGAATCAAGACTGGTACAAAGCTACGCCCCATCACTTCTAGTTAGTTATGAAAATGTCTTAGAAAGGGTTGTCAAATTTATGCTATTCAAGTGGGATTTACCAACACCAAAAATAAAATGACCTCTTTAGAAAATATTCTTGTCATTCAGGAATTTGTTGATGTATTTCCTGAATCCATCCCAAGATTACCACCAAGTGGGACATTGATTTCACCATTGAATTGATCCTCGGGGCAACCATGGTATCCAAGACACCTTACCATATCATCATACCTGAGTTGACAGAACTCAAGATGCAAATTCAAGAGCTTTTGGATAAGATGTACATTCGCCCTAGTATGTCCCCTTAGGGAGCCCCCATACTATTTGTACAGAAGAAGGATGGAATGATGAGACTGTGTACCAATTATCGTCAATTAAATAAGTTGATTGTCAAGAATAAGTATCCATTGCCATGCATTGACAATCTATTCAATCAAGTGCAAGGAGCCAAAGTATTTTCAAAAATTGATTTAAGGTGAGGTTATCATTAAATACGGATAAAAGAAGAAGACATTTACAAAACTGCATTCCGAACTGGTTATGGTCATTATGAGTTCATAGTGCTGCCCTTTGGCCTTACAAATTCCCCAGCTACCTTCATGAGTTTGATGCATGGTATTTTCTAGCCCTATCTTGATAAGTTTGTATTAATCTTTATTGACGATATTTTGATATACTCAAAAAATCAGGAAGAACACAAGGAACATTTGAGAATTGTGTTGTAGACTCTACAGGAGAACCAATTATATGCCAAATTTAGCAAATGCGACTTCTTCAAAGATCAAATCCAATACTTGGGTCACATTATATCAGTAGAAGGAATAGTGGTCAACCCAGAAAAGATTAAAACCATTATGGAATGGACCGCCCCAAGGAATGTAGCTGATATTAGATCCTTCCTGGGATTGGCCAAGTACCACCATCAGTTCATTGAAGGGTTTTCAAAAATTTCCTTTACTATGACCTCCTTACAGAAAAAAGGGTGCATCTTTCAATGGACAGCAGAGTGTCAACAAAGTTTCAAGAAATTAAAACACCTACTTACCATTTCACCCATATTAAAGGTAGCAAATCCAGAAAAGTATTTTGTGGTTTGCACTGATGCAAGTAAAGAGGGTGTTGGAGGAGTGCTAATGCAAGAAGGAAAATTTATTCCTTATGAATCACATAAATTAAAATATTATGAACAACGATATTCTTCCTATGACC
The DNA here is from genome assembly GCA_031772625.1 of Pinus tabuliformis. Taxonomy (NCBI): domain Eukaryota; kingdom Viridiplantae; phylum Streptophyta; class Pinopsida; order Pinales; family Pinaceae; genus Pinus; species Pinus tabuliformis. The sequence goes on along the minus strand of CM062817.1, from coordinate 1,384,056,722 downwards.
TTGAGTTAACAGTTGTAGTACATGCACTTAAAATGTGGCGACATTACTTGTTGGGGAAGAAATTTCTACTGCTAATGGATCACAACAGCCTTACTAACTTCTTCAACCAATCAACTGTAAATTCCCGACAAGACATATGGATGGCACTCTTAAGTGAGTTCGATTTTGAGATGAAACACATTAAGGGGAATCGAGTGGTTGATGCATTGAGTAGGAATGTACATTACATTTATGAAGTTCAGATCAGGGAAGCACATTCCAACATTGCGGAAATTATAAAGGAGGCATTAGTCAAGGACTCTGAATACACTTTTCTTTGGCAGCAAACAAAAGAGGCTCTACTAAAAGGAGAAAAATCAGATTTTGAAACAAATCTTGATAACCTCCCTACCTTTTAAAACAAAATATATATTCTTAATCATAGCTCTGTTAAACAACTAATAATGGATGAGTTTCATAGGAAACTATGTGCAGGACATCGAGGATACCAAAAATTTTTAACAACTATAAAAAAGGGGTATTTTTGGCCCGGATTAAGAAAGGACATTGCAGAATACTTGTCCAAATGTTTGGAGTGTCAATTAGTGAAGGCGGAACATCAGCATCTCGCTAGTTTTTTGCAACCACTACCCATTCCAAAATGGAAATGGGAGACCATATCATTGGACTTTATCACTAGTCTACCCCACACCAAGAAGCAACATGATTCAATCATGGTTGTAGTTGATAAATTGAGTAAAACTACACATTTCATACCTATGAAGTCTACTTACAAAACGGTCAAAATTGCAAACATATTTATGAGGGAAATTTTTCGCATGCATGGAATACCCAAGGTGGTAATTTCAAACCGTGATGTGAAATTTACATCTACATTCTGGAAAACCCCCTTTTCAGGATTGGGCACCTAGATCCGGTTTAGTACAGCTTACCATCCCCAAACGGACTGGAAAACCAAACGAGTAACCAAGTGCTGGAAGACATGTTACGCATGTTTGTAATGCAACAACCACATAAGTGGGAGGATTACCTCCACCTAATGTAATTTGCATACAACAATGGACATCACAAATCACTGGGCATGAGCCCTTTCGAGGTTTATACGGAAGAAAGTGTAGAGTACCTGTGGACTAGGATAACCATGTTAATAAGCTAGCACTGGGTGTAGGCATGCTAGCAAAGATGGAGGAAGTTGTTGAGAAGATTAGACAAAATCTACGGGTTGCCCAAGATAGGGAGAAAATGTATGCAGATAAAAAGAGGACATACAAAGAATTTCAACCAAGAGATCATGTGTATCTGAGGGTTAAGCCTTGAAAAATCTCATTATAGTGGAAGAGTTTTGCTAAGCTAGCACCCTGGTACTATGGACCTTTTCAAGTCTTGGAAAAAATTGGACTAGTAACCTATAAACTTGCATTACCAAGCCACATTTGGGTCCACAATGTTTTTCATGTTTCATTATTAAAAAATATGTGTATAACCCACAACATATAATAAATTGGGAAAATATTCATGTAAGGATCTAAGAGAATATATGTTGCTTATTTTTATTTTTGTTTAAAAGAAATTTGACTATGAACTATGTATTTTCAGGTTGAACCAAAAGGAGAGCTCCTGGTAGAACCTCTTCATATTCTTGATCGAAGAGAAACCACCTTGCGGAAGAAAATCATCACCCAAGTTAAAGTGCAGTGGAAGCACTTTGGCCTGGATGAGGCCACGTGGGAAGAAGAGGGATTCATGTAGGAAGCGTATCTGAAGTTATTCACTTAAGTCAAAAGGAGGGGAGAGCAGAGAACACCGAGGACGGTGTTCCTCACATGGGGGGGAAGATGTAACGCCCCAGGCTCTAAGAAATATTTACTATGGTTATTAAACTGATTTTATGATTTACTGTATTTATTTTTTTACATCAGGATATTGACTGAGGCTGGAAAGCCAGATAACAATGATTACCTAATTTTGGTTAATTAGGAATTTGGATATGTTAATATAATATAACTGTCTATCTTAATTAAAAGAAACAATTAATAAAGAAACAGTTAGACCTCTACCCTAAAAGGGGAAAGAAGGAAAAAGGAGAAATGATCCTTGAGCTGGGGAAAGGGGAGAAACCAGTGGGAAGTTACTCACTATCAGTCATCTGAGTGCAATATTTGAGGCTGGACAGTGGAGTCCTAAGGCCCAAGGAAATGGCCGCAATTGGATAAAATCCAGAAGTAAAATAGAGAAAGTGCTCGGGAGGAGTCTGGATGTAATCGTCGGGCTTGAGGCTGGGAGGAGAGACTTTCCAGACAAAGCTGGGTGAACCCATTTATAAATCTCGAACAGATAAGTATTTTGGTCTGCATTTATAGGGGGGATATTATATAGTGATAAATTATTTAAGAGTATGATTAAATAGTCAGATTTAGTGACAAATATGAAATAGCAAGGTAGTCATCTTGATTGATAAAGATGAATTGGTAAAATAGTCATACTAATAGACATTAAAATGAAATAATAAACAGTTATGCATTAATAGATAGTCATATTAAGGGATATTGTTGAAATAATATAGATAGTAATGTGTAGAAGGAATTCTGATTTTAGTATTCAGTAGTGTCTACATACAGCAAGTAGAAAGCGAATTTAGTAATCAGAAAATATCTACATACAGCAAGCATGAACTGATTCATACTCTACGATCCCTAGTAAGATATTTACATGCAAATATGTGGTATAGTAGATAAACCCATAATGAAGGTTCATACCTATTAAACCTGAATCAATCAAGAAGATGCACATATTCTTTTTCATGTCAATATTAACTAAAATATTGTCTTCACATTAACACATCCATCTCCTCTGCTAGTTAAAGAGGGGAGAAAGAAGTAGTCTCATACTAATAGACTAAACCCTCCAAAAAATTGATGGAAGTTTATTAAAAGCTAAGGGAATTTCTGCTTTTAACCAGTGTGTATCAACTTATGAGATTACTGCTAAGTTAAAGACCAAATCATAAGGAGGTAGGGCAAAAAAATTTCAACTGGGAAACCCTCCCGAAGAAGTATGACAACCAAAATAGTTGTAACTAAAAAAGTTCCAGCTAAAAACATATATTATATGCAAGCTATGAAAAACATACAATGTGCACCTAACAGGTAAATACCAAAATAGTTCAATTATATATATAAATATATGATTGTGAAAATATAACACAAAATCCAGGAGTTCATAACTTAATACATATCAGAATCTTGTCAAACAGTTAAATTAAGAGTCGAGAAACCTTTCTTTGTCTCTCTCAAACAGTTACGAAAAATAAGGAATTATTTACACCCAAGAACCAACATTACAACCTGCAGACTAATATTATCTTCTACTACAAAATACATTAGCTGTGATATAATTAACACTGCATTGCATATAATTGCAAAAAACACGAGTTCCCTAGACTGCATCATTTCAACCAATAGAGGCCATGACAGTGAGTTCCAACCTATACCAGATGCAAGGTTATGAGTAGAATTCATCATCAAATCCATCATATTAAGCTCATGCCCTTTTCTATTCAAATCACAACATACCTGCAAAAACCATGGCAAATGTTATTAAAAGGATGAAAGACCTAGATGATGCCGACAATACAATTATGAAATATATGAATAAACCCTTACCTCGGTTTTACAAGCCACATCCAGGGATCTTCCAGCTGTGTGACCTATCCATTCTAGGTTTAGAAAAGCTTATGGTAGGAAGAAGCCTAAACGACTGGAGAAACTATCATCGTTAAATACGATTTACCTGGTTTATGCCGTTGAGGATAACCACTATTTCTCATAGCGCTTGAAGTGTTGAGTACCCAACCTGACTAGCAATGGAATACATTAATCCAAAGCATCAAAAAAGCCCTCGATACAAACAGAGGATGATCCAAGTAAGAAGCAAGTTTTGCAGACAACAAAGGTTCAGTACTACCTCCCCGCAGCAGTCAAACAGACAGAGCCATAAGGCTTGAAGGCCAAATTAAGAAACCTGTAGAGAAAATCGGAGCAGATGAGTAGCAGAGCAACAAAACCCTTCTCCATGAATTGCAAATGAGCAGAATACAGGCAGGAAACAAAGTGTCAGGTATATGGATAGTCCCAAAGCCATCGTCACTATCAGATGGTGTTAACTGGATTGACGGATCAGACGCACCACACTTGCCACAGCCAAAGCAGGAGATGAGATAGCTACCAACCGCCTTAACATTAGAGATCAAGTGGTATGAAATGGTGTACAGACTACCATAAATTCCAGGGTGGTCTACAGTCTCGTTGCCTCGTGAAGGATCTCACAAACCCTCGCGGTATGGCAAAAACCACTGTGGTATTGGTACCAAAAATTCATTAACCAGATTTGCATTGGATTCATAACCACTTACATGGCAAACAAACATACAACCCGAGATTCGTATTTATGGGCAAAAGTTTGATTTGAGGTTTAAAATTAATGGATATCTATATATATGTGTGTGTGTGTGTGTGTGTGTGTGTGTATATATATTAGATTTTTTTCTTATATTGGTTATTTTTACTGTAATATGTCAATGTGTGTTACAACAGAAAAGCACTACTTCCTTCTGCAAAACCAATAGAACAAACATCAACGAACTAATAATCAGATATGAATGTTGATTTGACTAGAAATTATATTAACCCATAGTAACCATATTCGCTGGAATTGGCCATTTGAATACGTATAATTTGGTGAAATTCGTTTGAAAATTCATTGTTAAGGTTTACCCATTGGTTACAAATGGAAAGTTTCTTACATGGAGAAGAAAGAAAAAGGAAAAGGAAAAAGAAAGTATAAAGTAAAAGGAAAAGGAAAGTATGAAAATTCTAACCAACTTTCTCGGAACATGAAAAATACTTCTCTATTGTTCACGGACATTCATCGCAATTATCTTGGGACATACATGGTGTATTTAGCGACATTGGTATTTTTATAGACTTATATGAACATATTGTAGAATTGAGGCTTCTGTGATCCATAACAAGTATATGATAGGGGTTTCGGTGTAGATCACATTATTAATCAATTGTCGACGTGTTTCGAACCAACAAGTGTGGTTCATCATCAGGATAAGTTGGAGAGCCAGATCATGGCTACATGTTAAATAGGGAGAGAGAACATTATCCAACAACTATATTTGACTAGAAACAACTATACTAGACTAGGAAACAACTATATTTGACTAGACTGGACCAAAGGATAGGGACAACGACTATATTTGACCTGACTCAACCAAGGAATAGGGATATGGAGAATTAGTTTAGTTAATTTATAAGTTGGTTATTTTTTATTATTAATACTATCAATGAATTGTATTTAATTATTAAATGGAAATGTTTATTATAACTTAAATCTTTTCAACAATTAACCCTTTGGAGAAAGGATATATTACTATTTAAGATAATATTTATAATTAATTTTATTCAAAGGCTCAAATATTAAAATTATATTTTTAAAATATATGGAATGAATCAATTAATGATTTGTTAGAAGAATAAAAATTATTTGAGGGTTGTTACATATACTTTTGATACTATATTAATATTTCAACCCTCAAATAAAAATTAATATTAAATAAGTTAGTTATTCTTCTAACAAATCATTAATTGATTCATTCCATATATTTTAATAATATAATTTTAATATTTGAGCCTTTGAATAAAATTAATTATAAATATTACCTTAAATCGTAATATATTCCTCCTCCAAAGGGTTAATTGTTGAAAAGATTTAAGTTATAATAAACATTTCCAATTAATAATTAAATACAATTCATTGATAGTATTAATAACAAAAAATAACTAACTTATAAATTATCTAAACTAATTCTCCATATCCCTATCACTCGGTCGAGTCAAGTCAAATATAGTCGTTGTCCCTATCCTTTGGTCCAGTCTAGTCAAATATAGCCGTTATTGGTCTATTATAGCTGTTTCTAGTCAAATATAGTTGTTGGATGATCTTCTCTCTTCCTATTTAACATGCAGCCATGATTTGGTTCTTCAACTTGTCCTCATGATGAACCACACTTGTTGGTTCCAAATTCGTGGACAATTGATTAATAATGTGATTTACGTCAAAACCCCTATCATATACTTATATGAACCTACTTTATTATTAAAATTATAAGTGTAAAGTAATTTAATTAAATTTTTGTTTTTTAATAAGAATATTTTTGTGTTTTTGTTAAAAGGTAATTCAAAAAGTATATAGTTTCTAGATTTGAAGAAGCATATATATTAATTAATTAGTGTGTTAATATTTATAAAGGTTAGTGTGTTACTTTTTATAAAGGTTTAAGAGATAGCTAAGGGCAAAAATATTTGATCATATTTATTTATGTTAAGAATTTTATTATAAATAATAAAGAGAAGAAATATGATGTTTATTTATAAGATATTTATATTAAAAAATTTATTTGGAAAAAAAAAGTGATATATTATTTATTATTAGTATAGATCCATTTTAACACGACTCCAATTTTATGATTAGATATTATTTAAATATTATTTATAGTTATTTATTTATTTATTTATTTATTTCGGTGACATGAGTAAAATTTCAACTTGATGACGTATGGATAAGCTTACACATCATACACTTACACATCATACTAGGTTGTAGAATGAGTCTCTCGCCTCCATAAGTGGTTAAAAAATAGTTAACATAATTATGAGTATAAATATTAAAATAAGTATAAAAATATTCTTAAAATTTATTTTTTATATAGTAAAAAATAAAGTATTGTTAAATTTAAAAATGTATATGGAAAATTGGTTTAATTAATAAATTTTGAAAACTAAAAAAACTCATAGATTTTTTTTTGAAATAACTATCTTATTTATTTATTGTAATGTTTTCCACATTTTAAAAAGAAATAAGAGATATCATCATTTTATGAAGACGAATAAACACTTTTTTCCAAGAAAATAAAATGTTGAATAACTATATTAATTAAGAATTTAGTACATGATTATTGATATGATAAGTGTAAGAATTTAGTACATGATTATTGATATGATAAGTGCGTGCTACGTAGTAGTAGTATTTGATATTGAATTTAGGTTAGTGATAAGGTTTAGAATATAGTCAATTAGGTCTTATTTATTCGTAAATTGATGTATTTTGTTAATTATAGTTGTGAAAGTTGAAAATGCAATTAATTTAGGTTTTACTAATTGGTAAATTGAAGTGTTTTGTTAATTAGAGGTTCCCCACAGAGGGTGTGAGATCTCGTCATCTATCCTTGTCATGATGAAGACATATAGAATCAACAACCACCTGGTATTTCAAGCAATCGCTCATGTGTACATCTTGTTAAATTCCCACGTGAAGAGAGCATTTATGTGCCCTGGATGGCTGCACACTATACATCATCGTGCTTGTTGGCTCATGCTTTTAGTCAATTATTACCTGGAAGAACTCCTCATATTGATGGCAAGGGGTGGCGTTATAGTGTGGTGGAACCCAGGTGTCTCTTTGTTCCTGGCGAGTAGTCCTGCACTCCTCTTAGCGTGGTTAGATATGCCTACCTCTAATCGCCATGCCTATTGTTCTTATAGTTGCTATGTATTCCTTTGTTGGTTCGACTCTCAGAATTTATTGGTTATTGTTCTTTTAGTTGCCATGTATTCCTTTGTTGGTTCGACTCTCAAGATTTATTGCTTCTCTATGAGTTGGAGAGTTTGTGTTTCTTTACATTTCTCAATGGGTTCTCATCATCCTCCTATGTTTTCCTACTCTCACAGGACTTTAAGTTGGCATACAGGTTTACTTTGATGGTTCATCTCTCTCAGATAATTTTCTTCCTTCTATCAATTCGCAAATTACTTTAGCTAGTATTATAGGTCTATCTTATAACTCAGCAGGTCTTTGGATGATTTTCTACCTTATCTCTGAATTCGGCCCAATTTTAATTATCAAAAACTTCGTTGTGTTTCAAATCCTATGGATGCAAGCCTCCACAGGTTTGTTTGTGAAAATTATAAAGGTCAATCAGCTTTGATTTCCACTCCAATGTTCCATCCAGAGATGTGCTTCTCCCAATAGTTATTTGGTTTGCTGTCGGTCAGTCATGGAGACAGTAATGGTTGCATGCTTGGGTGGGAAGTTATAGGTTCATGGCATTGGACACTGGTTCAGGGACTCAAGCAGATGGGTCTTTGTATCTTGTGTCTTGAGAGTTTGTCGTAATTCATTGCAACTTTCATGCATCCTACGATTCATGTCTCCAAGTGACTCACAAACCGTTGAAGAAGATACACATCATGGCCACATCCATTCATGTCATATTGCAGTTACTTTTGAAGTTTATTGTAGTTCATAGAAAGTTTCATTTTTCATAGTGGCATATGGATACTCTTTGTTTTAGATTGTGTGGCTATGTAGACTGGGTCCTCTATTCCTACTATGTCTTTTCACTCTTTGAAAGTCTTAGCAACATTTTCTTTTCATTTGATGACATGGTTAAGTAAGGCTTATGTAATATAAAGATTATAAATTTGTGCCACTGGGCAAATTTCCCAGCAGGCAGGCCAGTAGCATAGAGTACTCTCACTCGTAATGCTCTATTTAGTTAATCAATAGTCGAACTTTACACACACAAAAAAAATCTCCATTGTGGAGGTGGTGAATTTTTTTGAGAATGTTGTCTAGAAGGTTGTACATTTTCTGTATAAGGTATAGATAAATATATTTTAAGGGGTAGTTTTTCTTGCCAGATATATATTGTGAAACATAGGTGGAATATATTCCTTAAGAAAATATAAAGGGGTGACAAGAGGGCAAGGGGTATTTTTTGCCACCGAGAAATAAACTATATTACAATATGCTTGGGGTTGGGGAAAACAACCAATGACCAGATAAAATACATAGCTTTGTGGAAACGATTATACCTAGAAATAGATAGGAAAGTCACAAATATAATCGTGTTTGGGGATTTGTTGATTTTCATTCAACGAGCCCTTGAAATGGATTAGCACTCAATACCCATACCCCACCCCCCATATTACAATGAATATTGGGTTAAATCCAACAATTCGAACACATAGAACTATATCATGTGTTAATATTATGTCCCCATTTTTTTTTTCCTCTATAGAACAACTAGGGTGAATTTCCAAGGCACATGATGACAATGTCATGGGAGCAGGATTATGTCAGCAGTGGTCCTGGGGGAATTTTGAGGAGTTAATATTGGATCCGATGACATTGACTTGGCATATTCATCATGATGAGAAGTTACGCACAACTTGTTTCTAGTTTCATGGCTTTCTAATAATTCCTATAAAATAAGTTTATTATTGGGCATAACTTAATTAATTACACTCAAGATGGAATTCCGAGAAGAATATTTGATGGAACACATTATTTTATTAGTTCATTGGAACCGTAATGAGAAGGTATATAGGACAAGATGATTAGAAGTAATTTTTAGTGGCTGGAGAGAGTATGGTGGCAAATTTACCATTTTCCCATCTTACAAATAATTTTAATTAATAATTTAATTAAAAACAAAAAATATTAATAAAAGGGAAAGGGCCAAAAGTGGCTTAAATAAATTAAAATGTCACTTAATAAAAGTCAAGGAGGAGGTTCTAGAATAATAATAGAATAATAAAACAAAATATTTCTATCAGTTTGGAGATCTATCTATTGAATATTTAAAAGGAGGAGATCATTTGAGATATCTTTGAGTTGAGTATTTTTCTTGTGGAGAGGTTTGGAGAACCGAGAGTCCCTAGCTTCATTTGTAACCCCAGGAAAAAATACCTCGAACAATTCATTGAGAGTGGGAGAGACCCATCTCACCCCTTAGTGAATTCATTCAGAATCCACGGGTTGTATTCAACAATTTAGCTATTTTTTTGGAGACCTAGTATAATTGTTGCAGATTTCTTGGGGGCTATTGCTTAAGCCATTTCCATATCATTGTATTAGCATGTGATATCTACTACATATTAACCAAATAAGTTGGAATTATTATGCATATTTATATTGTCTATTCTTCAACTATAGTTTCTATTTCCAGTTTTTTCCCTTACTTTTGTGGTTTTATTTGTGTAAATTGTTTGTGGAGTTGACAACTAAATTTTTTGAAGAGATTTCCTACTAAATTTATATTTAGAACATTATAGTTGTATGAATTTATCTTATTTCGAGGAGTGTGTAAATCTAAGTAGATATGGGAAATTTCACTAATTAGGGTTTTCCAAGTCAGCTAGAATTTGTCCAATATTTTTTGAGGTTTTTCCTGGGTTTTTTTAGAGGAGTTTATGGTTAAATTTTCAAAAACAAATGGACAATATTATGACTATAAAACATCATTCCTTTAGTAGTGTATTTTATTGGTAAATTAGGTAATTCACACCATTTGGTGGGCTTGATCTGGGCTTGGAGTTATGCCAAACTATTTCTAGGTTTTTATGGTTTCCCTGTGAGGAGTTGTATGTTAAAGTTTTAGAATTCTGAGTAGTTTTGAGGGTAGAAACTCCAATTATTCTTGAGAAGTAGTAGTAGTATTTTTTGGGCAATGCATGTTACCTGTTTGGTTCGTTTTTAGCACTTGGGTCTACATCATTTCATCTGGGTTTTGCATACATCTAGTGTGGTATCGAAGGCAAACTCATTTGCTAAAACTTGAACTTATTTATTTGACAGATATTATCTGTTGGGGTCGAGTTCTCCATGAAGGTCGAGTTACTTCTTGAGACAGGTATTATCATTTCTTAAGGGCGAGTCAAACTACTATATTGTTGGAGTTGTACCAAATTCCTCGAACTAATTTAGGCATTATAATTCACTCAATAATTTTCTTTTCATATTTATTTATGTTACAATTGTTTCCACTTTATGTGCAAAATGTTTGACAAAAATTATTACTGTCTAACTCTTTGTTAAAGGTTCTCAAAGAATTTTTTTAATATTTAGTGAGAGAGTATGGTGAGTCTACATGAGGTGTTCATATTTTATGTAATTGTTGAGTGTGAATTGTGAGGGATGAGTATGTCTCGATGTGAAAAGTTAATGTATTGAGTGAGTTGGCCATGTAATCAAACGTTTATTGATGTCCCATTGAGTGGATAAGCTATGCCAACTTGATTTTCTTGTCATCATTGAAAATAAATATGGATAGGACCTTCATCAAATCCCTTGATAAACTAGCAGCAATAATCAATAGATCATTTTTCAAGGGGATACATTCTATGCTACAGTAAAAGTAGCCATAGAAAGAACATGATATTGGACCAAAAATATATGCACTTGGGACATATTTGAGTTTCATGGGGGTTACGATAAAAACCTTTCTCAAGTATGAAGAACTTGCTTCACCCATCTCTAGGGTGGATCAGTCAGATGAGAAGGGATTGATTTGGGATCTAAAATCATCCATGCTTGCCTTAGTATAACAAAAGTATTAGGAGCACCCTTATGAATGTAATATAACAGAGAAATTTGTTTCCCTAAATTTTTCTCAAGTATCTTCGGCTAGAGAGATATAATTGCAATTCAAAGAAGAAATAATAGTGCTAATACTGACTACTACAATAATTTTAGAAAAATGATTCAACCATTCAACATCCAATGAAATTTCAATACAATCCAACTGCCCACACAAATTTAGTAATATAGCAGTGTTTCAAATAGAATTCTAAAACTACATCTAATATGATAACCCTATACTTCTATCTCCAAACTCATCCCTACCTTCAGTAGTTTAAAAAAAAGCACTTCATTATTTCCTTAGATTCCTCCTTTCTTCAACATTCCACTTCAAGACTTCACATTTGGATTCTCTCTTCACAAAACCCTTGAATTTGTAGTTGTTATAGGGACACTAACTCCAGGAACCTCACTCAACTTTAGGAACTCAAATTTTCTGCTAAATACCTCAGAAACCCTCGATGGTATTAGAGTCATGACTCAGATTTGATTGCTCAATAAAATCCTATGGTTGGTTGTAGAATGGCGTCAAGGATTCCTTATCATGCACATATTTTGTATGACAGAAATTCATTCAATGTTGTTGGTGAAAGACTCTTGCTCAATCTTAGAAATTCTGACCACTTGCAAAAATATTTTGGAACTCAGTGTTGTCATGGGAATTATTTTAAGGAACTTGCTTATCATAAACCATGTTATTCATCTAGAATGGCTCTTAGGGATCAAAGTAATCAAACTAATAGATATTTTCTTTCTTCAAGAAGGCTTGAGTGAACCAATTTAATTTATTCGCATGAATAATTTTCCCCTTGAAGGATTCAATCTAATCACTTCCTGCCTTTTTATGTCTTTCTTCGTATCCCTGCTTCAGGATAGGATCAAGGTGATTGCTTTCTTATTGGTTTCCTAGAAGGTACCTTCATGCTTCCAAAGGAAAGAATGAGGGTTCAAATACCTAAAATAATATATGTAAGTGTCCAACAAAGAAGAAAGGCTTTTCACTACCCTTTCTGAATTCTGCTCATTGAGAGACACAAGGGGCTTCCACTGCTTCCACATTATTGTCCTATTTAGAAAACCCCAATATCCTAGTAATCGCTTTCCAACCAAAAGCCCTCATGCCCAAAAACAAAGAAAAAAAAGAGATGTCAACTATGTTCGAATATTTCACCACCAAAATTGACCATAGAGAATGGGGTCTTAAAACCCTTAGAGCTAATGCTCAAAATACAAAGAAATGATCCACAGTTGATGCCCCAAAATGAAATCAATCTTTCTTTATTTATATATTTCCTAGATGGATTCATCTTCCTTAAGTGATTGAGCAAACCTTACTCTAAACCCAAGTTTTGGGTGTTCTAAGCCCAACTACCCCAAAACTTGCCCAACAATGGGTATTTTGGGGGGTTTTACCCTTTTTGGTGGACTATATCCTATAGGGATAGATAGGCTAATGAGTCCCATTTTTCCTTAATTCATAGAGGACATTACAGTCCCCCCTGCCTAAAATTGCTTTCCCTCAAGAAATTGCAAGTTTGGGTGCTTCTAGATTTGTTCTCCTTCCCACTTTGCATCCTCCTTCAGTAATTTTTTCCAGCTTATGAGATATTTCATAATTACTCTTCCTCTTAAATTTCTTTCTCACACAACCATGGTAATTTCCATAATTAGTTCCATCTACCCCTCTTCATCTAATCGTGGTAGTTTGACAAAGGTAGTGACTTGCTCACCAAAAAAAAAATTGAGGCAGGACACATGAAATACAATATGGATTTTTTTGTCACTTAGTAGCTCCAACTCATATGCCACCTCCCCCACTCTATGAATACATTTGTAAGTCCCATAAAATCTCCGCTTCAATTTTTCTTCCCCGTTATTCTTGAGTGTACACTATCTATAGGGATGAAATTTCAAGAAACCAAGGTATCCTACCTCAAAACTACACTTTGTTTGATGTTGATATATGTATGAATTTTTTAGATTCTGAGCAACTTGTATGTTTTCCTTGAGTAATCTAAGAATGTATTAACTCTCCTGTATCCAGTCTTTGGTAAGAGGTTCTTTTTTGTCTCCAAAAATTATGTCGATGAAGGATGGTGCATCATATCCATATAGAGCTCTAAAGGGTGTCATCTCAATGGATAAGTGGTATGTGGTGTTGTAGAAATTCTCAGCAAGGTACAACCACTTAATCCATGCCTTCTGTTTACCTATCACATAATTTCGTAAATACCCTTCAATCTACTTATTGGCAATTTTTGTTGTCAGTTTGAGTGTGATAGCTAGGGTTAGGGGTCAATTCAGTTCCCACTCACCTAAACAGCTCCTTCCAAAATTTTCCCTTAAATATATTTTCATGATCATTGGCTATATTGTTTTTCAACCCATGCAATCTAAAGAACGCTTTGAAAAAAATTTATGCCACTTGTTTGGACAAGTTATCAGCTAAGATGGCAAAGAAGTGTGTGAATTTAGTCATCTACGAATAGGTAGATGCAATCCTTACCTTGTTCTTTGGGTAACCCTATGATGAAATCCCTCAAAATGTTCTCCCATTTCTGTTCAGTAATTGGTAGGCGTTGGAGAAGACCTGTAGTATGTGTATGCTTAGCCTTATTTTGTTGGCATGTCATGCATTCCTTGACATATTTCATCACATCTTCATTGAGCTCTTTCCATGAGAATCGTTCCCTAATATTTTGACATGTCTTGAATAATCCCTGATGCCTAATTCAAGGAATATCATGTGTAAACTTAAAAATATTCTTCCAATGGGTAGATTCAAGAACTAGATAAATCCTATCTTTATAATAAATAACTCCATAAACTATTTTGTATTTTTCATTCTAAATTATTTTGTTGATTAGTGTGAAAGCAAACTAGTTCTTGGCATACTCTACTGAGATGTGTGCTTTCCAATATTTTATGAGTTCCATGAAAGCACATGTTGTTGGTTTCCTAGAGAATTCATAGGCAACAACATGCTTCTCTCCCTTCACATACTCAATATAAAAATCATAAGCTTGGATCTTACTTACCCATTATGTTCACTCATTTAGGTCCTTCTTCCCTAGAAAATGACATAGGTTGTTGTGGTATGTCCTGACTATGAACCTATTTCCTACCAAATATTTCATGAATGTTGCCAATGCATGCATTATAGCCAACACCTCCTTGTCATATATGAAAAAAATATTCTTTGTGTCTTGAATATATTGACTTTCAAGTGTGATAGGGTGACCCTTTTGCATTAAGGTAGGCCCTATTCCATCCCTTCATGCATCACACTCGAATATGAATGGTTGACAGAAGTCGACGAGGGAAAATATTGGACATGAGCTCATTACTTATTTGAGCTTTTTAAACATCTTATTAGATTGTCATGTCCACTTAAAATCTTCCTTTTGGTTAAGTCTATCAAAGGTGAACTTATCTAAGAGAAACTCTTAACAAATTGTGAGTAGTAGCTATAGATCTTAAGGAACCCTTGTAATTCTATTAGGGTTTTGGGTGTGGGCCAATACAATATTGCCTAAATCTTTTCTTGGTTAACATGTACTCCCTTTTTGCTGATTATATGTCCCAAATAAACAATCTTCGTCAACCCAAAATCATATTTTGACACTTTGGCATAACAAGATTGCTCCTACATAATGCTCAATATTGTATCCAAATGCTTTAGATGATCATCATGTGTTTTGATGTAAATGAGAAGGTTATCAAAGAACACTAATAAAAAATTCCATAGCTACTTGTTGAACATAATGTTCATACAGGATTGGAAAGTGGCGCCTGCATTGGCTAGCCCAAACAGCATGACCAAAATTTCAAAAATGTCCATAATGGTGTGAGAATGTTCTTTTCGACACGTCCTCTTCTCGAATTCTGATTTGATGCTACCCAGATCATAAATCAATATTTGAAAAGTAAATTGATTCATGATGTTTGTCCAGTAATTCATCGATGCTAGGGATAGGGTACTTGTTTTTAATAGTTTTCTTGTTGAGCACTTGGTGATAAATGCACATTGCCTATGTGCAATCCTTCTTCTTTACCAACACCATGGGTGAGGAGAATGGTCTTGAGCTAGGTGTGATGTGGCCCATTTTTAATAGCTCTAGGATGGTTTTTTCAATTTCATCCTTGAATTTCTTCGAGTGTCAGTAGGGCGTGGTGATCACAGGCTTAGCTCCCTCTTCCAGTTATATAGTTTTCTTGAATCCTCTCTTAGGGGGCAATCCTAGAGGAATGTCAACAAATACTGAAGCATTATTGTCTATTACTTGTTGAATATATGTGTTGTATTGTGGTTTATCATCGTTGGAGATAGTTTGGCTCACGATCCTATAGTTTGCTGCATATTCAACATCTTTGTGCCTGAAGATATCTTACATTCTTATGGCTGAAATGAACTTTGGCCCACCATTTTCCATAACTCTCAAAGCTATCCCACTACAATTTGGTGCTTAAAATTCCATCTCTAGTTCTTGGTAGTCCATTGTTTGTTTTTCTAATTAATACAGCCATTGAACCCCTAATACCATATTGAGATATGCAATATCTATTACATAGAAATCACTAGTAAAAGTATTGTTAATGAGCATTACACTCAAACCTAGGATCATTTGGGTGTAATCCAAGTTGTATTTATCCACAAATATTACATCTAGGCCTTCAAACTCTTCAATGAGAAATCCTCTTTTGGCCACCAGCACTGCATCAATGAAATTTTGTGCGCCTCCTCCATCAATTAGTGTTGTTATGCATTGTCCCTTGACAACTCCCTTGACCCTAAATATTTAATATTTGGTTGTACCAAAAAGGGGTGAAATCTTTGTTTTGGAAAGAGACTTATTTTCTCTATTGTTCTCTTCTTCACCTTTTGCTCTTTCTGGTGGTTCTTCCTTGGGTTGTTTAGGTTTTTCTTCTTCTATTGCTTCCTTTTGTGGTGGCTCTTCTTTGGTACTTTGATTGGCCCCTTTTTTTTCTTTTTCGTTGGAGAGTACATCGACATAATGAATCTTCCCATTTCCTAAACGATGATGTATAGGTTCCCATGGTTCCCTGCAATTAAAACATATATTTTTCCTCCTTAGTTCTCTATAGGTATCCTCATCTAACCTATCTCTTTTTGGCCAATCATGTTGAGGGGCCTTCTTCTCCTTATATTTTGGAGGAATGAAAGATTTGGGAGCGGTTTTGGATTTGACTGTTGCATTCCCCATATCACGATTTTTCTTGATAGCCTCTTAAACAGTCATGGGATTGAGTTCTTTTACCCATCCCTGTAGTTGTTCAAATAAAACTTTCATAAAAAGCATGACTAATATTTCTCTGGGTATATATGCTACCATGACAATGATACATTCAAATTCTAAAATGAATTATTCATGTGAGTTCATCTACTTAGGAAGTGTTGATTCTGTAAAGTGGATGTCTAGATTCATTCAGTCAAATATTTCTATTATCGTTTATGTAAAATCTTCATATGAAGTAATGTTGGCATGCCCCAATGTTACTAGGCCATCATACCACCAGTCATGTTCTTCCCCTTCTAGATGTAATGTGGCAAAATTTGATCACATCTACTTCTCACATAGGGTTGACCCTGAGGTGTCCAATTTTTTCACCCAAGATCTTGTTGTACATATAGATGATCCATCAAATGAGGGAAGCAAAATTTTATCACCTTGCATATTAGATCATAATTAGGTTTTCCCCCGGATCTTTTTCTGAATCTAAATTACTATATTCATTGAAGGTCATGCCATCTTGTGTGTTTTCTTCTAGCACTAAAATATTTTCGAAAGTAACCATCCAACAAATTTTGTAGTTTAGTAGCTTCTTGGTTTGTCGCAGATTTATTATTCATGCATTGGGGAAGAAATGGTCAGTGACTCCTTCTTTTGGTTTCTGTGGTGTTAGGAGGACCGGGATTATGATTCCCACTCCCTTCCATGTTAGTTTTGTTGTTGCAAGAAACATTTTCATTACCAACAAGATGAGTCAATAGTTGAGCAATTTACCATTGACCCTGGGCCAAAGTGTGCTTTATGGGTTGTCCTTGTTACTGCCCCTATAATATTAAATTTTATATTTCTATCTATCCATGTATCAGTACATGTAAGATATCCTTGGTCTTTGGATCTCCTTATTCCTCCTTACCCTCCATGGCTTATTTGTGATTACCCTTATTCTTCCTGATTGTAACATTACTCGTATCTCCCGTAAACATGCGTAAAACTCACAAGATGGCAAGATTACAGTGGTCTAATACCATTGCAGTATAGTAGAGAAATGTTTTCCCTAGATTGTTCTAAAGTAGATGGGGCTACACTGATATAATTCCTATTCAAAAAATAAATAAAAGTTTTGACATTGATTGTTGTAATAATTTCAACAAAGCAATTCAAACATTCAATATCCAATGAAATCCCAATGCAATCCAACTGTCCACACAAATTTAGTGATATAGTAGTGTTTCAAATAGAATTGTAAATCTACTTTTAATATGACAGCTTGTTGACGGTGTTGGAAATGAATCAACCAAGGGGATCTCTCTCATATGAAGTCCCAACTAGACCTCACACTATTTGGTGTAGGAGTCCCATCTAGTATGATGGCCCGGTTGCCATTAACTTAGATATCAGCCTTAGCTCTGGCTGTCAACACATGAGAGTGTTACACAGGTATCTTTAAACAACAAGGTAAGTGTGCCTGGTGAGTGTGTAATGTAACTCGTGTCTAGGTTCTCTTACTACAAAGGAGGAGAGTAAAGTGAGCCTCTAAATGAGAGGTAGTAGTACCACCTAGGAAGAGACACAGGCGAACCAGAAAATGTTTGTCTAACATCCAGTGGAATAGTCCACAACAGTTGTGGCAGTTGTTAAAACCAAAGTGCAAGGGAAAACACGTACACCATCCAGCAGAATAGTCCACATGGATGTGATGGTCGTTATAACTAGAAAACAAAGATGGTCTATCGAGTATTCTATGAATTAGTCTAGAATGATGTGACAGTGGTGATAACCAATACAAAAACGTGGTCTGTCTAGTATCCCACGAAGTAGTCCATAGGGATGAGAGGGAGGTGATAACCAATACAACACATTCCCAACAATTTAAGTACTAAAACAACTGACTTTATTCAAATATCTTAGTACAGGTGAAACAGACATGCATTACAAATGTCGAAATAATAGTCTTACAAACATCTACAAAACATCCATGAAAAGGTGTTGGCCTTAACAGGATTTTGAATTAAACAAAAGTCCCAAGTCACATTTGTACACCATACATCACTAATCCCTGTAGTGGGACATTTAAGCCACTCCTCTCTAAAATAACTGATTGTCTACTCTCAAGGCTATGTGAGAGGATCCAAGGTGAAAATGCCTTGCTCATACAATGGGAGGGGTATATATAGCCAAGGGTGACGCTTGAACCTTGTGACTCTTGGACTACCCTCATGATTGTTTAACTTCCTATGAATTTTCGACTAAAATGACTCTTTAGCTTCTTGTGTGCATCCATTGGACTTTCAATTTACGTTGCATTCAGTTACAAAAGATATGGCCCATGGTGGTGATGTGGCCTTGACAACTCATGACACAACTTAACACAACACTCCTCACATGTACTGGTTTGTTGTGGTGTCCATGTCAAGTTGTTGCGCTGCTAAGTGATGGATGTAATATTAGGTGTGATTTTTCTTCTCCAATGCGTGGATTAATGTTGCGAGGTATTCGATTGTCTTGGTATTGCAATATGGTTGCGTGCATGTGTTCCTTTCACTTATTGCTTCTTTCATCCATCCAACTACAAGTAAGTCTTCTAGCATGTGCGCTCCTTATTCATACCATTCATCATCTCTCCATGATCTATTAGTGTACTTGCTCCTACATTTCACTCATGATAGGACAACATCAAATCCAAAACCTCCTAGTATAGCATGATGCATTTTTTCGTGTTCAGGGCCCGGGATGGATGACAGGCTGGGAGAGGGCCCAGTAACTGAACACTGTGAAGCTCAAGGTGACAAGGATGGGGGACTGGTCAATGAGACTGCGCAGAGCACAACTCAGGCTTGCAAAAGGAACTCCACGGCACAATCTTCATTGTCCTGGAAAATTGCGCAAAGGCCACTGGGATGCATGTTTTCCCTTTGAGGACAACAGTGGCAGCTGCAAGGTGGGACCCTGAGGGACACCTCTGCGTAGTTTCTGGAGCAAAGACAAGGTAGTAAAACAGAGGGACCAGAGGACAGTTTTACACTTTATTTTAGAGTAGTGAGTCCCAGCTAAGGGAAGGCACAGGGGCAACATATATGTGTAGTTTTTGGGAGAAGTTCATGCTCGGGTCTCTGTGTAATGCGGGGTTTTAGTAAGAAGGAAGGAGGCTTGATTACTATTCATGTGAAGTGTGCAGTTCAAGTTGGGCTGTGAGGCAGTTTCTGTGTAGTTCTGGGAAGGAAGACAAGCTTCTCACTTCTAGGATTGCATAGTGCAACTAACCCGGAGGACAGCCTCAAGCATTGCACAGTTCCTGATAATAGAGCAGCACCACTGAGGGATAAGACTATGTAGTACAACTCAATGGGGTTCTGGTGAAGTGGGTTTGTTCCATCGAGATATTTTTACGGAAATGGATAAGTGTGAGAGGAAAGTGAAATTCTGACCACCGGAACAACATAGAAAAACATGACCCTCTGTGGGATTTTCTAGAGCTGCAAGTGATAAGTGAAACACTTGGGATAGGCCTTTAGACAACTGTGATGACACTTGTGGGACAATGCTTACAACTTTGTGTGTGAGTGTAATTGATGTTCACATATCTAGGACAGTGCAAACACGCAAAGAGAAACCTTCAAAATCACCAGAACAAGATCGCAAACATAACAAAGAAATCAACATGCCATAAGACGACAGTTGGTTGAGAAAGCGAAAGGGAGCAATACACGTAGAGGAAACACATGGAATGACTTTTGGTTCTTGCAACCATGAATGTCATTGAAGACATAATGATATGATAATGATGAGCAGTCCTTCAAGCTACACTAAGAGGTTCATTTCAAAATATGTGCTTTGTTTTCCATACCTAACCTCCAAAGGGTTATGCATCAGATGGAGTCTTCATGCGGTCTCGATCTTCTATCATACCTTGGGTTCCTTGGTCTACTTATCTTCCTCCTCAGCTCCTTGAGAGTCCTCTAGCATTTCATCCTTCTTATGATCACTAAGAGACACATCTACACAGTTTTAGTGGGAAGTGCCTACTGTAGAATGAGGCCCTGGGAGGACACATCTGCACTGTTTCAGGATGCAAGGAAGACTGAGCAGCTGAGGGAAAAAATTTCACAGTTCTAGGATGCAAGACATTGTTATGGGATGAGGCCCTGGGAGTACACATTTGTGTAGTTTCAAGATGTAACTTAGAATGGGAAGCTGAGGGACAAAACTGTACAGTTTCTGGAGACAGTGGGTTCTAGTTGAGGGAAGGACACTAGAGGAAACCACTACGTAGTTTTCAATGCTAAGGAAGGCTAGGAATATTTCCCATTGAAGAAAAACAAACTTCCCTTTGCATAACAAGTAATAATCCCCATCCCCAAAGATGACACATATTGTACAAAGATAAAATCGTAAATGACTCTTAATATCGAAAAAGGTGAGCTTGTGATCATCAACTTGCCAATAAGTGACTAAGGAACGATTGATCATACGATCCATCGTAGGCTCTGAAATTTGAGTATAGGCTAATATTTTGGAGGGTGTTGTAGCTGCCACAACACTTGGCGGCAAACTGGTTAAATTCTATCTTCTTGTTATTAGTTCATTCAATGCAGGGTCTTGGTCCATCAGGGAGTATTGATTCATCGTGCTGATTACTTCGGCTTTCGCACTTACCCCATGGATAGAAATGGTTTTCCTTGTGCCAACTCAGTTGAACACAACACAAGATTCTACTAGATCACAGTGTTTCAAATTGGGATGTGTAGTTTAGCTCATGAGCTTAATATGTCCAGGGTATATTTTTTCATCTCTGGTGTTGCTCCACTGCTAGTAGGCCTAGAAACTACCCTGACGGAGTCACATAGGAACACAAGTATTGATCCACTACCAGTGAGCCTGCACAGTACCCGGATGGAGTTTCTTGCTTCACCTCTCTTTGTAGGAATCCTTTCTCTTCATTTGCCTTTATTTATTTTTTGAAAGAGAAATATGCATCAACACTTATTTATTTTGGGGTAGATGAGGGATATCGACTTATTGAGAGCAGGAGAGGTTGTTCCTTCAAAGAATCATATAAAAACCTTTGATTTATATTTTCTCATTTAGATTTTCCCCTTCTCCATTTCTACTAGTTGGATAAGCTTCAACACACCAAAGCAAAAAATTGAATACATGCTTGAGGTTCCCAGACTAGACATAGGTTCATGGTTGGACCAAAGCTCTCCTTGTGGATAGATCGTATGTTCTGTCAAGACATCATCGGTCAAAAGTTACAACCAAACACAAGGTGGACACGGCACTAGCAAAGGGCTACAACGTCACAAGAATTCTTTGGACTTCATCCAAATAAACCTTCAGAAGCCAGGATGCAAGTCCAAGCACAAAACTCATTCGTTTAGTGAAAACAAAAGGAAAACTCAACAAAAAGAAAGAAGACATAGAACTAGAAAAAAAATCAAAAGGGAAGAGAATAAAACAACCAAAGCAGACATGATGTAAAACGAAAATACAAAAACAAGGATGAACTATGAGTGGAAGATGGGTGCAAGGAAGGGAAAACTAAGATGCATATTATCCTACTCCTATCCTAATAGCTAGACAGTCGGGGTTAAGTTTAATGAAACTTCCAGCGAATCCACCGTAGTCATTCCTGGCCTGCATCCACAAATATATGAATGATGAAAACAAATAAAAAGTGATGAGCAATAGAAAATACATAAACTTGAAAAATTTGCACATGGGAAGGAAGGTCTTGCCATTGGGAAGAAAGACGTGTCACAACCACTACTTTTACCCAATGCACATTATTACCTCTTTTATGGATACCAACTTTCAACAAACCTCAAAAGCCTCTTGCAGGTGTGTCCTTGTCTGCACCAAGCTTCTTAGCAAGCGTGAGGAAGGATTGAAACTTGTTTCCTGCAATAGATCTTGTCAAGTGAGATTGTTCTAGCCATTTAGTGATTGCATCGTAAGATTCATGATGGTTGTGTTGAAAGCATCGTGATCTCTGAAAGTATGATTTTTGTTTGGAGAGATGATATCATGATGGGAATATTGTAAAGAAAAATATATTTGATCATCCTCGGCAGTCATGTCAAGATAGTGAGGATCTTCCATAACCGTTAGCGAAGGCTGAAGTGCCTCACCTGCTTGATAGAAGTCTGAAGAGAGAGATGTTAAGAAATGAAGATCAGAGAGCGTGAAACAACTTTCCTTAGATGTGTTGATGGGAAAGTCATAAACCAAATGGCAGCAACCCAAGATAGAGTTACAATCAAATGAGCTAATTGAGACGGTAGATTCCTAGTTTGAATAATCTTTCAAACTCTCTCACCAATCAAACTAATTTCTTTCTGAGGTAGATATGATGGACCACCTGCCTACAACTGGTGACCAATTATGCAAGCATCATAGTCATCACAAGAATTTAATAAGGATGCTAGCACCATGAATGCATGAAACTAGTTGAGGCATGGTGAATGGAGAGGAACTTGATTCGTGTGATAGCTTGTGCATTCATCATCACACAGGCAGATTTCTGGTGTGATGAGAGGACATATTTGCAATATAAGATTCACAATAAGACCGAGGAGTTGACCGTGAAGGGGGAAATTCAATAAGTATGATTGCGGGAAAAGATAGTATTCGAGATTATGAACTTCACAATTCCATGAATTTGTGAGGGATGGACATTACCAACCCAAGTTTGATGTGGGAGTTTTCATGAAGACGAATGTGCTGTGACAGATTTGTGAATTTGGTCATAAGTGAAATTTTGAAAATTTGACCGATCACACCCAGAATACTAAACATTTTTTACACAGGAATTCACATCGAGTGCAACCATGCAGATAGATGGATTGTTTGTGAGAAACCAAATATGATTTGGTTCGGGGGGCTTACTTGATTCGCGAAGTCCTGACATAACCATCAACGGATGTTGAAGTGCCTTGACTCCCTCACACATCCCAGAACTTTCCAAAATTGTAGAATTGCATTTTGAATATTGAACCAGATCATTCATGACTTGAGGGTGGTTGTTGCTTCTAATTTGAAAACTTCTCTCTGGATGGAAGCCATCTTTGTCATAGGTTTCAACAACAATCAGATTTCTCAATTGAAGAATCTCTTATGATGGTATGTCCAAAGATAAATGAATTGGTGAGCTCAGATGAGAAAGGTGATTTGACAAGTTGTCTTCATGCAACATAAGAGATGATGAGGGGTGGGAAGACACCTATGTGACTTGACTGTTTTCAATTTTATCATGTACAACCTCACCGTCTTGTTTCAATCGATGAGATAACTCATCGGATGGAGAAACAAAAGAGCATCGAGTATCTCTGCCACATGTAGATGCGTTTCGAATGGTAGGACACAAGGGAAAGTCAGGTAAAGAGGAAGTTTCAATATGGATGTCTTCTTTGACCTAAGCACATTCTAGATCTGAGTTAGAGTCTTCATGATAAAAAGGAAGATCACATGATGTGCTTGGGCATTAGTCACGACATATGGAAGCATGGGAGTGATCACTCCCTAAGGCTGGGGGTTTATCAAAATAATTGATTGTACAAGATGTTCCACTGTGATTAGTAAATTGAGAATCATTCGAGAATGGAAGATCCATGTTTTGATGTGGACAATTTTGAAACAGAGAGGAAATATTGATAGCGTCCTCACCTTTCTGCTCCTCTGCCTGTGTAATATGAATTACTTGCACCTAATCGCTATATGAGCCAATAGTTTGGGAATCAAGAGAATGCGAACAACTGGCTGGTGAAGCAGATTGATCAAGCGAGTCATGGTACAAGGAGTAATGACTTGTAGATGATAGAGGATAGCAGAGGTGCAGATTATATTTGAGACTTGAGTTATGAATGGTGACGTCCTCTTGCAAAATGGAGGAGTGAGTCTTCATTGTAGGCTTCCCGAGCCATTTTGGAATTTCTTCCATTGAAGTGGGAGAAAGATGAGAAGGTGGGATGGGGACATGCTGCGTAAATTTCTTGGCTTCATGACAATTGCAATGGGGCACCCACATCGGGACCAAAAAAGTAGGAGGATAAGGAAAAAATGGGGTAGTGGGCTCCTCCTATGTAATCTGAGGTGCCTCATGATCCATAAGAGTTGGGGAGGAAGGGAAATCATGAGGTTCACCACATTTCAAGTCATGAACCATGCATGTAAACTCTTGTCTCAAGAAATATAAATTCAAAATCTTATCATGAATTTCGTAACAGAGGTGAAGGAACTGAAAAACAAATTCCTCAACTGAGTCGTCAGGCTCCATTCTTAAATGACCGATTATTTCACAAAAATTTTGATGGTCATACTTATCAATGGATTTATACAACATCTTGGTAAGTTGAGCGACCAAATGGATAGAAGCAATGGGTAATGTAACCCACCATTTTTTAAAACGACCTTCGAATATGAGGGTGAGTAATCTAGCCATGACATCTTAGGAACCTACTTCGTTACAAAAATAGAGATGGATATCTTGACAAACATGTTCATGAAAAGTTGATTCACCCTCACCATCGAACTTAAGTTCGGACATGTCATGAATGAATTCTGCAGGGATGGTACAATTAAGCTCTTTATAAAAACATCCCGGGATTATGATTTTGGGAAGAGCCATTTTAAAATAAGAGATTCAAACTAGACTCTACAGGCACAACTTGTCGTCTGGCCCTCCTTCTAGCACCATTTTGTTGATGGTGCTGGAAATCCATCAACCAAGGGGATCTCCCTAATATGAAGTCCCAAATATACCTCACACCATTTGGTGTAGGAGTCCCATCCAGTATGATGGCCCGATTGCCATTAACTTAGAGATCTTCCTTGGCTCTAGCTATCAGCACATGAGAGTGTTACATTGGTATCTTTAAAAAACAAGGAAAGTGTGCCTGGTGAGTGCGTAATGTAACTCATGTCTAGGTTGTCTTACTGCAAAGGCGGAGAGTAAATTGAGCCTCTAAATGAGAGGTAGTAGTACCACCCAAGAAGAGACACGCGAACCAAAAAGGGTCTTTCCAGCATCTAGGGGAATAGTCCACAGTAGATGCGACAGTCGTTCAAATCGAATTTCAAGGGAAAACATGTACACCATCTAGCAGAGTAGTCCACATTGATTTGATGATCATTATAACTAGAAATAAAAGATGTTCTGCAAGTATCTTGTGGAGTAGTCCACAAGGATGTGACAGCGGTGATAACCAATACAAAAAGGTGGTTTTTCTAGTACCCTGCGGAGTAGTTCATAGCGATGAGACAGTGGTGATAACCAATACAACAAATTGCCAACAATGTAAGTACTAGAAACTCGAAGTAGTTCAACTATCTTAGTACAGGTGAAACAAACATGCATTACAAATGCTGAAATAATAGTCTTACAAAGATCTACAGAACATGCATGAAAATGTGTTGGCCTCAATAGGCTTATGAATTAAGGAAAAGTCCCAAGACACATTTGTACACCATACATCACTAGTCCTAGTAGTGGGACATTGGAGCCACTCCTCGCTCCTTGAAGAACTCACTGTCTACTCTCAAGGCTATGTGGGAGGAGCCAAGGTGAAAATTCTTTTCTCATACAATGGGAGGGGCATATATAGGCAAGGGTGATGCTTGACCCTTGTGAATATTGGACTACCCTCATGAACGTTCAACTTATTATGAATTTTCAACTGAAATGACTATTCAACTTCTCGTATGCATCGATTCATCTTTCACTTTACATTAAGTTCAGTTACAATAGATTTGGCCCATGGTGGTGAAGTGGCCTTGACAACTCATGACACAACTCAACACAACACTACTGACATGTACTCACTAGTTGTGGTGTCCATGTCAAGTTGTTACATTGTTAAGTGATGGATGTAGTCTCAGGTGTGCTTTATCTTCTCCTGTGCATGGCTTGATGTAGTGGGGTCTTCGATGGTCTTCGTATTGCAAGATGATTTTGTGCATGTGTTCATTTCACTTGCTATGTTTTTTGTCCATATAGTTGCAAATAAGTCTTCTATCATCTACGCTCCTTCTTCATATTGTTTGTCATCTCGCCATGATATATTAGTATACCTATTCCTGTAATTCACTCATGATGGGATGACATCAAATCCAAAACCTCCTATTCTAGCATGGTGCATTGTTTTTTGTGTTCCAGGACAGGACAGATCACATGCTTGGAGAGGACCCAGTAACAGTGCACTGTGTAGTCCCAAGTGACAAGGAGGGGGGACTGGTCACTAGAGCTACATAGAGCATAGCTCATTCTTGGATAAGGAACTCCAGGGCACACTCTTCACTATCCGGGAAAACTTCATAGAGGCCACTGGGAGACAAGATTGTGTAGTTGAGGACACCAGTGGACGCTGTATGGTGGGACCTTCAGGAACACCTCTGCGTAGTTTCTGGAGGGAAGACGGGGAACAGAGGAACCATAGGTAATCTCTACGTATTTTTCGAGAGCAATGAGTCCCAGCTGAGGGAAGTCATTGGGGGAACATATCTTCTCAACTTATGGGAGTAGTGAAAGCTCAGGTCTCTACGCAATGTGAGGTTGCAACAAGTAGGAAGGAGGCTTGATGATTGTTCTTGCGAAGTGTGTAGTTCAGGTTGGAATGTATGGTATTTTCTATGTAGCTCTGGGAAGAAAGGAAGGCTACTCACTTCTCAGATTGCGCAGTGAAACTGACCCCGAGGATATCCTCAAGCACTGCATAGTTTTAGGCAGCAGAGCAGCACCACTAAAGGTTGAGACTGCGTAATGCAACTTAGTGGTTGTCTATTGAATTGGTGTTGTTCCTTCGAGAGATTTTCAAGGAAATGGCTAAGTGTGAGAGGCAAGTGAACTTGCGAGGACTCGACATTGTCATCAAACATTTATCATACTACGAAAATATGGCAACACAAACCACCGAGACAACATAGCAAAGCATGACCCTCTGTGGGATTGTCTAGAGCTGAAGGCAACAAGTGTGACACTTGGGATAGACCTTTGGATGACCTTCATGACACTTGTGGGACACTGCTTACAACTTTGTGTGTGAGTGCAATGGATGTTCACATAGCTAGGACAGTGCAAACACACAAAAAAAAACCTTCAAAATCATTAGAACAAGATCGCAAGCATGATAAAGAAATCAACATGCCAAAAGACGACAGTTGGTTGAGCAAGAGAAAGGGAGCAAGACACGTAGAGGAAACACATGGAATGAATTTTAGTTATTGCAACCATGCATGTCATTGAAGACAAAATGATATGACAATGATAATCATTCCTTCAAGCTACACAAAGAGGTGTGCTTCAAAAGATGTGATTTTTTTTCCATATCTTCCCTCCAAAGGGTTATGCTTCATATGGAGTCTTCATGCAGTCCTGATCTTCTATCATACATTGCGTTCCTTGTTCTTCTTATCTTCCTCCTCAGATCGTTGAGAGTCCTCTAACATGTCATCCTTCTTTTGATCAATGAGAGACACATTTGTGTAGTTTTAGTGGGAAGTGACTACTGTGAGATGAGGCACTGGGAGGACACATCTACACAGTTTCAGGATTCAAGGTAGACTGAGCAGCCGAGGGATGAAAACTATGCAGTTCTGGGATGCAAGACATTTCTATGAGATGAGGCCCTGGGAGGACACATTTGCACAGTTTCAGGATGCAAGGCAAACTAGGCAGTTGAGGGACAAAAATGCACAATTTCTAGAGATAGCGGGTTCTAGCTAAGGGAAAGACACTAGAGGAAACCACTGTGCATTTTTGAATGCTATGGGAGGCTGGGTAGATTTCCCCTTGAAGCAAAACATACTTCCCTTTGCATAACAAGCCATAATCCCCATTCCCAAAGATGACACATACTATAGAAAGATAAAATCATGAACGAATATTAATATTGAAAAGGGGAGTTTGAGATCATCAGCTTACCAATAAGTGACTAAGGAACGATTGATCACAAGATCCACAATAGGCTACAAAATTTGACTACAGGCCAAAATTTTGAGGGTGGTGCAGCTACTAAAACATAACCCTATATTTTTATCTCCAAACTTGTCGCTGCCTTCAATAGCTTAAAAAAACACTTTAGTATTTCCTTAAGATCCTCCATTATTCAACAATCCACTTCAAGGCTTCAAATCTGGAATTTATGTTCAGGAAAGCCTTGAATCTGCAGTTGTTATGAGAAAAATAAATCCAACAACCTCACTCAGCTTCAAGAACTCGAATCTACCACTAAATGCCTCAGAAACCCTCGATGGTATTAGGGTCATATATGGGATTCGATTGGTCAACCAAAGCATGTGATTGGTTGTAGAATAGCTTTAGGGATCCATTATTATGCACAAACTTGTTATAGCATACATTCCTTTGATGTTTTTGGTGAAATATTCACATAATCTCAGAGGTTCAAACGACTTGAGGAAATATTTTTAGAACTTAGAGTTGTCATGGGAGTTACTTTAATGAACTTTCTTACATAAACCTCATTAGTTTCCATAAAGAAGCTCTTAGGGACTGGAGCAATCGAACTAATATAGTTCTACTTCCTTCAGGAAATCTTGACATCAACCGATTTAACTTATCTGCATGAATAACTTGCCACTTTAAGGATTCAATCTAATCACTTCCCATATTCTTATGTCTTTCTTTGCATCCCTACTTCAGGAAAGGATCAAGGTGACTACTTCTTTACTAGTTTCCCAAAAGATACTTGCATGGTTCTACATGACATAATGAAGATTCCACTACCTGAAATAATATAGTCAAGTTTGCAATAGAGAAGAAAGGGTTTTCACTACTTGTTGTAGTGGCTACAACCATCCTCCAAAACTTTTCCTATGCTTTGATTTTGGAGCCTTCCTTCTAAACCACAAAATCTCATCTTGCACTGATCTAGGTATCCATGCTTTGACTCAGACCTATCACTTTCATTTTGGCTTGTGTTTTCTCACTTATTTTATTTTCTTACCCACAAGCCGATCTCCTGACTTGGTCCCACAACAATTCTAGGCTTGCCTCATAAAACTGTGCAATTCTTGAGGGAAATTGGCCTTGCTATTGGGAATTGCGCAGTCCTAATTGCTAGTGAGCCTTGTGTTATAGCACCATTTACAACCCTTGGTAGATTTGATGATCTATGATATGGCCTAGGGTAACCCTTTCCTACCAGACTTGGTCCATTTTAAAAAAAACAATGTTTTAAATTCCATACATGATTTTTCCCTATCTAAAGTGTGTGTACACGCGGGTCAGTCTATACCCAACCCATGTATATGTTTTAAAACATTAAAAAATGTATCATATCCCTTAATTCAAGAGCGGTTTCTGGGTTTTACCTGATACCCACCTACTATAGCTCAAGGCCCAACTGTTTCCCAAGTGAAAAAACTATTTTGGAGAAGTATAAATAAACCTCCATGGGAATGCCTAAGGGAGGAGAAAAGATTAGATATTGATATTATAGCTGATTACATCCCCAATCAAGTCTGAAGATATCCCTATGCCTTCTGCACTCCCAAGTCATAGGAAACCCATATTTCCTTCTTGAGATGCCCATCATCCCTTCATGACATGCGTGTGTATACTTATGGAGGAGGATTGTTGAGGCCTGGGCAGGACAGATTTGGAGGATGGTTTTGATTGGAGTTTGCGGACGAATCAGGTTGTGGTTCTTCCATATTTTCTTTAGCTTAAGTTAATAAAGAGGTGTTATCTTGTTCCTGATGATTATGGTATTTATACATTAATTTATGTCATGATTTTCTTATAAAATCTCAGGTTAATGCTTATTTTCTTACATGCTTATATGACCTAACACTTATATCATGAACATGCTTTCTATTACTCTTGTTGTATATGCTTTTCTTGAATGAGTTACAGGTTTTAAGGCATTGGAAGAGGCAGAGGGTTTGAGCCTGCAGGAACAACCTCAAACGTAGGACCTCCGGGTAATACCTCTTCTTCATAATTCAGTAGTTTAAGTATTAGGACTGCTTATTTGTATGTCTCTTTATGTTCTATGCCCTTCGCTCTGTTTGGGTTCTCAACAAAAGACCCTAGGGTGATTCTACTTGTAGAACCTTGAGCTCTAGAAATGCATAGTTATGGAGGGGCTACCCAGTACTGAGCCCAAAAATTGTGCAGATCTCATCATGCTCAGAAACTGCACAATGGATGAGCTGGAGAGTTGCCCACTCCTTCCCAGAGCTGGGCAATATTTTTGGGCAATAGATGGAAAGTTTCCCCAGAAAAAGAAATAAAAAAGAAATAAAAAAGAAAAAATATCCCAATGGGGATATATTTTTAGTACCCCAAAGGAGACACTTGTGTTATTTTTAGAAACTTTTGCCAAGTGTCGCTTTTTCCTTGATTTTAGGCATGGATGTCATCAACCCTAACTTGACCAAATCTATTTAATCAAAACTTCTAGATCTCATTTTCACTCTTGATCTTGGATCTCCATCATTCTCGAGGAGATCAAGGAGCCTTCGGTGTGATCATTGTTGCTTTTTTGAGTGAGTTTTGCTTTTGTTATCTTTTGTCATTATTCCTATCGCTTTTTTTTGTTTGGCTTGTGTGAGTGTTGTTTCACATTGTTTCTCTGCATGAATTCTGGCATTTTAACTTCTTTTATCTTGTAGAAGTGTTTTTTCAAGTTATGTATTGCCTTTCCCAAGTGTCGCATGACTTTTCTTATTTTTGCACCAACACCCTCTATTGAGGTGACTCTCCTCTCATGCTTCATTTTCCTTTAGTTTAATCAATTCCTACACTTGTTTCACATGCATGCATCAACACTTAGTCAAATATGCACTCATATTCACACCATATTTTAGATTTGCTTATTTTTCACACTCCCCTTAGGCAGATATGGGTCCCCTTGCCTAGATCTCAATGTGCACGACTTCCACTATGTAATTTGAAGCGTCAAGCCTCTGGCTTGGCTTCTAGAATTGCGAAGAGCATAGCCTAGCCCGACTCCAACTTCACATTGCACATTTCCAGGAGCTAGCCTCCCATCTTCGACATTGATACAGTTCAATGCACAGTCTCTCCTAGGCCTTGGCCCAGACTAAACTGTGCATTGTGCAGTTCCAGTCACCAAGCTCCCACACTGACTATTGGGACTATGTAGTACATAGTTCCAATAGTCATTCAATCATCCCTACCAGTCAAAATTGTGCAATCCTTCCCATCAAGTGCTCGTCTTGCTGCTTGAAGTTGTTTTTGTTCTTAGTTTGCATTTTATTTCCATGAGTGTCCTCTCTGTCCAACAGGTAAATTAGTTGTTGAGTTTATCTACAGCAATCAAAGTTAGCATGGCATCAAAGAGAGTTGCATCAAAGGAAACCGCTGAGAGAAGTATTGGGGAATAATTTGAGCACATATTAGTTGATTTACTACTATATGTATATACTCAATTGTTTATTGAGAAGGGAACAACACTAACATGGAAGCAGATCAAAGACACTTTTGCAGGGGACTTTAAGGTAGAGTTAGAGGAGTGACAGGTTTATCTTAGCATCTAGCTGTTAGGGTTATACAAGGTTGCATGAAGGTATCCCACGTTCCCATGTGTGGACATCATCAGCTAGATTCTCTCACATACATATGAACATACTATGACATTGAGCAGTGCCAACAGAAGGAAGCTTGCCACCTTCAGGGAAGAAGAATTTCAGTAGATGTATCAATTTCCCAAGCTCGTAAAGCTCATGGACTCACTCTTCTATGACACCCATAGCTATGTGAACATGGGATACATTGTGAAGCACTAGGTGAAAGAGTCATTGAAATTTAGATGGACACTCACCCATGTTTACAAGACAAAGATCCTCAAGAAGGCTTACTAGTTCTTAATCATCTTTACGTCCAGAATATATCGTCAAGAGGGCATAGAGACCTTCCTTGAAGGGTGGGTAGTCTTACTGGACTATTTGGTGAACGATGGGAGGCCATTCAAGTCATCAAATCTGTTGGCTCATTAATTGAAGTCCCATGTGTCTAAGATTTAGAATCTGCCCAACAATGAGCAAACAAGGTTTTACATGACCGCATACTTACTAGATGAAATATGTGCCCAACAGCAATTCCCTGACATGAGCTAGACATGGACACCACAAGAGATTGTTGTGAACATCTATTGCAAATTTTTTTCTGACTGTGGGTATTGAGGAGTGATGGCAAGGCTAACTAACCATTTTATCATCCTATTATACAAGATTATATTTGAGCAAGATCCACCTTGCATGTCCTGAGAAGCAATGGAGGTGATAGTAAACATTGCAGTTTGGTATGCCCCACCAAGTGGCAACTTCATCAAAATGTTTGGCAGAAAGAAACCTTCGCATGTCTTACCAAGGCATGCCACCGACAAACTGATCATGTAAGAAGTTTCATACCACCTCTCTACAGAGTTGTCAGTAAGACTTCATAGGAAGAAGAAAGCGCGATGGCCAACTCTTCCTTTGCGTATCAAATTATAAAAGATTAAGATCTTGAAGGATGCATATGTCGAAGCTAAGGAAATAGTGAAATTCAAGTTCGGCACCAAGGACCTTAATCTATATGATGCCCATGGTATTTTCAAAGACTAGTGTACGAGAGTTTACTTTTCATGGATCCACGGGATATTTCATTGGCCATAGGTGGATCCTTGGAGGTACTTCTACAATGCCTCCACGCTCAATGAGTTGATTAGTATAGCAAGAAATCAGAAGGCTACTCTACAAACAACAACAGCTCTAGAAGAAACAACAACAACAATAGAAGGAATTAATCTAGTGCAGGACAAGGGAAAGAGGAATATTGATGATGATCCAGGGGGAGAGAAGAGATTCAAAATGATGGCATATTATATTATAGAAAATGAATACTTGGAAGCGGAAGTGAAGAGGGATAAACTGATGAAGAGAGAAGAGGGGACGAAGAGAGAAAAGAAGGGGTTGCAGGAAGTAGAACATAAGTTGAAGGATACAGAGAAGAAGTTGAAGGAAGAATAGGAGTTGAGGAGGGGAGAAAGAGAAGAGAAGCAGAAGTAGGAAGAAGAACAAAGGCAAGGCATGATGATAGAGGAAACATCACCGATACAAGTTCATGAGTCGCAACAACCAACAACTAAGGAAGAGAGTGAACAAACCTAGGATTGGGAGCTTGCTCAATAGATTGAACAATCGATTTAAGTGACAAACATGTAGTTGGAACAAGAGTCGTGGTGGGAAGACACTGACTGGATGTCGAAAGCACTACAAATCATCTCTCAGTTTCCACCACCTCTAGTAGCAGAGTTAGCCCCAAGTGAGAAAGTATATGTTATTCTCCTTTATGATGATCTAGTCATGGATGTGTACAATCTATCATTTTATGAGTTCAAGAAGGGGATTGTACATGCACAGAGGAAGCACTTATTGGATGATCACACATCACTTTCATTTATCCAGGAAAGGCTAATAGTGTCATACATTAGGAAGCATCCAACTATCATTTCCCAAGCCAACTTGGCCTATGTAGGAGCAACAAGCTCAAATATTTAGTATCTAATGACCGAGATTGAACAACTGGTAAAGAACTTGTAGGCTGCGAAGAAAGAGGCAATAAAATCAGAGCATCACCGCATAATGTAGTTTTCACATTGGGGGTGATGAGGATAGTGATACTTACTCAAGTATCAAGAATCGGTGATACCATGTGGAATCTCTATGACATATTTTTTACCATGCATAAAGTAGTTGTTCGTTTTCATGGCCTACAACAGTGGAGGAAAGAGTTTTTTCAAACTCTCAAGAACAAACATGCTGCCATCACCCATGTACAAGAGTGGACAATGCGGTACAAGGGGGCTGCACTTGACTTAGCAAGGAAGATGAAGCCACAGGCAGAGCTGGAGAAAGCAAAGGTATGAATGTTGATTCATAACAATTGGCAGCCTGCCTCATTCATTAGGAGCACATAGGACTCATATGTGTGGTTGTACAATAGCTTGGATGTCCTATTGAGAAAACACTAGATCCCACCAATCAGTTCCCTCACCGATGCTAAACCCAAGAACCAAGTCTGTTTGGTGATCGATGAGTACTTGGAGTAGCTAAGATGAGAAACCACCAGAGAAAACTTGGATCTGAACGCATACAACATGCATAAGTACATCGGCGATCTCGTCAAGGTCAACACAATGTTTCTCATGATTCAGAACGAGTTGGACACAGGTTCTAAGACAATATACCCAGATGCCATGGAGTCTATAGTCTACTTCTAGAAAGACACCATTAATTATTTCGGGGACACCATCACATAGTACGAAGCGTGGCATTGATATGTGACCAAGGAGAAGAAATTGGAGGTTGTTGAGCTAGACTTTCTCCAAACGCTAGAAACATAGTCTCATGTTTCGTTGGGCCATATTTACCCTATTTTTGTTATATGTGTACATGTGGAAATGTAATATTATTTATAAATATGTTGTAAGTGAAATTCCAAGTGTTAATATTGGAATATGAAAATTCATCATGTAATGTAATATGTTATTTAGTGAAGACATTGAAGAGTCATGAGGGAATTCAAAGAGTCAAAAGGGGAATGTCAATGGTCACCCCACCCTTTGTTATAAATAGAGGCTCATAGCTCATAGAACAAGCTTTTGGGAGCTGGTCTTTTGGCTAGGTTTAGGCTTAGAGAAGGCTTGGGAGTATTGTGAATATCCTTGGCTTCTCCATAGCGTAGAGCGAGTATACGTCTTTGGAGGTGCAGTTTTTCTTTACTGTAACGTTCCACTATTAGGGATAGTGGTCATCAATGGTGTATGTATGGATGGAACTTTTACTTATAATAATAAAATCAGAGCCAACATGCTTTCATGCATATGTTGTTAATATAGTAGGACTATTCTTTTTGTATTGGTAATGTATGTTATTTAACTTACACATATTCTTATGAACTACTTTGTATGAATTTTTACGAATCTTGTTGAATGCATGTTGTTGGATTAACTCATCACTTTAACTTGTGGACAATTTTTAATTTTAGCTTGTGATGTCATTTCGCTCGTGTGTTCCTTTCAATATGCATATTATTACAAGATTCTATTCTAAGGGGCGCACATCCTTTCCCCCTTTGCATGTTAGAACCTTCATGCACCACACTTGACTCTCCGTCGGGTTACGCACTTTCTCTCACCCAAAGTTATCATAGTTTCCTCTGCATGCTAGCACAGTCAAGGCATTACATTACCACCCACTGCTAAGACTCTTGCTCTAAATAGTGTGAGGTCTAGTTGGGACCTCATATCGAGGAGATCCTCTAAATTTTGGCAAGTCTAGCACCATCAACACTAGCCTTTATGAATTTCACTCCTTCAGGAATGCAAGGAGCTTCTATTAATTCCAAATTATTGTCCTATTCAAAAAATCCCAATATCCCAACAATCGTTATCCAACCAGAAATCCTAGTGCCCAAGAACAAAAGAAAGAAAAAATATGTCAACTAGGGTGGAATATTTCACCACCAAAATTGACCAAAGAGAATGGGACCTTAAAACCTTAGAGCTAATGCTCAAAATTCAAAGAAATGATCCACACTTGATGCCATAAAATGAACTCAATTCTTCATTATTTATATATTTTGTAGAGGGCATCTTTCTTAAGTGATTGAGTAAACCTTACTCCAAACCCCAGTTTTGGGTTTTCTAAGCCCATGTACCCCAAAAATTTCCCAACAATTGGTATTTTGGGGTATTTTCCCATTTTGGGTGGACTATAGCCTTCAAGGATGGATAGGCTAATGAGTCCCATTTGTTCTCAATTCATAGAGGACATTACAATGAAGGGGTCAAACTTCTAGTTTCTTCCTATCACAGTAGTATCATGATTGTGACTGCACCTATACCCCCTTACAATGATGACATTAAGAGGAAATTGTTCAAGTTGATAATGGATACCTGTTAACAACTTGGATAATATTGAGGGCCTCTCCTTTGGGAAGAATCTTGAGATTCTAGAAGTCATGGCCATGGTTAGAACATATGTCATCATGTTTGACTTAGAGTGTGATGACTTGATTCTCCAAATGTTCCAATGGTTCTTTATTATTGGGAAAAATCATCCTGACACAGTCAAAACACACATGCAATCCATTTTATCTTCATGTATGGGAGACCATGAGGCCATTTAAAAAGAGTTGCAGTCTAAGTTGTTTCCCATTTGGAGGAAGGAACAAATAGCATCACCTACTTCTTAATAACACGGGAGGAGGTTGGTTGAACATAGCATTGGGTTGTTCGGAAGATAGTTGACTAGGGAGGATCTGCTTAGATTTGGTGGACCATGCAGTAATAATGAGTTAAGGAGGAAGGGTCTTTGCTTCATTTTCAAAGAACCTTTGCAGCCTTACCACTCATATTTGGATGACAATGAGGAGATGACAGAGGTAGATCAATAGAAGATTCCTTCTAAGTTTCCATATGAGTATTATTCTTTTATATTTGAGCTCATGGGATCATATGATGATACATTCGTGGAGAATGAGAAATCATGTGGAGTTGATGACAATAGCACAAATCTAAATCCATGTGTGATGGAGGAGTATGATGACCAATAGTTTGTAGCCATGATGGAAGATATTGAAGGAGCAGTCTTGCAAGATGAGTGACTGATGATTCGACATGGAGAACACATAGAGGAACATGAGTTAGTTTAGGAGGATGATATGCATGGTGTTCATGATGAGCCATTCATGGAGATCCAATTGGAGGCTCATGTGGAGCCTATGATGGAGGATGAGCAGTCAACTTTTGGATCATCTATTTATGAGGAGTAGATAAATGCATAGGCAATTGGTAAAGTTGCAGTACTTTCAGACACTAAGCCTCTCCAAGAGTACATAGATAGGGCTTGCAACACATTTCTCCCACTTTTGTCCATTAGAGGGAGAGAGGTGGGGTTTTATATATGCATCTTTTTGATTGACCAAGAAGAGTTGTGTGATTTGGGCATAATGCAACATAAGGGACTTGCTCCATATATAGGTGCATATGCATCCGATACTTCCCACAAGAATGACCAGAAAGTGATCACGAGTTGTTGTCTTATTGATGGGGAATAATTCTTAACCAAGGGCTTAGTATAGTAGGGGACCTTATATTTGAGGGATATCACACATTTCAATTAGAAATGGGATGTGGACTACTAGTTCATCAGCTTAACAGTAGCACTAGCCTAACATTAACATAGTGGGGTTAATCTCAGACTATTTTAGAGGTTGGAATAGAGAGAGGTGATGAGTTGGTATTCTATTGATGGAGCACTATCTATGGCTAGAGACAGAGCATAGCTAGAGCCATGGGGTATGGAAAAATATTATTTGTTATTGTGTCTTTGGGATCCAAGTGGAGCCATTGATAGTGGGTTGAGTCAACAACTTGTTTGGGATCCTGGTATTAAGGGAGCCATTCATGTTTGGATAGCGTGGAGGAATTCCATAACACAATGGTTTATATGGGATATTCGTATCAGTTTGTAGGTGCCTCTATAGTGGATAGATACAAATTGATTGAGGGCAAGCAATCTTGGGGTGAAAGGATTTTTTATGTCCCCGTTTTTATTTTCCTCTATAGTACAGCCAAGGTGGATTTCCAAGCCATGAGATGACTAGGTCATGGGAGCAAGATTATGTCATTAGGG
Source organism: Pinus tabuliformis (assembly GCA_031772625.1). Taxonomy (NCBI): domain Eukaryota; kingdom Viridiplantae; phylum Streptophyta; class Pinopsida; order Pinales; family Pinaceae; genus Pinus; species Pinus tabuliformis. The sequence goes on along the minus strand of CM062817.1, from coordinate 1,384,018,323 downwards.
TCCTGTGGGATTTTTGAGGAGCTTTTAAGGGATTCAATGGCATTCACTTCGCATATTCATCATCATGAGTAGTTTCACACAACTTGTTTGTGGTTTCATGGCTTTATGATAATTCCCATAAAATGAGGTTATTATTGGGAATAAAGTAATTAATTGCGCTCAAGGTTGCATTCCGAGAGGAATATTTCACAAAACACCTTATTCTAATAGTTTTTTGGAACCGAAATGAGGAGATATATAGGATGGGATGTTGAGAACTAATTTACAGTGGTCAAAGAGAGTATTGCTGGTAATTTACCATTTTCTCAACTTAAAAATGACTTTAATTAGTCATTTAATTAAAAATGGAAAATATTAATTATGGGGAAAGGCCCAAAAGTGAATTAAATAAATTAAAAAGTCACTTAAGATAAAGTCAACGATGAGCTTCTAGAATAATAATAAAATAATAAAATAAAATTCTTCTAGAAGTTTGGAGATCTATCCATTAAGTCTTTAAAAGGAAGCAGAGGAGATATCTTTGAGTTGATATTTTTTATTGTGGAGTGTATTGGAGAACTGAGAGTTCCCAGATTCAATTGTAGCCCCAAGATGAAAACCCTCGAGTGATTCAGTTAGAGTGGGTAAGACCCCATCTCACCCCTTGGTGAATTCATTCAGAATTCACATGTTGTATTCAATAGTTTAACTATTTTTTTGGAGGATTGATATAGTTTTTGCATGTTTCTTGGAAGGCCATCGCTTTAGCCATTTCCATATTATTGTACTAGCATGTGATATATGTTTCATATTAATAACATAATGTTAAATTCTTTTTGCATATTTATATTTTTTATTCTTTAGCTACAGTTTCTATTTGCATTTTTTGTCGCAATTTTGTGGTTAAATTTGTGTAAATTATTTATGGAGTTGATGGCTAATTTTTCTGAAGAATTTTTCTGGTAAATTTATATTTGGAACATTACAGTTAAGGCACTTAAATTCCATTTCTAACACATTAGCAAACATTGGGACCATAATGTATTAAGGAGTAGTGGAATTGGATCATAGTCTTTCAACTATATGTCCACTACCATTAAGATTATTCTCGTGATAATAAGTTTTATATTTAAATATTACATGGATAAAATTGAATATGTGAGCCTCTAACTAACTCATGCCACCCAAAGGAAATCATAATAATTTTGATTAAGTTTTTAATGAAAATGACATGGGATCAATGCCATAGAGCTTGTTGTCTTTTATGCACTTATGCATTCACTCCGCCTATCATTCAACTTTATCAGAGGATAGCTCCAGTGCAACTCACATCTGATTTCACTAGGAAGAATGTGGTCAAATTAATGTGTCTTAGGAAAGCACCGCTTCCCTCCATTTTTTGTATCAAATTGCAACCTTGGAAATATTTCAAAGGCATATTAGGCCTGGTCCACTTCGGGTGGCATTTATTATTCGCAGATAGGATGAATAGTGCAAAGTATTATCTTAAGCCCAATGGCAGTCCCTCTGTTGTATATATAATTGCATGACCTTATGTTTTGTTCCCGTAGAGAATATTAAGGAGAAGAATTAACTCTCCAGTTGTAGCCATGCTCACTCTAAATCCTCACCTATGTCTACCAAGGAATTGGTGTTCACTATGGACATGAAGTCCTTAACACTATGGCATTATGGAGAATGCAGAATGTAGGTTATTCATTGTTTGTTTCAGAGTAGGATAGCACGTGGTGATTGTTGGGGAAACTCTTGTAGGCTCGGAAAGGACTATTTGTCTTCCTAGACCTTCATCGTGAGGTTGAAGAACTAGAGAACTCGTCATTCCACTTACTAATCACTACTCAAGTTAAGTCACTACAGAGCCAGGTTGAACACATGCAATGGAAAACTCAAACCAATTTGGCAGTAATACAATTTTATCTTGAAGAATTTTGAGATAATTTCTCTAATGGCTTCATGCTAAATTTGGATGTAGTTAGACCAGTATCGGCCCAACAAGGAGAAAAGGAGCATGCAACATAAATTTAGGGAGTCAATCATGAGAAATGATGTCACCCTTTAATGTAAAGGGGTTCTAGCCCAGAATCCAACATATTTTATAATAAAAAATTTAATTGTTTTTTTGAAAAAAACATAAATATTAAAAATGGAGTTTCTTTTATTTACCTAGTTATTTATTGTTTGAATTGATAACCATTTTAATTTACTATTAATAATTTTTTATTTATTTCTTATTCCTTAAGTAGTATGCACATTTACATTTTTTCTCCAACGTTAAAGAAAACATAAATAATGGAGGGTAGTAACAACTCCTCATAAATGTATTTATTTACATCTTATTTTTATCCATTTTTTATGCAAATATATGTTTAAATTACAGTGGATAGTAATTGACGCTAAATATATTATTTTTGCAAGTATGAGTTATTTTCAAATATTTTAACTTTTGGTTGTTTCCTCGCTGGAGCCTAACAATATTATTTATGTGCGTATGAGTTATTTTCAAGAATTTTAATTTTAGGTGGTTTCCTATGAAGCCTAACAATGAAAAATCTAAAAGTATCTAAAAATCATGGCAAAACATTGCAACTCCATCAAAAAAATATGGTAGCAAAATTGAAGATGTTATCCACTTCCCATTATGTTGTGCTAAGGTTGCAATAACAATCATTATAAAATAATACCTTAATCAATCATAACTTTAAGTTTTAATAAAAAATAATAAAATTCAATCCATAATATTAAACTAAACATTTTTTTTTGGTAAAAAACAAACTAATACCGAATCAAATGTGTAATACTATGTATGCCACAAATATAATAACACATTTGTAAAGAAAATTAATAATAATGAATGAATTTATATATTTTCTGAAATATAAATACATAATTATGTTAAACCTTAGAAATATCTTCACATTCAAGTGAATACTTCTTTATAATAATATATTTTTCTTAATTTAACATTCAATTAAAAATAATACTATTATTTTATATTCAATATTTAATTAAAAGAACAATTAATCATATAAGAAAATTAATTATGTACTGTATTAACTAAATATTATTAAAAAAGGAAACAAATTTATAATTATTTTAAAACCCTATAATTAAAATGCCTCAACCAAAACAATCCATTAAATTAAAATTTTCCCAAGCCTTTGGAATACCCAACCAACAAACTAGTTAAAGGTTAAGGAAACCGTACATGACTAGAAAATGCATCAACATAACCCACTTCATGAGGTTTGGGACAACCTGAATAGTCGTTATTGGTCTCACTTTCCATAACTTCTCAATGTTAATAAATGTCCACACTTGCATTGTTATAAGGGAGAAAATCAACGCTTATAACTCGAGCCTCTTCATAAGGAATTATGTTTTATGTTAAATGGTTGTTGATCTAAGTGGACATTGTTGGCCACCTGCCAAGTCCACTTGGACCCCCACCATTGTTTCTCTCAGCATTTTCAGTTTTCTTAATTGTAGCACAACTTACTATTTTTAGCAGTTTTTCGGGTCCTGAAATTCTAGAACCATTTTGAGGCCCTAAACGACGTTTTTTGGGAAAACTAGGAGCAACATGGGTCCATGGACCCATGTTGCTCTTCCCAAAGCTGTAGTTCTCGGATAGATCTTTCTAACGAGATATTGTGCACATCAAATGGAGATCATATGCCAAAGTTACGACCCCGGGAAGTTGATATAACAATTTACCCAAATGGGGCCCACAGTTTGGTATTTCAGCTTCTAGGGTTAGGTTTTTGGATGTTTAGGGTTTTACATTGTTTCTCAACAATAAATAGGCCTTCAAGCCTCATTGTAAGACAGTCCAAAGGCATGTAGGCACCACATCTCTTCTCAGAGATAAGCTACCATCGCCCTAGCTAGTTTATTTCCATTACTGTTTGTAAGCATATGTTAGTATTTTACATTAATGAAATGAAGTATTATTTCCACTACATATCTGTGTTTATGGTTATCTCTGTAATTTGTTGCATTCCTGTTTAAATCCAGATCAGTGGTATCAGAGAGGTCTACTTTTTCTCTGTTTTTCTTTGCATGTCCCCAACAAGGTCGGGATATAAGGAGTTAGGGCTTGAACTGGTTGAACCTTTGCAAGACCAACCTCACAAATCCTGACAGCCTCCCATGGCGGATGAGAAGAAAGACAAGGGGGTAGGAGATCCTATCAAAATCTCGCTCGAAGAAGCCCTTGAGCGACAAAGGAATGCTATGATTGACAGCTTTGACCAAATCCTTCAACGGCTACCCAGAAGCAACGCATCGGCTTCCACTAACTACTCTGGAAATGCCATGTTCTTTAAGGTACAAGTTAATTTTGAAATCCCCATATCTGAGGGTCAGATAGATGCAGATGTTGTAGATAAATGGTTAAATCTGCTAGAGGGTTATTTTTCTGTTCATGAATTTTTGAGTTAGGAAAAGATTGTTTTCGTTCTTCTCAAATCAGCCCCCCACATCAAGGACTGGTGGGAAACCTACCGCGAGCAAAAGGATGAAAATACCGGCTCACTATTTTTAGCAGCACCCACTTGAAATTCATTCTGGGATTTCATCAAGGAACAGTACTACCCTATCAGAAGCTATGAGGATCAATACATAAAGTGGACCATGCTGCGGCAGGGAAGGGACCAAGACATGTCGGAGTTTACCAATCTTTTCCATACCCTTCACACAAAGTTGGGTATCAAGGATTCGGAGCAGCATTTGATACTAAAATACCGTGGCTTCCTGCACAAGTACATCTAGGAAAAAATAGAATTCCTGAACATCTCCTCGCTCGGCACGTCATACTCATATGTTGTCAAGGTCAAGCAAAAGTTTAAACGGAAGAAGCGAGACTTTGGATCTGCGAATCCGAAGCAAGGGAAAGGTGCTCCTAAATCACAGAACAAAGGACAAAGCCAAGGCGAGGTAGCCCAAGACAACCCGTCAAATCTGCAAGCAAATAACAGTGTCGTGAAGCCAAAAAAGGACACGGGAAAATGGTGTGAGTTCCATAAGAGCTTCACTCACAACACAAGTGAATGTCGAGCCAAGCAGTCACTGGTGGATGAGCTAAAGGCTTCAGAATTAGATGCATGTTCGGACTCTGAGTCAGAACCCGACAAGGGAAATGACAAAAGGAAGCAGATTATTGATGCAGAGCCCAACGCCACCGTTGCCACCACGAAGATACAGAAGGATGAACCCGAAGATCCATAGGAGGAGAAGCATCTCTTCCACTCCAAGATGTGGGTAAAGGGCTCCCCGCTACAGTTTATTATCGATAGAGGGAGCCAAAAGAACCTCATTTCGGCAGAGGTCGTGAAGCAGTTGGGCCTACTGACCACAGCACATCCACCACTGTACACCATTGGGTGGCTTCACCAAGGACGAGATCTTCATGTGAGCCAGCAGTGTCGCCTTCCATACAACATCAAGCCCTTCACGGATGAGGTATTGTGTGACATTGCTCCCCTTGAAGTTTGTGATGCATTATTAGGACAACCATACTTGTGGAAGTGACATGTTGTGTATGAATCACGACCCCGTGTTGTTATTGTTACATTGGGAAATAAGCTAGATATAGGATACTGGAGGTAGCTGCACCTACCGCCATCTCTTTGGTTACTGCAAAAAAATGCAGTAAGCTCATTTCCAAAACTGGGAAATTTATTTTCCTAATGATACGCCCTCAAGGAAAGAAGAAGATGGTGGCCACGACCTCTAGACAGGGCCCCTCGGCACGACAACTACAGATGGACAAGGTTGTGGAGGAGTACGAGGACAACTTCACCTCCCCCGCAGGGGTTCCTCTACACTGTCAGGTCAACCACTCCGTCGATCTGACCCCAGGTGTGCCACTACCCAATGGACCAATCTATCAGTGCTTTGTTTTGGAGAACGATGAAATCAAGATGCAGATTCAGGAGCTACTGCAGAAAGGTCACATTCATCTGAGTTCATCGCCTTGTGGGAGCCTGATCGTGTTGGTACAGAAGAAGGATGGGACATGGAGACTTTGTATTGACTATCAAGCGCTGAACAAGATCACTGTCTGTAATAGGTACCCAATCCCGCAGATTGATGACCTCCTAGACCAACTAAAGGGGGCAAAATATTTCAGTAAGATCGATCTAAAGTTAGGATATCACCAGGTACCAATTGAACCCTCTAATGTGTGGAAGACTGCCTTTAAAGCCAAGGAGGGCCTTTTCGAATGGTTGGTTATGCCTTTCGGATTGACGAATGCTCCTGCAAGCTTCATGAGGCTAATGGATGACATCTTGTGGCCATTCACCAACTAATTTGTAGTGGTATACTTGGATGACATTCTAATATTTAGCCAAATTTGGGAAGAGCACCTCCACCACATTTGACAGGTTCTCCAAACACTGCAGCAACACAAGCTATGTGCCAATTTGGAGAAATGTACTTTGGCATGACCCGGGTTCAGTATCTGGGATACATTATTGATGAACAGGGGGTACATGTGGATCCAGCCAAGATCCAAGTCATTCAGGATTGGCCATCTCCAACCACTCTGACAGAGCTCCGCAGCTTTCTAGGTCTTGCCAACTTCTACCACAGGTTTGTGTTGGGGTTTTCTCATATCACTTGGCCCTTGAGTCAAGTCACCAAGGGAGGAGCAAAAGAAAAATTCTTTTGGTCTAAATCTCAACAGAAGGCATTCACAGAGTTGAAAGATCGCCTCTGCACGGCACCAGTGCTCACGTTACCAGATTTGCAACAACCATTTGAGGTCGAGATAGATGCCTCTGACTATGCCATTGGGGCAGTCCTTACTCAACACGGGCATCCAGTGGCATATCACAGTGAGACACTTTCAAACACAATCCGGAAGTATCCCACTTATGAAAAAGAGATGTATTCCATTGTGCAGCCCTGGCGACAATGGAAGCATTACATTTTGGGGAAGGAAACAGTCATCCACACAGACCACCGACCTCTGCAGTTCATACAAACCCAAGGGAAATTGTAAAATGATCGCCATCAGAAGTGGTCTACATACCTGCAATAGTTCCATTTGAATATCAAGTATAAGAAGGGCAGCATCAATAACGTTGCAGATTGCCTCAGTCGACCACCGATCATGGTGTTAACCACCGTGCTCAACTCTTGTGGGCACGATACTTCTGATTGGCCACTTCTCTACAAAAGTGATCCAGAATTCGGCCACACATACCAGACAATCTTGGAGGGTCGACATGTTCCAGATTTTCACCTCCAGGATGCCCTGTTATGCCACCTGGGTCACCTTTGTGTTCCTTCAAGTGAGCGTGCCAAGATGATTTTGGAAGCACACTACAGTCGGGCTAATGGGCATTTCGGGGTCGAGAAAATGGTGGCAGTACTGCAAAAGTATTTCTATTGGCCGAATCTTCAACAGGATGTTGGGAAATACATCAGATCATGTACTACCTGCACCATTGCCAAACCGACCATCAAGAAACAAGGCCTCTATACCCCACTGCCTAGCCCTAGTCAACCTTGGGAATCCATCTCCATGGATTACATGTCAGTCTTCCTTCCACTAAGCATGGAAGTGACTGTGTTTTTGTGGTCATCGACAGGTTCTCCAAGACAGCCATTATGGTGGCCTGCAAGAAGAGTATCACAGCAAAAGCCACTGCTAAACTCTTCTTTGAATGAGTGTGGGTGCACTTTGGGATCCCACAGTCTATCATCTCAAATCGGGACAGTCAGTTCCTCAGTACATTTTGGTCCAATCTCTGGTCAATGCTGGACACCAAACTCACTAATTCCACAGCCTTCCATCCTCAAACTGATGGCCAAACAGAGGTTTTCAATAGGATGATTGTACACATTCTGCACATGTAAAACTCAAAGCATCCACACACATGGGACGAGAGCCTCCCCTATGTTCATCATAGCTACAACCGAGCTCTTCACAGATCGATTGGCCATAGCCCTTTTCAAGTGGGCTTGGGATTCCAGCCACTATGCCCCATTGATGTGGCCATGCCACTTGTAGCTACTCACACAGATTCAGCTCATGTCCAGTCCGAAACAGACAATGTAACCAGCTTCATTGAGCACATCCAACATATTCGCTAGAAGGTCCATGACATTATGGAGAAATAAAATGCCAAGTACAAGTAGCAACATGATGAACATCAGGTGCCACACAAGTTTCAGGTGGGCGACAAAGTATTGTTGCATTTGCAAAAGGAACGGTTTACTAGAGCCTATCAGAAACTGAGACCACTCTGATATGGTCCTTGCACCATTACTAAGGCTATGGGAGACAATGCATTTGAGCTCAGCATTCCCCCATTCCTTGGCCTACACCCAGTGTTCAATGTGGACCGCCTTTGACCATACTTTCCATCATTACTAGACACATCCGACATTGCAAAACAACTCACACCCACAGAATTAAATCCAGATTACATGGAACAAGATGCAACTGATCAAATCATGGATAGACATATCAAGAACACTTGCCAATAGAATATCCAACTGTATCGAGTTTTCAAAGTAGGCCAACTCCTTCACCAGGGCAAGTGGCTCACCAGGGACCAAGTTCAGCAGAAGTTTCCTCATCTCATGGAGGAACTCAACGCAATTGGGACCATTGCTTCCTAAGGGGGGAGGAATGATCCAGGTGGACATTGGTGGCCACCTACCAAGTCCACTTGGAGCCCCACCATTGTTTCTCTCAGCATTTTCAGTTTCCTTAATTGTAGCACAACTTACTATTTTTAGCAGTTTTTCGGGTCTTGAAATTCCAGAGCTGTTTTGAGGCCCTACACGACGTTTTTTTGGAAACTTGGGAGCAACATGGGTCCATGGACTGATTTTTCTCTTCCCAAAGTTGTAGTTCTCGGATATATCTTTCTAACGAGATATTGTGCATGTCAAACGGAGATCATATGCCAAAGTTACGACCCCGAGAAGTTGATGTACCAATTTACCCAAACGAGGCCCACAATTTGGCGTTTCATCTTCTAGGGTTAGGTTTTTGGAAGTTTAGGGTTTTCCATTGTTTCCCAACAATAAATAGGCCTTCAAGCCTCATTTTAAGACAGTTCAGAGGCATATAGCTGCCACATCTCTTCTCAGAGATAAGCTACCATCGCCCTAGCTGGTTTATTTCCATTACTGTTTGTAAGCATATTTCAGTATTTTACATTAATGAAATGAAGTATTATTTCCGCTGCACATCTATGTTTATGGTTATCTCTATAATTTGTTGCATTCTTGTTTAAATCTGGATCAGTTGTGTACCTTTATTTTTAAAAAGATTAAAATTAAGTTTAGTATACATAGGATATATACACCAACCTAGATCCATTTTAGCTCTAGATCTATCAAGCACCTAGAGGGGCACAACTAATACACTCGCAACATCACCAATCGCAACACTTGTAGTAGAAACACCCTCAGTAGCAGCATTGATGCCACAGAAACAACGAAAATCTCCAAGAAAGCGGAAAACTGAGGAAGAAAGATCCTAAAATAAGAAAGAAAAGAAGCCTGCCAAACTTGTCAAACCTAAGACACAATTAAAGAAAGTCACCATTGAGGAAGAAGAAGTGGAAGAAATATAGGCAGATGAAGGGGGTGCAGTGTTCATCTCACCTCTATCCTCATATATTCCACCGAGGAAGTCGAACGTTAAGCCTGTAAAGGATGCCAAAGATGCAGAGTATGGGACATTCACACCACTATTGCCAGAGGATGTGCCATTTGAAGGAGATATTTTAGGAAATATTCTGCAGCTAAAGTTTACAGACAAAGATTTTAATGACCGAAGGAAGTACCCATAGTTTGCATCGAATCGTTACTAGAAGTAGGTTCACTACCCAGACAACAGGGTGATGAGGTTGGAACCACATCGATGGGAAAACGGGTTGGCGCAGTTAGGCTTGCTCAACATGTTGAATGTTTTGAACTTCGGTAGGATTTCAGTGAACATAACATGTGTAAGCAAATTATTGGTGTTAATTCATGACAAACACCTGTGGATGGGGGACAAAATCCCCATAGACTAAATGATGATCTAGAGAATCACAAAGCTACCATACCAAGGGAGGAACCTCATGGAGGAGTTCATTGGGAAGGACCAGGACCATGCTTTGGCAGAAATCATGAAGCATAAATATGGGTTGGTCAAAGGAAATAGGGGCTATGACATAAACTCTATTAGCGACCAAGCAGTCTACTTCGTGACACATATTCTAGCTGGAAAGGTAATGAGGAAGTGTCACGCAAATGAAGTCCCTACATCGGTGGTGACTTTAGCTGCACAGTGTGCAAATGGAGTCGAGTATAACTGGACTGTATACTTATGAAAGGAATTCCTAGATGATTACCATTAGGTACAGGAAAAGGGTACCCCTTTTCACTATGCCTAGTTGATTTTACTTATCATGTTGTTAACATGGAGGGAGAGGAAGTATATACATTTCCCTTCAGTGCGTAGAGATGTTTGTGAGGTTGCGAGGTATGCTTCCCTGTGGCATACTACTCAAACATCACGAGCCTGAGAAAACAAAAAATTCTTCATATTATAATAGATGGATTTGCACATGCTTGTAAACCATCATTTGCACCTCTCACCAAGTTTATAAAAACAGTACAACCCCGTGTCGAGGTTCAAGGAGGATTTCCATAAAGTGAAAATTCAGGCACGCAGAGACACAAAGAATAAATGGAATTCATTGCCATACATGGTCAAAGAGGAGGATCTCACAACATTAGTACAAAAATGGCCCGTGGAGTGGATGACTCCATTGGAGGAAGCAGGGGATAGCGTGATAGAAGAAGAAATGGACACTTTGCACCATGGAAAATCCAGTGGAAAGTATAAAGAGCAGGAATCAGAGGAAGAAAAAGAGGAAGAGGAAGAAGAACACCACGAAGAAGAATACCATGATGAAGAATACCACGAGAAGGATCCTCAAGGAGGAAAAGATACAACTAAGGAAGCAAAGAAGGCAGAAACAGAGAAATATGCCATACAGAAAAGGAAGAGCCAAGGCGAAGCTTCCACCAAGTCCAAAAAGAAGCATAAGGAAAATAAGTCAAAGGAGTTCACACCACTGATTATCACTGAGGGTGACTTGCACCAAATTAGAGATAAGGTTTAGGAGATCACAATGGAATCTTGGAACAAGGTGTGCAGGAAAGGATCACAAAGTTTAATCTTTTGTCATTATCAATTATACATCCCACACAAATACAAGAAAGGATTACAAAAGTAAGGTCGATAGTTCCTACCGTTGCAGTGAGGCTGACACAAATAATTGCAAGGGCTCTACAATTTGAGTCAACATAAATTCAACAACAAGCTATGGAGTGGACACTTATAAACATGAACATCACAGTAGTGTCACTACCAAGGTTACATAAACTACATGAGGAGATTATAGAGGAATTAAAGATAAGGGAAGTGTGCACATTGCAACTCAACATACAGGTGGAAAACGAGTGGGATGCGTTGTCACAAAAGCTTGACCAAACAATACAAGATAAATATCACATAGAAAAAGAATATCAACAACTGAAGGACATAATAGAAACAACATGTACAGGAATTTTAGGCATGGAGGTCCGTGAAGAAGAATCAATAGAAGAAAAGATCATAAAGCTCAGCCTTGCCATCAAGGAGCAGAAAGACAAAGTTTTCGTGATACAGTTTGAATACAAACCCAAAATTAGTGAGCTGCAATTGAAGCTATAGCTAGCTACTTCGTAGGATGTAAGAGACCAAAGGAAGGCTAACCTAAAGCTAGTTATGGTTAGCATCTTTGCAGCATTGGCGAACTACAGCAAACTACTAGACGAGAGTATGCTTGTTTGGACTTCACTGCAGGAGGAGAAAGCAATAGAAGTTAGAGGAAAGTCAAGCAACTGCAAAGACATTGCCTATATCGTAGAAGGTCACAAAGATCAATGAAGTTAAGGTACTTCAGAAGAGGATCGGAGAGCTGAAGAGGGAAGCGTAGACATTGATAGATAGAAGTCATCCTTGGTAGGACAAGGCCCTTCAACTCTCCCAGACAATAGATGAGAAGCTCTAGAAGCTTCAACAAAAGGAGACAACATTGCTATAGAAGGCTACAGAGCATGTAACATAAGAATTTTTGTAGGAAGCACGCAACAAAGATAAACGTATGCCGGGACAATACAGATAGGAGTTCAGCAAACACAACATGTGTGCACCAATTATTGGTGTTAATTCATGACAGACACCTGTGGATGGGGGAAAAAATCCCCATAGACCAAATGATGATCTGGAGAATCACAAAGCTACCATACCAAGAGAGGAACCTCATGGAGGAGTTTGCTGGGAAGGACTAGGACCGTGATTTCACAGAAATCATGAAGCAGAAGTATGGGTTGCTCAAAGGAAATACGAGCTACGACATAAACTCTATCAGCGACCAAGCAGTCTGCTTCGCAGCACATATTCTGGCTGGAAAGATAATGAGGAAGGGTCATGCAAATGAAGTCCCTACACCAGTGGTGGCCTTAACTACGTAGTGTGCAAATGGAGTCGAGTATAACTGGATTTCATACATATGAAAAGCATTCCTGGATGACTTCCATTAGATATAGGAAAGAGGTACCCCTTTTCACTATTCCTAGTTGATTTTAATTATCACGTTGTTAGCATGGAGTGAGCTGGAGGATACACATTTCCCTTCGGTGCCTATAGATGTTTGTGAGGCTGCAAGGTATGCTTCATTGTGGCATAATACTTAACCATCGCTTGCCTGGGAAAACAAAATCTTCTTCATATTATACTAGATGTATATGCACATGCTCGTAAACCAGTATCTGCACCTCTCGCTAAGTTTATGCAAACAATACAACCCCGTATCGAGGTTAAAGGGGGATTTCCATAAAGTGCAAATTTAGGTGTGCAGAGACACAAAGAATAAATGACATGCATTTCCATACATGGTCAAAGAGGAGGATCTGGAAGCATTAGTACATAAATGGCCCACAGAGTGGATGACTCTGCTGAAGGAAGTAGAGGATAGTGCGATAGAAGAATAACTGGACACTTCACACAATGGCAAAGCCAGTGGAAAGAACAAAGAGAAGGAATCGGAGGAAGAAAAAGAGGAAGGGGAAGAAGAACATCACAAAGAAGAACACCATGAGGAGGAACCTCAAGGAGGGAAAGATACAACTGAGGAAGGAAAGAAGGCAGAAACAGATAAATATGTCATACAAAAAAGGAAGAACCAAGGGGAAGCTTCCGCCAAGGAAAAAAAGAAGCATAAGGTGGTTAAGTCAAAGGAGGGCACACTACTGATTCTCACTAAGGGTGACTTGGACCAGATCAGAGATAAGGTTTAGGAGTTCAAAATGGAATCTTAGAATAGGGTGGAAGATTGCTATGTCGAGCTTATCATAGGTGTGGAGGAAAGGATTGTAGATTTGAAGCTTTTGGAATTATCAATTATACATCTTGCACAAATACAAGAAAGGATTACAGAAGGAAGGCCACTAGCTCCTACCCTTACAACAAGGTTGACACAAATACCTACAGGGGCTCTATAATTTGAGTCAACGAAAATTCAGTAGGAAACCAAGGAGTGGACACATATAAACATGAACATCACAATAGTGTCACTGCCAAGGTTACATAAAATACATGAGGAGATTATAGAGGAATTAAAGCTAAGGGAAGAGCGCACATCATAGCTCAACATACAGGTGGAAAGGGAGCGGGTTGTGCTGTCATAGAATCTTGACCAGACAATAGAAGATAAAGATCAAATAGAAAAAGAATATTAGCAGCTGAAGGACGCAATAGAAACAACATGTAAGGTAATTCTGGACATGGAGGTCTGTGAAGAAGAATCGGTAGAAGAAAATGTCGCAAAGCTCAACCTTGCCATCAAGGAGCAGAAAGATAATGTTTTCGTGATACAGTTTCAATACAAAGTCAAAATTAGTGAGATGAAAATGAAGTTGCAGTGAGCTACACCGCAGGATATAAGAGACCAAGGGGAGCCTGACCTAAAGTTAGCCATGGTTAGCATCTCTGCAACATTGGCAAACTACAACAAATTATTGGACGAGAGTATGCAGATTTTGACTTCACTATAAGAAGATCCAAATGTTCACAAAGTGGAGGAGGAGATGTAGCAAAAGCAGTAGAAGTTAGAGGAACATCGAGCAACTATGAAGACATTACCTATATCACAAAAGCTCTCAAAGATCAATGAACTGAAGGCACTACAGAAGAGGATCAAAGAGTTGAAGAGGGAAGACCAGACATTGATAGACATAACTCATCCTTGGTAAGATGAGGCCCTTCAACTCTCTCGGACAGTAGATGAGAAGCTCTAGAAGCTTCAACAAAAGGAGCCAACATTGCTACAGAAGGTTGCAGAGCATGTAACATAAGCATTGTTGGAGGAAGCATGCAACAAAGATAAATAGATGACAGAAGTGCTCCAATAGTTCAACCAGACCTATAACAACATTACAGAAAAGATCAGAGGCACAACAGCTAAGTGACTCGGGATGAGTCACCGGTGAATTTTGGGGGCCTATTGGGTGCAGCCCAACTCAGCCAGATTTTGGGCAAGGAAGCCAATTTTTGGGGATAAAGCGCACAGTAAAAAGTGTGAAGTGGACCATGCAACAGAGGAGCAGAGCACAAAAGGACTGCCTAGCGAACTCACCCCGCATTATGGGGGCTTCACGGTGAAGCCCCTCCCTTTTTGTAAAAAGCATAAAATTTTCTAAAAATGATGGTTTTGGACCATAGTCCCTTGTACTTTAGAAACCATGGTATCAAGTCCATGGTAATGTAGCGATATAATCCCTCATGTAATAATATATATAGGGATCAATAATAAAGAAGGCAGACAAGTATTAGATCAAAATCTGTGTTTATGGATCTATTTTGTTGATATGTACTTTGGAGGAAGGGCGAGACTCCACAGCTGTGTGCGTGAGGCCTCGGTCTACAACTTAGTAAACAAAATGTTTGTAGCTTAGTGTGAAAACACCTTGCAACTGTGTTCGCAAGGATGAACTATTTGTTCTACAAATTCTATATTATAAGAAACAGTTCTTGTGGACGTAGTCCCACACTAGGATGAACCACAATAAAAGTTGTGTCTTCATGTGTTTTTCTTATTAACTTCATTTTATTTCAGTATTCCGAAGCTTATGTATGATTATGATATGTTTAAGTGATGAATGTAATTCTACAAGTAATATATAAGTGTGAAGTAGTTCTTGATTGCGAAGTAATTCATAGGTGTTAAAGCATAAAGAAAATACAAAAGTGCCATTCAAGTTGCAGAAACATGGTTTTGCAACCACCCATAATCACTTCGGGTGACATTGTGATCTGCTTGCAGGTTATTGCTGAGAGGGCTCGTGATTAAGGGTTTTTGTTGATGCGCAATAAAAGCCGAACCTGGGTCAGCCCAACTTAAACCAACACTAGGTCATGGTAGCAAATTTCAAAGGGAATAAAGAAATAAAGAACTGTGTTAAAGAATCTGTTATAGATAGAGTTATATGATAAATGAACAAAATACATAGGCAAAATTTATAGAATCAAACGAGAAACAATTTCCACATTAAGTAATCTTTATACAAGAAAATAAAGCATATTGATGTTCCACATTAAGCAACCATTATATAAAAAAGTTTCATAATCAATGAGATAGGCTACTCAAACCCTAACCCTATGTCTGTGATATATATATATATATATATATATATCGAGACAATGCTTACTAGTTGTGAATATGTATACACTTAAAGTGGACAAAAAGAAAAATAAAATACAATGTGTGGAAGGGGAATGAAACCAAGAGATAACAACCTTTTGGAAAATAAATTCCCACCACAAAGTTGGGACACAGTCGACCTGTGTACATGAAAATAAATATATAAGTTGAATGCTCAATAGTATATTAAGAGAAACATTAATATGTTCGGGAATTAAACACCATCATAATGTTCAGTAAACCCAAATTTTGGTGTATCAAGGAAAGCTTGTCAAAATAAAACAATATCCTAACACCCAGATATTCGTATCAAGGGTAGCATGAAATTAACAACATTGTATTAACGATCAGAAAATTTTTTGAGAGAATATCCTTTGTCAAATACACTGAGAGTAATTGTTCGAGTTTTAAATTAAAAAAATTTCAGGCCGTAACATTTTGAATTTCATTAATGATTTACAAAAACTCTATGTGAGTTTATAGCTCCAAACTACAAAACTAGAACTTTAAGAATGGAGAGATAACATTTTGTCAGGTCGACCATTGATCCTGTGCAATTTACAAGAATGAGTTAACTAGAGTCTCTGAATTAAAAAATAAGAATTGGGAAAGCAAAAATGAGCCATTGAACACTACCTATACATGACCAACGGTGTCATTAGCCGGAAGGAAACCCTAAAGTGGCTGCAAAGCCACACTAACAGAAGTGACAATGAGAGAGTCACTGAATTAAAAAATAAGAATTGGGAAAGCAAAAATGAGCCATTGAACACTACCTATACATGACTAACGGTGTCATTAGCCGAAAGGAAACCCTAAAGTGGCTGCAGAGCCACACTAATAGGAGTGACAATGAGAGTGTCTCTGAATTAAAAAATAAGAATTGGGAAAGCAAAAATGAGCCATTAAACACCACCTATACATGACCAATGGTGTCATTAGTTGGGAGGAAACCCTAAAGTGGCTGCAGAGCCACACTAATAGGAGTGACAATGAGAGAGTCTCTGAATTAAAAAATTAGAATTGGGAAAGAAAAAATGAGCCATTGAACACTACCTATACATGACCAACGGTGTCATTAGCTGGAAGGAAACGCTAAAGTGGCTGCAGAGCTACACTAACAGGAGTGACAATGAGAGAGTATATGAATTAAAAAATAAGAATTAGGAGAGCAAAAATGAGCCATTGAACACTACATATACATGACCAATGGTGTCATTAGCCAGAAGGAAACTCTAAAGTGGCTGCAGAGCCACACTAACAGGAGTGACAATGAGAGTGTGGTGGCCAAGGGTAGTTATCCCTTAACCACTCCACATGCTTGACAATCGTTATATTAGAATTTTATTCATTTAATTGTGTAGATTGTCTTTTATGTTACTTGTTGGGAAAATTTTAGGGGCTAATATTCACGGGTAGGTTAATTTTCTATGTTTTTTCCAAATAAAATATTTGCCAATTTACATTTTCTTAAAAATGATTCACCGAAATTTTATATCATAAAATTAATTTACTTTCGAAATCGCTAAAATTTTATAGAGACTATATAAAATCATTAGAAATTTGAATATTTTTACAAATATATTGCTAAACATTTTACAATTAATTTCTAAACTTTAAGATAAATTTATATCCTTAAAATTTTCCCTAATATTAAAATCTAAGTCACCTGACACGGGGATTCGGGATTCGTAGGATACAAAGATTTGAGTGTCGGATTCGGACATGTTAACCCCTCAGAACAGGACACGTAGGATTCGTTATATATATATATATATATTAAAAATTTGATATTTCTTACACAAATTCTAATTAATGATACAAATTCATTGATTTCAAACATAGATCTTCATCTATAACATGCATAGTACATACAAAATTCAAATACATGTCAGTGGTCACATAAATCATGATTCATAATTCATAAATGAAAGACAACTTACAACTACAAGTACAAGATAGTAGGATAAAGACACTGACAACTATAGTTTTCTCATTAAGTCATCAAATAAAACTGTGTTACATAGGTAGTGCTAGTGCAATGCCAATGGAAAATAGAAATAGAAAATATAAAACAACTACAGGTATACAAGCCTCAAGGTAATAGGTAGTCATCGATCCTCAAATTGATCATCAGAATCAGCATCAATGTCCTCATCATCATGGTCACCACTGCTCTCCTCTGCATCCTCCTCCTCCCTTGTATCCATAGTCGTCTCTGCATTTGTTGGTGTGGAGGATGACCCCTCTAAAATATCATCATCATCAAATCTAACAGGCTCTAGCACTGGATCATTAAGATCCATGTTGGCCAATGCTAACTCAACACTGTTGTCCAAACCCATATCATTAGGAAAGACATCCCACATCTTTGTCTTTCCCCTCAACCACTCTTCCCTCTGCCTGTAAATAAGATGAAGGTTGGTGTGCACATACACCATTGTCTCTACCCTGGACTGCTCAAGCCTGCTCTTCTTCACACCATATAAATCCCCATATGTGCTCCAATTCCTCTCACAACAAGAGGATGAAGTCACCTGAGAGAGGACCCTCATGGCTAACTGTTGAAGAGGAGGGCTTGTTGCCCTATGATTTGCCCACCAAGAATAGGGCTTCTTAGCCCCCCTATCTCTAATCACATCATATCCTGCAAATCAACCAGTGCTAGTGGAAAACTCTGCAAAGGCATCCTCCACCTCATCAAGCAATGCTCTATCCTGAAAAACCCACCTAAATGCCTCTTTCCTTCGCTGTGAGATTTCACCATCCATGTGAGGAGGGAATCTCTGGGAAGGTCCACCATTCAGCCAGTCATGGCTGTAGTATTTTGGGTTCAATGAGTGAGCCAAACAATGTAAAGGTGTACAATTCTTGTCCCATCTGCTGACAAGAATATCCTGTATAGTATCACAGAAGGCCTCTAGTGATGTCTCATAGTCGGAGCACTCACTCTGTAGAATAATTCTCTTCACAGACTCAATCATGGAATCCCATCCCTCATAAACCTCTCCTAGGATGGGTTTGTTTGTATCTATAAATCGAAGCAAAGAAATGATAGGGTCCATGATCTGAATAATTAGATCTACCCTCTCCCACCAAGCATCATCTAGCATTGTGTCCTTCACTCTTTTAGAGGCTACCTGATCTGTCTTTCTCCAAAAAAACCAAAAATCAGAAATAACCATGGACCCAAGAGCAGTCTTGACCTCCTTCAACCTCTTCAACATCATGAATGAAGAGGCAAACCATGTATCATCAATCTTCAACAATGATAGATTGGTGTACTCCTTGTAGATAGTGAGGGAATTTGTATGATTTTGCACAAAGTTACGGATATGTTGTGCATCCTCAATAATGTTACCAATCCAAAGCACATCAGAAGCAATGGACTTCAGTGCTAAGTTCAATGAGTGGACAATGCAAGGTGTCTAAAACACTTGAGGATATTTAGCTTCCACAATCATGCCAGCAGCCTTGCAAACAAGTGCACTATTTGTAATGATTTGCACACAAGAATCAACACCTACATCTTCAATAACTTTAATAAATAACTCACCAATAAATTGTGCATCCTTCTATTCTCCAAGTGTATCCACTATTTTCAAGAAAATTGGACCATTGAAGGAAGACACCATGAAGTTGATGATTGGGTGTCATGCTTGATTTGTCCATCCATTAGAAACAATGCTGACTCTAGATGTTGGCCATGATGCTACAATAGGCTCAAGCATTTTTTGCACCTCTTTTTTTGCCTTCGTCAACAATGTGGTTCTAAGCTTCTCTGAGCCAGAAGGCACATACCACGATGGAGACCCGTGAGTTAGAGCTCAACACATCTCAATAAATCAAGGCAAGCGTGCAACATTAAATGATATGAAGTTTTGATAGAAAAAGAAGGCAGTGGTGAGATCAAGCTCTTCATGTTTCTCTTTTTGAAAAATATTGTCCATTGGACCAAGTGTAATTGCTCTTCTTTTTGCTGTTTCTCCCCCAATAGAACTCTCAAATGGAAATTTGATGGTACCTTTCCTCAAAAATTGAAGGGGGTCTTCATTCTTGGTTTTTCTTGATTTTGCAGTCACATTTTCCATACCAACAGTGGACTCCTTTTCCATTTCTTTCCTTTTTTGTAAAGGAACAGTTTTACAAGCTCCAATTCCACAACCCGGTAAAGCCAACAAATGGCCTTTCACACGGAAATATGTGCTTTTGAAAGAAATGTGATAAAAGTTGCATCTCCATTGCACATTGCCTCCTCCCTTCCCCTTGGTGGTTGTTCCATCCTCTCTTATGACGTATTTCCACAAAGGATATTTCTCAATGTTGTCTTTAGGTCCTCCTCTTCCCTCAACATTACTTGCAGAAGACTCTGATGATAATGGGGGAGGAGGGGCATCTCCAATGGAGACATTCTTCACCTTCCTTTGCCCCCTAACTGCTAACTTTGATTGACCCATGAACACTGTAAAAAAAAATGAACAAAACATGCACAAATTTGTAAAAAAAAATCATATACAAATTGGTGTAATAGATATGCGAAAAAATAGAACTGAAATGCACTTACCTAGTGCTTGAATCTCCTTGCCGAATGCTCCACACCCTTAGCTCCTTGCTCCAAACCCTTACCTCCTTGCCCACAGCTCAAACTATGCAAAAGTGAATGAGAAATGAGGTGAAAATCAAAAGGAACAACACGTTTTTAGGTCCGTGGAATGCATTTTTAGGGGATTCGAATCCCAGAATCAGCGCATGAGGTGTCCGTATGGGATTCGTACGAATCCGGTACAGACACGTCGTGTCCCGATTCTGGGATTCGAATTCTTAGCGAATCGTATCCAATTCATAGGATTCGGATTCGAATCCCATACAGACACGTCGTGTCCCGTTCTAGGATTCGAATTCCTAGCAAATCGTATCCAATTCACACGATTCGGATTCGAAGGGGCTTTGGACAAATCTGGTTACTTATAATAAAATGCAAAATCAAAGTCATATAAAACAACCAACCTTTAAAAAAAAACATGATTCTCGTAAAAAGATTTACTCTTAAACCCTTCCAACCAGTGTTATAACCCTATGACCCTAGGGGAGTCGACAAGTAGACATGACGAAAAAACAATAATAACCAATCATTAAGTATAAGATGGAGGTCGCATCAGCGACCATATAAAGTTCATAACTTAAAATTGCTACATCATGACCATAGCCTAGATTCTCAAAGTATCCTAAACAATATAGCCCTTATAGTGATGACATGAAAGAAATAAAAATCTGAAGTTGGTTGCCACGGGTTTACATTTCAACCTTACAGATTAAAATGTTTACACCTTTATAATGTTGAGGCAGAATAATTGAAGTATTAATAGTCCTCTCGACAGAACAAAGATAACTGGCGCAGTCGAGCACTGTAAAACTAAGTTAATTTTGCGAATTAAATTAAATAAATAAAAATTTGCATTGGGAAGTTAGAGTATTTTAGAGTATTTAATTAAGAAAGTAGTTTATATTGGTTTGATATTTTTTCATATATATATTTTGAGTTTTATATTAGTTTTTTTTATAATTAAATTTAATAATAATAATTTAAAATAAAATTATAATTTAATTAATTTTATGATATTTTTAATTTTAACAATTTCATATACATTATGAAGTTAGTGTTTTGATATCTATTATGGATTGTGTTTTTATACATTTATCATCTATTTAATTTATATGGTTGAATTAATTTTAACATTATAATTAGAGTCTTTCTTTGTATAATTATTTGAGTCTTAAAATTTATAATTATGTACATACTCAAAACTTTATGTATTTGTAGCTTTTTAAGCACACTTAAAATATATATTCAAAACAGTAGGAAAAACACTTTACAAGAGATATTACAGATTTAGAAATATCTCAGAATCTTACAGACAGCACAAAATCAATTGTTTCTCTGAAGAGTTTCACTCATGTTCAAATCTCTAGACATCCATACGCTTTTAGTGTAGAAGGTACAAGCAATAAGAAAGCAAGTCTCATCACAACTCCAGCCTAAATTTTACTATTTAGAATCGATTTATAAAGAGTCTTAACTGTATAATCAAATACCAAAATATTCCTAAACATCAAAATTCAACTTGGTTATTATGCTAGAAAATTCTGTGAATCTAGTATAGTCCTCTGCAGACACCTGGAAGTCCCAGTGGATAAATTCGCCATCGATTGTCGAATCCACGAAACCTGAATCGACTGCGCAGCCCAGAGAACCAGTTATGTCGCTCTTTGTAACGTTATCTTTGGGGGAGCTGCTCGGTTCTGTTGTAATTTCATGGCAGGCGAGAGAATCGGAGTCTCGGACACAGATCGACTTAGCATCCTGAATACTCTTAGTATCATTGAATTCTGCAGGAAAAAGAAGAGAATGCTGTGATCTACTGTGACTTGAAGCCACTTCTTCCTGGCAGCTCATTGCTTGCTGTTCCAGCCACTTGAGAGGGGCGGCCTTTCTGTATATGCGGCAAAGCACTACTTCCTTCTGCAGAACCAGTAGAACAAACAGCAACGAACTAAGAATCAGATATGAATGATGAATTATAAATTCAAAGAAGATTTGAAGGAATTAGCCCGTGGAGAGACTAGAAATTATATTAACCATATTTACCATATTAGCCCGAATTGGCCACAAAATAAAACTCAACGATTCGATTCGAATACGTATAATTGGGTGAAATTCGTTTGAAAATTCATTGTTCTTAGTTTACCTACCCACCGGTTTGTTATTTCGTGAGCACCGATTGTTAATGGCAGTATCTGTGTTAATTACAAATGGAAAGATGCCTGCATAGCATAGAGAAGAAAGTAAAAGGAAAAGAAAAGTAACTGTGAAAATGAAATTTTCTCAACTTCATTTTTACATTTAAAAAGTAGGTGGGAGAATTGAGAAAACAAGAAAAGAGATTTAGTGAAATTTGATTATTTTTACATTTAAAAAGTAGGTAGGAGATTAGAGAAAACAAAGAAAAATGATTTAGTGAAATCTGATTAATTTTGTAAAGTGATTAATTAAGTTTGGAAAATAAAAAAAGTTTTTGAAAAAGGAGGAAAATGACTGTTTTGTTTTTTCTGAATTGTATTATTGAATTTGTTATGACTATAAACATATCTATTTTGGAATAAATCTTTCACAATTTTAATTTAATTATCAATAACTATGAGGTAGATGGTAAGGATTTAACATAATAATATAGAATATTCTCAAAAGTATACACAATCAAAAGCTGAGATTTATTTCCAAACTTATTCGTCATTTTTTTGTCATTTTAATTAAATTCTTTAATTAAAAAAATATCACATGAAAAAATGTAATATGAAACTAGTTATGAGTTTTTGATATATGGAATTGATGAACCATGTTATGGGCTATAATATTGTCTGGAAATCTTCGGCAAAATCACATAATCAATCTTTTGTCGATGCGTTTCGAACCAAATTGTCAGGACAAGTTGAAGAACTGATCTGGCTTCGAACCAACCGGTGTGGTTCATTGTCAGGACAAGTTGAAGAACTGATCTGGCTTAGCTTGATTAAATAGAGTGTGCAGAGACTCCAACGGCTAAATTGCAACGGCTAATTTTGACCAGAGGATCAAAGTCAAACCCCTGATTTTTATTAATAGAAGCAAATAATTTATTATTATTAGTTAATTGAATAATAAATTTATTGTTTAAATATAATGGTCATTATATCTTCATATTTATTAAATAACCTATATTTATTATTATCCCCAAATTATTTAAATATAAATAAATAGTATTAAATTACTATTATTCTTAGAATTTAGTTACAATAGGTACCTATAACTGTTTAAATCAAAGGGTCCAAAGGTAAACTAGAAATAATGGTCATTAATAAATTATGGTAAACTAAATGATGGTAAACTAAATATGATGGTCATTAATAAATTAAATCTCCAATTCACTTATATTTATTATCATTCCCAAATTATTTAAAAATATTAAATTACTATTATTCTTATAATATAGTTACAATAGCTAACTGTGTATTTATTTAATAATAATTATTAAAATTCAGGGTCCAAAGGTGAACTAGATCTCCTCTAAAATAAATCATTTTTATTAATTATAAAAAGTTCATACAATAATTTATGATTATTAAATAATCTATAGTTACTTACTAATTTATAATTTTAATCTTATAAATCATATTCTAGTTAAATCATTATTATGTAAATACCATAATTAAAGTACATGTTTATATTATCTAACAATCAATATTAATTACTAATTTTTTTTTTTTTTATTAAAATTAATTATGTTATTACTTACAAGGTTTAAAAAAGGGGTTTTTTTTTAATTCAATATATAGGAAATCAGTTAAAGGAAATAACTAGGTTAAAAAACAATGCAAAGAATCTAATCTAATGCTAAAATTACCCCCTGGGATAAGGTTAAAACCATAATTGGCCCGAAATTACTTAATAACATATTACTAACTCCTGCATTCCAAGACACACCCGCCAAAAACAGAATTTGAGGAGAGGGAAGACAGAAACCCTAAGACCTAACCAAAGGGGAATGAGGAGGCTAGGAAGACAAGGCTGGGACCCAGCAACTGCTAATCTTCCAGCCATCAAATTAAGAGTGAATTTACATAATTAAGAAACTTTTTACATAAATTTTTAAATGTATATATGTTTAACTAATATATTGATTATTTTCAACATTAATAAAAATAATAATTATTATTATTTTAAATAAAGTTGTAATTTAATTAATTTTTAAGATTTTTTTAATTTCAATAATTTAATTTTGGTTTTTTTTTTTTTTTTTTTTTTTAAATTTAATATTTTTTATTAATCAATTCTTATTGGTATTTACTAGTTATTTAATTTAATTTATATGATTACGTTAATTTATTTAAACTAAATTTTAAAAAAATGATGAAAAGTCATCATTGTTATCATGTTTGTCCTTCCAATTTTACTATGACGAGCCATGTCTCCTGGTGGATGGGATGGAAAACCACCAAGAGACCTGGGAAACCATCATCCCTACTATTCAAGCGAAGCACTAATGACATGGAAAATACATCACTGTTAAAGAAAGAAAAATATATATAATTAAGTCATAATAATAATAAATAATTTAATTTTGGTTTTTTTTTAATTTAATATTTTTTATTAATCGATTCTTATTGGTATTTACTAGTTATTTAATTTAATTTATATGATTATGTTAATTTATTTAAACTAAATTTAAAGAAAATGAGGAAAAGTCATCATTGTTATATTATTTTTCTAACAACAGACAAGGATGTTTGTCCTTCCAATTTTACTATGACGAGCCATGTCTCCTGGTGGATGGGATGGAAAACCACTAGGAGACATGGCAAACCATCATCCCTACTATTCAAGCGAAGCACTAGTGACATGGAAAATACATCACTGTTAAAGAAAGAAAAATATATATAACTAAGTCATAATAATAATAATAATCCAATTTTAAAGTCATAGTCAAGTTACATTCCAAATTAGTGTATAAGACCGTTTATTTATGAGACAAAGACTCATTTCCGTGACCCTGAAATTTAAGATTTTTTATTTATAAGACAAAAGCTCACCTCCTTACAGTTGGAAATTTGACTTATATAGACACATACATTTTAAAAAATAAAACATACTCTTCGCTATTAATCTCACTCAAAATGTACCATTATACCCACTCAAACTGTACAGTGTAATGTAACTTTAGATTAATCAAGACCATCGTAGAGAAACCCAGCTCACCTTAGGCTTATCAAAGTAGTCGGGCAGTCTATACTCGTTCATAAGCCAATCAGTCTTCTGCCCCCGGCGGGCTCGCCCTCTGTAAAAAACCAGCGTTTTCTTAAGCCCAATGCACTGAGCCTTGTCGTCATGAACCGAGCGATCAGACCCCGTGGCCTTCCAGTAGCCAGTTGCCGTCAGGCGATTCGGCCGGCCTCGACTGTTCTGGCACCTCTCATCTCTCGGGACGAAGAAAAACATCTCTCTTTCACCCAAACTAGCAAAGTCTGCAAAGATTCATTCAGCGAATTAATTACAAGTTACAGTAATTCAAAATCCGAACATCAAAACGTTACAGATAAAACCAATTAATCAATGCAGTGAAATTCAACCCCTAATACAGTGGGATTCAAGGACATACTGGGCAGATCCCAGGGTTCATGACGATACAATTCGAGCGTTGGTATGAAGTTGAAGTTGTGAAGCTTCCCTTGTACCATTCTCTTCAAATAAAAACCCACTAACTCCTGCTCTGTAGGGTGGAACCTGAATCCAGGCAGTCCATTAAACTTCTCTTTGATGCCCCCATGGCCAGCGTTAGTTTCCATGATCATATGAATAAGCTATCCAGGTCTGGATGCATAAAGGAAATTGCATTCCAGTTATATAGGAAGAGATTGGATGATGTTATTGATGACCTTACCCCGTAATGGCTGCCTAGCGTTAGTGTCCTTTTTGTAAACTTCCGAAACGCGTTTGCCATATATTCTGGTTATCAAGCTTCGCCGAAATTGAATTTTTCCTGATTTGATTACCAGTACTGATATTAAGCGACAAGGGCCACCACGCCCATTAACTTGAAGGTCTCAGCGGACAAGATCGTCTGTCAATGCTGCGAAGATGTAATCAATAAACACCAAACAGGTGATATTCCGAGATCAAGAAAAAGGACCAGAACTTAACAAAGAGAGGTGCTCCTCAAGAAAAAGCACCACCTTAATCCAGAGTAATTGCTTGGAAATTGAGGTGCCCCTTCCATGGTGTTGTCATGAGATGATTTTAGATTAGTAAAGATTGTTCATCCACAAACAAATTCCAACCTTTTCAAGAACTTGAAAAATGATTTTCTCAGTCTTTGTCCTCAACTCTCTTGAATTTGTGATGTATAGGACTTTCCTCTGTTCCTGGAAGTTTGCTCAAGCAGAAACAAATTCATACCAACTTTCTTGGAACATGAAAAATATTCTCTTTTATTCAGGGACATTCACCGCAATTGTCTTGTGGCTTATGTGGTGCGTATTCAGGGACATGCTCGGATATTCCCTGGGGACTTTTATAGACTTATATGTACATATTTTATTATCAAAATTATAACCGTAAAGCAATTTAATTATTTTTGTTTTTTAATAAGAATATTTTTGTGCTTTTGTTAAAAGGTAATTCAAAAATTATATAGTTTCCACATTTGTAGAAGCATATATATTAATTAATTAATTAGTGTGTTACTTTTTATAAAGGCTGAGGGAGAAAATATTTTATCATATTTATTTAAGTTAAGAATGTATTATAAATGAGGAGAAATATGATGTTTATTTATAAGATATTTATATTAAGAATTTTGTTTGCAAAAAAAGTGATATATTATTTACTACCAGCATAGATTTACTCTTAATATGAGTCTAGAGGAATCCAATTATTTCACTAGCCAATTTTTTTTATGGGCAAACATTATTTAAATGTTTTGTATAATTATTTTTAAAAAAAATTGGTTGATATGAGCAAAATTTCAACTTTGATGACGAATTGACACGGTTACACATCATATTGGGTTGTAGAATGAGCCTTTTGGCTCAATAAGTGGTAAAAAAGATAAGTATATAACTAGGAATTGCACCAGATGTTGCAATGGAAACCTCATAAAGCAATAACATATAACACTAATTAATGCTTCTTTGACAATTTTTTAAAGGCAGAAAAATATCAAGAAAACGCAAGGACCATGCTACAACGAAATCTTACATCTTGCTACCTCCGAGTAGGACCAAGCTCTAATCCTTGAACTCTACTGGAAAAGTTTAGTGAGCACATAGTTTCTCCCATGTCATTTTCATGGGGACTAATTTGTACAAACAAAGTCTTTGAGTATCCTCCTAAGTGAACATGCATCATATTGGTGTTAGAGGCAAATGAATTGAACTTGATACAACTAAATTAAATTTGAACTTCTTGTTGTAACATGGTTTTAATAAAAGTCCCGCTTTGTCTCAAAATATGATGGCTGTCAAAATCCTAAGGAAAGATATCAAATACAGAAGGGCGAAAATGTGGATGGACCAACAACAACAAAAAGACAACGTAGATTGAGGGATTGTAAGAAATTTGCATTAGTTGAAATTTCATAAACATATGATCATTGATGGTAGAAGAATAGGATCATTTTGGAGATTAATTTTTTTTTGACAAGCTACACTTTTTTTTTAATATTTGAAAAACATCAAAGCCAAATAAAATATTACCAAGAAACATGACTAAGATGTTATCTATGAACAAGCCTTTTTAGTAACTAGTTGGATTTGAGGGCAATATTATTATATGTTGTGACCGGCCCACAAAAGCATGCAAGAATACAAATTATAAAAAATATGCACAAGAATGCATGAGTGCAAGCAAAAAAGACATGGTATTGTACAACCATAAAATTGAAATAGCCATCTAAAAGAGTACCTAAGATGCCATATTTTATCTAAAACACAACACAAGATATTCTACCAACCTTTCCATTTTTAGTTATTTGAGAGAGAAATAGCCACTTGGGATGTTCTGAATCTTTCCAACAGAAGAAATGTTAAAACACTTGATGATCAATATTGATATTTGTTTTTGTCCCTGCATCTACCACTTCTCCTTCTCTGTCAGGGAAAAACATAAGTAACTAAGCAACTGTGATAAAGTAAATAAGTCAATCGAAGAAAGTAAATAAGAAACTACTATAAAATACATAATCAATACTATATTCCAAAGAATAGTACAGACTTGGGCACTGACTAATGACTGTAAAAGAAACCTTTGTTATCATGAGTCGAAGTAATGGCTGAAAATCTTACCTGTTTGCCAATTGCAAAATATGAAAATAGTTCTATATAATCAATAATTAATGGTTCAAAAAACTTATAACCACATGATATACAGAAGTTGGGTTAAAGAAACATATAATCAAAGGTTGTAGTATTGTAGGTGAATTTGCTAAGTAATATTTTTATGTGAAAAAATTTTATTATGCGAAAATGCCGGTAGCAGCTCACCACCAAATCTCAGTAATACAACAATTCTCATGTCTGTGTTGCAGTTAGCACATAAATTTTATACTCTTTGATGATATTTTATAATGCAGCACAAGGGTAGTATTTTAGCTAACGTTTAGTCTGTCTTAATGTTGTAGCTCATCTCTTGAAATGTAACTACTGCTAATTAAGGTTATGTGGCACCCTCATCTTAGAGGCAGATCTTTTCAATATCTAAATGAGATCATCTTTTGGCTGTCTCACTGACATAGTTTACTATGCTCTAACCTATCAACAACTAAAAATTCAAACATGTCATGGCCTAACTTAAGTAATTCCACTATGAGATGCAAATCCCCATTTCCAAAATAGACATTCATAACAAGAGTGTTGAAAACATTAGCATTATGTAGCCCAGTTTACACAATAGGCATGCTATCCTATCTTTTCTACATTCATCCCTTGATTTCATCACGATTTTTTATTATAGTTTCCTTAAGCCTCACAAAATAGGCATCCATGACATTGACTGTGAGAAACTGTTTGTGACCCTATTTCCACATTAGGAACACCATCCTAACTCCATGGAATTCATCCCTTGATGTCACCATGATTTTCTGACCTTAAACCTCACAAACATAATTGTGAATGCATACATTTGTGAATAAACAACTACAAAAATTAATGTCAAAACACAACTAGGCAATTTCATCTGTTGAAGGAATTCTCTGTACTCTTGGTGAAACCCAAGGATAAATACATGGAAATATGTGAACTGCAAAGTTTAATAGAAGTAATGACATGTAAATACATGATATTATCAAAAGATGTTGAGAAATGTCTCTACAGAATGTCAGCTTGACTTGCAAGCCATAGTTTTCAGCCTTGAGGCTATTCAACAATAGTACATGTTGCCAAATTCTTCTCTCAATAGACTGAGAGTATGGAATATATTATGGACTGACCATTCCAGTGGGATAAAAATGCTGTTGAGGATCTATAACTGATTTTTGTAGTCTTTTGAAGCAGTCAAACTTGGAGTTGCTTCCACTGAACAATAGTTTTGAAATATTCATGGGTACTTATAAGTGTGTTTACTGTGGAAGGCAGAAGACCAAGGGCAGAATAATGATTAAGCAAAGAGTAGAAATATTTGTCTACTAAAATTGGGGTTCATTCTGGAATGATTTTGACCTTTGCCTTGCTAACAAAATAGGTTGGCCTATTTTAATTTGCTTCTAAATAACCTTATAAATTGCCTGTTTAGGTTGAATTTCCCCTTGGGAACTCGAATTAAGTAAGAATTAGGATGTGATTATGCACAATTGTTCCTTCATGCTCTTTTTGTGACATCTTTCTTGACCTCAGTTAGAATGCCGAGAAAGTTGAAACTTGGCCCAAGGATGTTAACATGGTTTTAGAGGATGGTTTGTGTTAGGGTCCCACCCTAACCCCCTTATTTATGTAATGGGATCACGTCATAGTCAAGAGTCAATAAAGCCCATATTAATAATTGTAAGTGGTTAATCCGCAATTAATGACGGAACCACAGTTAGTTGCAAATGGGTCGTAGTATTAAATAGATGGTATTAATAAAACCCATGGTATTGGCCTGTGGTATTGCATGTATGAGTCATATATAAAGGATAGAGACTCCCTGCGAGGAGCATCGTGTCTTATTTTGTAGTCGAGCTCTGCTCTATTGGAGGTTGCCCCCTCAAAGAGGCAAGTGAACATTACTCTCTAAATAATAAAATCATTGCTATTCTGTGTTCTGGGTATCTTTTCTTCACATATTCTGTATTTGGGTATCATTTTGTAGGTTAAGAGCATAACAAGTGGTATCAGAGCACTTTCCAGGGCCGGTGGGATCTCCATTTCTTAGCAAAAAATTTTTTTGGCTAGAGACGTGTTCCGGCATCTTTAAACCATGGGATCTATCGTTGAGCACATAAACCTGCGGATTTGGGGAGGCATGCACGCAGGAAATACAAGAGGTGGTCACGTCTGTTGGACTCCCTTGTAACCCCTGTGGGTACCCCTTCGAGTAGTAGCGCATTAGACAGAACCGCGCACGGATTGTCTTCCACGTACCCTTTGGGTATATCGGAAGCCCCCTAGGCTCCCTTGAAACCTCGCCATAGATAAACCGTCGGCCGTCTTGTTGCTACAATACACCGAGAACAGCACTCGGGGAGATTTTTCGCCCGTACGATAAGGTAGTCGGGTTGTACGGCTAAGGGTACGGTCGATCCTCCTTAGTTAGAGCCCTGAAACATTGGGTCGAGTACTACTGCCAAACCCTTATGTATATTGCGATCTGTAGCACCTGACACTCCTCAAGACCTTAGTTCCCTTTTCTATCGGGGGATCACACAGCATCTCTTCCAGATCCACCTGTGCAAAGGGGTGCAACAGCAACAGACATCAGTCCCGCAGTCTAGAGTTCGCAGATCAGTCATTCTGATCTATTAGATCCGTCAGATCCACAGAAGCAGTCTGTTCCGCCATCAGATCCGCCATTTAGATCTCTTAGATCCCCCAGATCGGAGTCGTTGTGAAGAGTTCCTATACCGGGGAATAATTTTCGCAGGAATTTTGGCCGCATTGACATTTTGAGGATTTGGCCACTGCAGTATTGATAAGGAAGGAGTAAAACTCCGTTAGGAGTTTTCAGAAAAAAATAAAAATAAAAATAAAATAAAAAATAAATAAAAAAATAAAAAATAAATAAAAAATAAATAAAAATAAAAATAATTTGGGGTGCTTATTGGTGATCTAGCCCATCAGAATCAGGACAATGAGCTGAGCACGGTGGTACCATTCACTTCTTAGTGAAATTTTTTTTAGGCGGTCCCAATTTTAAAAAAACTCGGTTGGTGTATGGTAGAAACTAGAGCTCAAGCAATGGCCAATGAAAGGATGGACAAATTTGAAGAATCAATGCACAACCTCCACCTTCAGCTTACCGGACTATGTAACATGGTCGAGAAAATAGTCCTGAAGGGCAAGGAGCAAGCCCATGAGGAGGAGTATAATGGCACTGAACACAATGAGGGTGAGTCTAGCCACTCTCCTCACGTCTAGCACACCCACCCACCACCCAGTCAGCGACCTCCCAAGTTGGATATGCATAAATTTGACGGCTCTCACCCGTCGGCATGGATAGCACAAATGAAGCAGTATTTCAAACTGAATCGCATCTTCGATGATGAGACTCAGCTTATGTTGGGGAGCATATACTTGGACAATGAAAGGTGGCAATGGTGGGAATGGCATCAATGTTGCATGGACCTTTTAAGACTTGGACCAAATTCACCAAAGCTCTTCAAGACCGCTTTGACGAGGAATCATTTTTTTTGGGTCATCTTACTAAGCTCCGACAGACTGGTACAATGGATGAATATATTACAGCTTTTGAAGCCTTAGCCTTCCGCACTTGGGGTCTCTCAGATGTGTTCTACACGGAATGTTTTATCAGCGGTCTTAAAGAAGCTATCAAATCCCAAGTCCTACTGCACCACCCTCCCACATGGACGGAGGCTTGCAAGGTTGCTCATAACGTGGAACGTGCATTAGCAGCCCAATACAGTCACCCAAATTTCTCCGCTAAAGGTCGTGCCCCACAGGCTCACAACACGACTCAAACACTTAAGTTCCAAAAGGTGTCACCTGCGGAAATGGCCAAAAGAAGAAAGCAAGGCCTATGCTACTACTGTGATGAAAAATACTCCCCAGGTCATAAATGCAAGAAGCCCAAATTTTTTCAAATTGATGCCACTGACTACAGCTCAACAGAGGAAGATCCACCACTGGAGGAACATGAGCCGATAGAAGAAGACAACCAAAAGGACAATGTCTCTGATGAACCAGTTATTTCGTTGCATGCTTTGGCAGGGATTTCTTCCCCTCAAACTCTCAAAATGAGAGGTTTTATTAAACATCACCCAGTAGTAGTCTTGATTGATAGTGGAAGTACACATAATTTCATCCATCAAAAAGTCACAGAAGCAGTGCATTGTTTTGTACAAACAGTTTCTAACTTCCAAGTTCAAATTGCGGATGGATGCACAATGAAATGTGAAGGCCGCTGTGAAAATGTCAAACTTCAAATGGGGGATTATCAGTTGAAAACTCACATGTTTGCCATACACATGGGGGGTTGCGACATTGTCCTTGGCGCTGAATGGCTCCGTACTCTTGGGCCAATCACAATGGATTTCCAGGAGTTATATATGAGTTTTAAGCAGAACAACTATAAACATACCCTCCGTGGACTCCAAGTGGGAGCCCCCTCTATCATCAGCTCGCATAGGATGGAAAAATTGTTAGAAAAGGGCAATCATGGAGTTGTAGCTCAATTTAATGCCATCCAGGTAGTCGAAACCAAGCCTCTGCCAATCCATCCTGAGATGCAACAGATTTTAAATAACCATCTGCCGGTCTTTGACAAGCCTCATGAGCTTCCACCCTCGCAAGGGGAACATGATCATAGCATCACCTTGGTTCCAGGGGCCCAACCCCCAAATGTGCGCCCATACAGATATCCGTTCACCCAAAAGAATGAAATAGAAAAAATCATCAAGGAACTTTTGGAAGCAGGTGTCATTCGTCCCAGCATTAGTCCTTATTCATCCCCAGTGGTCATGGCGCTCAAGAAAGATGGGGAGTGGCGGATGTGTCCTGACTTCAGGGCCCTCAATAAGTTGACAGTCAAAGATAAATTTCCCATCCCGGTGATTGATGATTTTCTGGATGAACTCAATGGGGCTCAATTCTTCACTAAGCTGGATCTTCGCTCAGGCTACCACCAAATTCGCATGAAGGAAGTTGACATCCCCAAGACTGCTTTCCGAACTCATGAAGGCCATTATGAATTCCTGGTCATGCCATTTGGTCTTTGTAATGCCCCCTCTACTTTTTAGAGCCTTATGAACCACATTCTCAAACCATATCTCAGGAAATTTGTCCTTGTCTTCTTCGATGACATCCTCATCTATAGTTGCACTTGGGCCGCACATCTTCAGCATGTAGATCTACTCTTGCAACTGCTCCGCAAGCATAAATTATTTGTCAAGATGTCCAAGTGTTCGTTTGGCATGGCAGAAGTAGAGTATTTGGGCCACATTGTGGGGCATGAAGGTGTCAAGGTGGACCCAAAAAGATCCAGGCAATGCAGGAATGGCCTCAACCTAAGACCTTGAAGAGCTTGAGAGGATTTTTGGGTCTCACAGGCTATTATCGTAAATTTGTCCGCAACTATGGTCGCATAGCAAAGCCCCTCACCCAACTCCTAAAGAAAAATTCATTCTTCTGGAATGAGGAAGCACAACAGGCCTTTAAAGCTCTAAAAAATGGCATGTGTTCCACTCCAGTCTTAGCACTACCTGACTTCACCAAATCTTTTGTCATTGAATGTGATGCTTCAGGTACAGGTATTGGGGCGGTCTTAATGCAGGAAGGGCGACCGTTGGCCTTCACAAGCCAACAACTCAGTGGGAGGAATTTGGGCCAATCTACCTACGAGAAGGAAATGATGGCCATCTTACATGCAGTCGAGACCTGGCGACCTTACTTATTGGGGCGACGTTTCCAAATCCGCACAGATCATCACAGTCTTAAATATTTTTTGGAGCAACGCCTATCCTCCCCACAACAAAATAAATGGCTAGCCAAAATGCTGGGATATGATTATGAGATCATTTACAAGAAAGGGAAAGACAATAGTGTAGCAGATGCATTATCTTTCCAATTTGAGGAGGAAAGTACTCTGCTAGCAATTTCCCTCCCCATTCCAGAATGGATTGAAGAGGCTCGCAGGGAATGGTTTTCACACCCCGGGCTCTCCCAACTCATTTCTCAATTGCAGGTAGATCCAAATTCCACCAAGGGCTACTCGTGGCAGGATGATATTCTTCGCTACAAGGACAGAGTTGTAATATCACCAACATCCGCCCTCAAAAGTCGCATTTTGGCAGAATTGCACTCATCTCCCATTGCAGGACATTCGGGCTTTTAGAAGACGTATGCTCGCACCAGAAGATCATTTTTTTGGATAGGCATGAAAAAGGACATCCTTACTTTCGTAGCAGAATGCGATGTCTGTCAACGCCACAAAGGGGAAACCATCAACACACCAGGCACATTACAACCATTGCCCATTCCAGCATCAATTTGGACGGAGGTTTCTATGGATTTCATTACAGGTCTTCCAAAGTCAGGGAACAAGTCAGTCATCATGGTGGTTGTGGACCAATTGTCAAAGTATGCTCATTTCTGCGCCCTACCCCACCCATTTACACCAACTTTGGTCTCTCAATCTTTCATGGATCAGATCTTCAAATTGCATGGCATGCCCACTTCTATTGTGTCCGACCGCGACCCGATCTTCACCATTAATTTTTGGCAGGAACTCTTCAAAATACAAGGCACTCAACTAAAACTCAGTACTTCCTATCATCCGCAAACAGATGGTCAAACCGAAGCTGTCAACAAA
Source organism: Pinus tabuliformis (assembly GCA_031772625.1). Lineage (NCBI taxonomy): Eukaryota > Viridiplantae > Streptophyta > Pinopsida > Pinales > Pinaceae > Pinus > Pinus tabuliformis. The sequence continues at coordinate 1,383,983,013 of CM062817.1, read as the reverse complement.
TGTCTAGAAACCTACCTTAGGTGTTTCACTTCAGAAAAGCAACATCTTTGGGTACAGTGGCTACCTCTGGCTAAATGGTGGTATAAGACCAACTATCATGCCACCACCAAAATGACTCCCTATGAAGCAGTATATGGTCAACTCCCGCCTTCACCTACTTCGTATCTCAAGGGATGCTCAAAAGTACAAGTAGTGGATGAACTCCTACAACACCGGGCAACCATGCTCACCCATCTTCGAGAGAATCTTCATCAAGCTTAGAACCACATGAAGCAATAGGTAGACCAGCATCGCTCAGAGCGCCAATTTCAAGAAGGGGATCAGGTCTTTTTACGGCTCCAACCATATAAGCAAACATCACTCAAAGACAAGGGGTGTCAGAAACTCTCTCCCAAATTCTACGGACCATATCAAGTACTTCAGCGCATTGGAGAAGTGGCCTACAAGTTGGCCTTGCCACCTACTACAAAAATCCATCCAGTTTTCCATGTCTCATGCCTCAAGAAAGTGATTGGGAACAATTGCAGAATTCAGACCAGTCTACCTGAATTGGACGAAGAAGGGTCCATCTGGCTTCAACCCGAACAGGTCCTAGACAGATGAGACAAGCAACTGCTCGGCCACATCATTAAGGAAGTCCTCGTCAAATGGAAAGACACCTCTCCGGAAGATGCAACTTGGGAACCAGCCACTATTCTTCAGCAGTTTCCGCAGCTTCAGCCTTGAGGACAAGGCTAGTCTTAAGGGGGAGGGCATGTTAGGGTCCCACCCTAACCCCCTTATTTATGTAATGGGATCACGTCATAGTCAAGAGTCAATAAAGCCCATATTAATAATTGTGAGTGGTTAATCCACAATTAATGACGGAACCACAGTTAGTTGCAAATGGGTTGTAGTATTAGATAGATGGTATTAATAAAATCCATGGTATTGGCCCATGGTATTGCATGTATGAGTCATATATAAAGGATAGAGACTCCCTACGAGGAGCATCGTGTCTTATTTTGTAGTCGAGCTCTGCTCTATTGGAGGTTGCCCCCTCGAAGAGGCAAGTGAACATTACTCTCTGAATAATAAAATCATTGCTATTCTGTGTTCTGGGTATCTTTTCTTCGCATATTTTGTATTTGGGTATCGTTTTGCAGGTTAAGAGCATAACAATTTGTCTTATGCTAATGTTTTTGTTCAGATCTCTCAGAAAAATTGTTCTTGCTAGATATTTTCAATTTAGAAGTTACAACTGTTGTTCAACTTCATATCTTGGCTGGAATACCAAATTTTGACTTTTTGGTTTCCCTTTAGGATGCTTACCAACATAAGCTATGACATCCCTGGACCTCAAGGTAAAATACTTTTCAGTGTAAGATGTAGAAATCGAAGGAATCACTGACAAATATCAGTCCATTGGAGACTTGTTTTATGTGCCATTGCACTCTTTTAGGTGGGATTGCTTCAAGAAACCTTTCAAACAAGAGTCTCAGATGAAATATTTTCTTATCCTATTGGAATCCTCAACAACCAATCTTTTCTTTATTCAATGTGCGTTTCTCGGGATCAATTCCTTTAATAGTTTCAACTTTTGGTTTTAGCCCACATTTTGGAACAATGGGAACTTTTCAAATCTGTTGTAGTTTTGCATGTTTCCTTCTTTAACTCACACATTAGACAACCTTTGTTGCACATAGATAGAATACTAGCATTTGATATTTGTTAGAAATATGGAATAGGTCATGAGGTAAAAGGGATAAGATATGTTCTTTTAAAAATCTATAAAACAACTACAACAAAAAGACAACGTAGATTGAGGGATTGTAAGAAATTTGCATTAGGTGAAATTTCAGAAACATATGATCATTGATGGTAGAAGAATAGGATCATTTTGGAGATTAATTTTTTTTTAACAAACTACACTTTTTTTAAATATTTGAAAAACATTAAAGCCAAATAAAATCTTGCAAAGAAACATTACCCAGATCTTATCTATGAACAAGCCTTTTTAGTAACTAGTTGGATTTGAGGGCAATATTATTATATGTTGTGACCAGCCCACAGAAGCATGCAAGAATACAAATTATAAAAAATATGCACAAGAATGCACGAGTGCAAGAGAAAAAAGACACGATATTGTACAACCATAAAATTGAAATATCCATCTAAAAGAGTACCTAAGATGCTATATTTTATCTAAAACACAACACAAGATATTCTACCAACCTTTCCATCTTCAGTTATTTGAGAGAGAAATAGCCACTTGGGATGTTCTGAATCTTTCCAGCAGAGAATATCTTCAGATTGATTAGTGCCCAAGAAATGGTAAAACACTTGATGATCAATATTGATATTTGTTTATGTCCCTGCATCTACCCTTTCTCCTTCTCTGTCAGGGAAAAACATAAGTAACTAAGCAATTGTGATAAAGTAAATAAGTCAATCGAAGAAAGTAAATAAGAAACTGCTATAAAGTACATAACCAATACTATATTCCAAAAAATAATATAGAGTTGGGCACTGAATAACGACTGTAAAAAAAACCTTTGTTGTCATGAGTCCAAGTAATGGCTGAAAATTTCACATGTTTTCCAATTGAAAAGTTTGAAAACAGTTCTATATAATCAATAACTAATGGTTCAAGAAACTTATAACCACCTGATATACAAAAGCTAGGTTAAAGAAACATATAATCAAGGGTTGTAGTATTGTAGGTGAATTTTCTAAGTAATATTTTTATGTGAAAAAATTTTATTATGCGAAAATGTTGGCAGCAACTCACCACCAAATCTCAGTAATACAACAATTCTCATGTCTTTGTTGCAGTTAGCACAAAAATTTTATACTCTTTGATGATATTTTTTAATGCAGCACAAGGGAAATATTTCTGCTAACATTTAGTTTTTCTTAATGTTGTAGCTCATCTCTTGAAATGTAACCACTGCTAATTAAGGTTATGTGGCACCCTCATCTTAGAGGCATACCTTTTCAATATCTAAATGAGATCATATTTCGGCTGTCTCACTAACATAGTTTACTATGCTCTAACCTATCAACAACTAAAAATTCAAACATGTCATGGCCTAACTTAAGTAATTCCACTATGAGATGCAAATCCCCATTTCCAAAATAGACATTCATAACAAGAGTGTTGAAAACATTAGCATTTTGTAGCCTAGTTTACACAATAGGCACGCTATCCTATCTTTGTTGCATTCATCCCTTGATGTCATCATGATTTTTTATTCTAGTTGCCTTAAGCCTCACAAAATAGGCATCCATGACATTGACTATGAGAAACTGTCTGTGACCCTATTTCCACATTAGGAACACCATCCTAACTTCATGGCATTCATCCCTTGATGTCACCATGCTTTTATGACCTTAAACCTCACAAATATAATTGTGAATGCATACATTTGTGAATAAACAACTACAAAAATTAATGCGAAAACACAACTAGGAAATTTCATTTGCTGAAGGAAGTCTACGTACTCTTGGTGAAACCCAAGGATAAATACATGGAAATATGTGAACTGTAAAATTTAACAGCAGTAATGAATGACATGTAAATACATGATATTATCAAAAGATGTTGAGAACTGTCTCTACAGAATGTCAGCTTCACTCGCAGGCCATAGTTTTCAGCCTTGAGGCTATTCAACAATAGTACATGTTGCCAAATTCTTCTCTCAATAGACTGAGAGTATGGAATATATTGTGGACTGACCATTCTAGTGGGATAAAAATACCATTGAGGATCTATAACTGATTTTTGTAGTCTTCTGAAGCAGTCAAACTTGGACTTGCTTCCACTGAACAGTAGTTTTGAAATGTGCATGGGTACTTATAAAGTGTGTTTACTGAGGAAGGCAGAAGACCGAGGGAGGAATAATGATTAAGAAAAGAGTAGAAATATTTGTCTACTAAAATTGGGGTTCATTCTGGAATGATTTTGACCTCTGCCTTGCTAACAAAATAGGTTGGCCTATTTTAATTTGCTTCTAAATATAACCTTATAAATTGCCTGCTTAAGCTGACTTTCCCCCTAGGGACTCGAATTAAGTAAGAATTAGGATGTGATTATGCACAACTGTTCCTTCATGCTCTTTTTGTGACATCTTTCTTGACCTCAATTAGAATGCCGAGAAAGCTGAAACTTGGCCCAAGGATGTTAACATGGTTTTAGAGGATTGTTTGTCGTATGCTAATGTTGTTGTTCAGATCTCTCAGAAAAATTGTTCTTGCTAGATCTTTTCAATTTAGAAGTTACAACTATTGTTCAACTTCATATCTTGGCTGGAATACCAAATTTTGACTTTTTGGTTTCCCTTTAGGATGCTTACCAACATAAGCTATGACATCCCTGGACCTCAAGGTAAAATACTTTTCAGTGTAAGATGTAGAAATCGAAGGAATCGCTGACAAATATCAGTCCATTGGAGACTTGTTTTATGTGCCATTGCACTCTTTTAGGTGGGCTTTCTTCAAGGAACCTGTCAAAGAAGAGTCTCAGATGAAATATTTTCTGATGTCAAGTCCTTTAATAGTTTCAACTTTTGGTTTTAGCCCACATTTTGGAACAATGAGCACTTTTCAAATCTGTTGTAGTTTTGCATGTTTCCTTCTTTAACTCGCACATTAGACAACCTTTGTTGCACATAGATAGAATACTAGCATTTGATAGTTGTTAGAAAGATGGAATAGGTCATGAGGTAAAAGGGCTAAGAGATGTTCTTTTAAAAATCTATAAAACAACAACGTTTATTATAGAAAAATGCAGGTTGACAGGAAACATTTTGTTTATATAGAATATTATACTTACATTTTTCTTAGCAATTTCCTTGGTTACATGTTGCATTAAATAGGGATAAGAGAAATATTGTTTTTTTTCTAACTAGGTTGAGCCTTGGCTGGGGCCCACCCCAATGTTGGATGGAAGAAAAATTTGTCCACCTATGGGATGCTATCACCAAGATTGTGTGAAACTCGAATGAGCTTGGCCACCCCTTGGGATAGTTTAATTCTCCAAATGTTCATAGAACAATACTGATTACAGAAGAAATTTCCTTATTGCTACGTATCTATCAGGAATTATGTGTTTATATGTGATCATAGAATTGGTCAAACATCTCATAATCATTCTTTAGACAGTTTGACTTCTATTTATAGAAGCAATGGTGGAGTCCTGACTACACTCTCATTATTTTCTTATTTACATTTTGTTCATGTTTTTCTCTTTTGAACAATATTTTGTAAGGTTGGAACAAAATGGTATGTGAGACAAGTTAGAAAAAGTTGATTTGTCTGATTGACAAATCACAAAAATTAAAACTATAAAAGAATATACATTTTGTTCATGTTCTGCTCTTTTGACCAATAGTTTGTGAGGTTAGAACAAAATGGTATGTGAGACAAATTAGAAAATGTTGATTTGTCTAATTGACAAATCACAAAAATTACAACTATAAAAGAATAATATATGTTCCAATTAGCTCCCTCAAAGCTACCTCAACTTACAGTTATGCTTATTTGTAGGGATGTTCTGTTCAGATTTCAAGATCCCTTTGGCCAATAGCTGTCCAATGTTTTTTACATTTTGTTCATATTTTTCTCTTTTGACCAATAGTTTGAAAGGTTGGAACAAAATGGTGTGTAAGACAAATTAGAAAATGTTGATTTGTCTGATTGACAAATCAAAAAAATTACAACTATAAAAGAATATACATTTTGTTCATGTTCTACTCTTTTGACCAATATCTTGTGAGGTTAGAACGAAATGGTATGTGATACAAATTAGAAAATGTTGATTTGTGTGATTGACAAATCACAAAAATTACAACTATAAAAGAATAATATAGGTTCCAATTAGCTCCCTCAAAGCTACCTTAGCTCACTGTTACGCTTATCTCTAGGGATGTTCTGTTCAGATTTCAAGATCCCTCCAGCCAATAGCTGCCAATGTTGGTTTGGATGTCCAGTGTTTCACCAGTGGTTATTTTGGTTAAAATTTTTAACTAAGTGTCTTGATTAGTAGCATAACTACCTTTGGCTTACCAGATTTTAATTGAATTTTTTTGTATCTTAATGCAAAACAATATGAAATCATAATTATTAATAACTATTGAGGATAAGTTTTGTTGCTTTCTATGCACAAGTAACATATGTTGCATTATTTTTGTAAAGCCCATGCCCCTTGATCGTAATATCATGACCTGGAACTGAGAAAGAAATCGGGAAATGGTGACTCATAGTACTATATGATGACTTTCAATTGATAACTTGAGCCATAAATTATGAGTTGGAATCCTCCTAGAGTTATTATAATTTATACCTCTGCCTCTCTCTAGTGCAACGCCTTCTCCACAACCTTTGTGCCTCCATTCTTGTTTGATGCTCCAGCCTCCATGCACTCACTTCCTCAGCTACCTTATGTGTGTTCTCATTTTGACATGCCTCGAGATCCACCTGCCAATCGAAAGCTTCTAGACTTTTTATTAAGGATATCTATTATCAGCTTCAAGTCCCCTTCAAAAATACTATTCTTAAATCTTACCTTAAGGCCTTCCATGATGCCACAAATTCAGCCTTATTGTGTGCCTTTCCAAGAAACTCATAATTGACTTTTAGTATAGACTTGGGTGCTGAATAACGACTATAAAAGAAACCTTTGTTTTCATGAGTCCAAGTAATGGTTGAAAAATTTCACCTGTTTTCCAATTGCAAAATTTGAAAACAATTCTATATAATCAATAATTAATGGTTCAAAAAACTTATAACCACATGATATACAGAAGCTAGGTTAAAGAAACATATTACAAAAAATAGTCCTTATATCCCATTTCTCTCTACTAGAAGATAAATGACAAATCATTTTCTGTGTCGGTTGTTAATTACAATCTATAAGGATCACGTACAAGCACCCCGTGATAGTTGTCTACTACAGACTCATCTCTCCTCACTTCTGGATAATCCAAGAATTCCTTAGCTGGCAATGAACCGATATTAAATTCAGGAGCTTGGTACAACCTAACCGAATGGTTAATAAATAAGGGAAAACTACTCTTTGTATTCAGACTGATGCCCTTCCAAACGAACCTGCATTGTGTACAGGTTAATAAATAAGGGCAAACTGCTCTTTGTATTCAGACTGATGCCCTTCCAAATGAACCTGCATTGTGTACAGAGATATGCAGTTAATAATTAGGAAAATGTTAATAAAACCCAATTTATTTCCCAAAGCGATAAGAAAAATCCGAACAGGAAGGAAAGCCAAATCCAGTAAGGTATCCAGTACTACTGAAAAATGCCCAAACAAGAGAATTAGTAATGGCTCTAAAATCTGGTAAGGTATCCAGTACTACTGAAATGCCCAAATAAGAGAATTAGTAATGGCTCTGAGATTCATACAAATAATTGAAAATGATTGTAGACCTTGCCACTGCTCCCGCACCCCAAAGTTGAAATTTTCTGGAGATCTTCCAGTGTAACTTCTTCAAGAGGAACACAAGGCAACTTGCAGGCACAATTCATGTTATGGGCTTAGGGAGTGGCTTAGAAAATGTGTCTTCCTGAGCTGGGATTGGCAACTTCAAACCCACCGTGGCTTTTCTTTCCCTTGAACCCATCTTCCGACTGAAACAGAAAGTTTGCCTTTGCCTCTATATACCCTCTTTCTCTCCACAACACTATTTCACACAAGAATTGTTTACCTTCATTCTACAACGCAAGCCCATTGCAAGCCCGTCTACCTTCATTCTGCAACCCAAGCCATGGCATGGCAGTCTACCTTCAGGGTTCGCTGGTTTTTGAAAAAGATACGGCAAGCCATGGCCGTCTACATTCACTTGCAACGCAGGCCATGGCCCTCTACCTTCACAGTTCCCTGGTTCTTGAAAATGATGATGAAGTTTAGATTGTTATTGTTATTTTTCAGTTATAACTAAATTTTTGATTAACGGTAGTAAACATTTTAATCGTCTAACATCAAATCAAACGGATCATAGTTTGACAGGTAAGATAAGAGGAGAGTGGATTTCAGAGGGAAATGCCTTACGGCGTAATTACGCTTATAAGTATTAAAAAATGAGTAAAAATGTTCTTAGAATTTATTTTATTTATTTTATTATTTATTTATTATATTGTAAAAAATAAAGTATTTTTAAAGTTAAAAATGTTGAATAAACACTTTTTTCTAAGGAAATAAAATGTTGAATAATTATATTAATTAAGAATTTACTACATGATTATTGATACGATAAATAAGTGTTACATAGTAGTATTTGATACTGTATTTAAGTTAGTGTTAAGGTTTAGAATATACTCAATCACATTTTATTGATTGGTAAATTGATTTATTATGTTAATTGTATTTGTTAAGGTTCAGAATGCAATTAATTTTGGTTTTATTGATTGGTAAATTGAGGTGTTTTGTTAATTGTAATTTTGCATTGTGGGGCTTCCCCCACAGAGGGTGTGAGATCTCGTCATCTATTGCTACCATGATAAGGACATATAGAATCAACAACCACCTCATCTTTCAATCACTCATTCCTGTGTGCTTGTACATCTCGTTAAATTCCCACAAGAAGGGAGCAATTATGTGCCCTGGATGGCAGAACGCTATACATCATCCTGATTGTTCGCTCTTGATTTTAGTCAATTATTACCTGGAAGGACTCCTCATGTTGATGGAAGGGGGTGATGTCATGATGTGGTGGCACCCTTCATTAGATGCCCCTTTGTCCTGGTGAGTAGTACTGCGCTCCTCTCAGTGTGGTTAGATATGCCTACCTTTGGCCACCATAGCTATTGTTCTTATAGTTTCTATGCATTCCTTGGTTGGTATAACTCTTAGGATTTACTAGTTCTCTCAGAGTTGCAGGGTTTGTGTTTCTCTACATTTTTCAATGGGTTCTCATCATCCTCCTGCATTTTCCTAGTCGCTCTCGAGTTTAAGTTGGCTTATAGTGTTTACTTTGATGGTTCATCTCTCCTGCATAATTTTCTTCCTTCTATCAATTCACAAATTACTTTAGCTAGGCTTATAGCTATATCTTATACCTCAGTGGTTCTTTAGATGATTTTATCCCTTATCTTTGAATTTGGCCCAATTTCGATTATCAAAAACTTCATTGTGTTTCAAATCCTATGGATGGAAGCCTCCACAGGTTTGTTTGTGAAAATTATGAAGGCCAACCATCTTTGATTTTCACTCCAATGTTCCCTCTAGAGATGTGCTTCTCCCAATAGTTCTATGGTTTTCTATCAGTCAGTCATAGACATAGTTGTGGTCACATGTTTCGTTTGGCATTTAGAGGTTCATGGCATTGGGCGCTGGTTCAGGGACTCGGGAAGATGGGTCTTTATAGCTTGTGGCTTGAGATTTCGTGGTTAGTTATTGCAACTTTCATGCATCCTAGGATTCATGTCTCCAAGTGATTCACAAATTGTTGAAGGAGATACACATCATGGCCACATCCATTCAAATCATATTTTAGTGGTTTTTCAAGTTTAGTGTAGTTCATAGAAAGTTTATTTTCTCATAGTGCCATATGGATACAATTTTTTTATATTGTGTGGCTATGTAGACCACTTCCTTTATTCCTACTGCCTCTCGTCACTCTTTGAAACTCTTAGCAACATTTTCTTTTCGTTTTATGACATGGTTAGGCAAGGCTTATGTAACATGAAGATTATAAATTTGTGCTACTGGGCTAGTTTTTGATCGGGCAGCCCAGTAGCACAGAGTACTCTCACTCATAATGCTGTTTATGGATCATCAAGTGTTGAGCTTTACACACACACAAAAAATCTACGTTGTGGAGGTGGAATTTTTTTTTTTTGAGAATGTTGTCTAGAGGGTTATACATTTTCTGTGTAAAGTATAAATAAATATATTTTAAGGGGTATTTTTTCTTGCCAGATATATCTGTGAAAGATAGGTTGAATATATTCCTTAAAAAGATATAAAGGACTGACATGATGGCAAGGGGTCTTTTTTGGCACAGATGAACAAATTGAGTTACAATATTCTTGGGGTTGGGGAAAGCAACAAATGACTAGGCATAATACTTAGCGTTATGGAAAGAATTAGAACTAGAAATAGATAGGAAAGTCACAAATATAATCATGTTTGGGGATTCATTAATTTTCATTCAACGAGCCCTCTAAATGGATTAACACTCAATTCCGCACCCCACAACACCCCCCCCCCCCCACCCCCCCACAATATTACAATGAATCTCAACTCAACTCCAACAATAAAACATAGAATTGTATCATGTATTAATATCATGCCCCCATTTTTATTTTCCTCTATAGTACAACCAGTGTTAGTTTTCAAGACACATGATGACCACGTCAGGGGAGGAGGATTATATCATCAAGGGTCCTGGGGGAGTTTTGAGGAGCTTTTATGGGATCCGATGACATTCACTTGGCATATTCATCATCATGAAAAGTTCCACACAACTTGTTTCTAGTTCTGCGGCTTTCTGATAATTCATGTTAAACAAGGTTATTATTGGGCATAACTTAATTAATTGTGCTCAAGATGACATTTCGAGAAGAATATTTGATGGAACACCTTATTGTAATAGTTCGTTGGAATCGTAATGAGAATATATATAGGACGTGATGGTGAGAATTCATTTCTAGTGGTTGGAGAGAGTATGATGGGAAATTTATCATTTTCCTATGTTAAAAATATTTTTAATTAGTCATTTAATTAAAAAGGGTAAATATTAATAAAGAAGAAATGGCCAAAAGTGTCTTAAATAAATTCAAAATTCACTTAAGACAAATTCAAGCAGGAGGTTCTAGAATAATAATAAAATAATAAAATCAAATACTTCTAGAAGTTTGGAGATCTATCTATTGAATATTTAAAAGGAGGAAGAGGAGATCATTTGAGATATCTTAGAGTTGACTATTTTCTTGTGGATAGGTTTGGACAACCGAGAGTTACTAGATTCATTTGTAATCCTAGGAAAAAATCCCTTTAGCGATTCAGTGAGAGTGGGCAAGACCCCATCTCACCCCTTAGTGAATTCATTCAGAATTGGCAGGTTTTATTCCACAATTTAGCTATTTTCTTGGAGGCCTTATATAGTTGTTGTAGATTTCTTGTGATAGCATTGCTTCAGCCATTTCCATATCATTGTATTAGCATGTGATATCTACTACATATTAATAAAATAAGGTTGAACTCTTCTGAATATTTATATTGTCTATTCTTCAGTTGCAGTTTCTATTTCTAGTTTTTTTGTTAATTTTGTGGTTTAATTTGTGTAAATTGTTTGTTGAGTTGATGACTAAATTTTCTAGAAGATATTTTGTGCTAAATTTATATTTATAACATTGTAGTGGTATCAGAGCATGATTTTGGCTAGTTGTGGGTTAAAATCAAAGTTGTCGTATTTTTCCTAAAGAATAAAGGAGCCAAGTTCATGGGTTCAATTTCTTAATCTATTTGCTGAAGAATAATTGTTGCAGATTAATTTGTTGGGCCAAAATCCATTGATTTGCAGGGCCAAAATTAGTGATATTTCTATAACGCTTTTATTTTATTCGGTTGAATTTGTTTCATTGGATTGAATTTATATTTCTTATACCAAATTTCTATTATTGGGCCTAAATTATTTTTCTTTGTTGAATTTCTATAGATGGGCTGAAATTATTTTGCTGGGATAAATTTATTTTGTCGTATCAAATTTCTTTTTTCAGGTTGAATTTATCGTATCATTAAATCATTACCTAGAGAATGAAGAGATAAAGCTCTAGGGTGGATTAGATTTTTCATTTCGTCAGGCCGACCTTTGATCCTGTGCAATTTATGAGCATGAATTAACTAGAGTCCTTGAATTAAAGGATAAGAATTGGGAAAGGAAAACTGAGCCATTGAACATTATACCTGTACATGACCATCAATGTCATGAGCCAGAAGGAAACCCTAAGGTAGTTGTAGAGCCACACTAAAAGTAGTGGGAATTGGAGTGTGGAGACAAGGGAAGGGTAGGGGGTAGTTATCCCTTAACCACCCCACATTCTTTTCAACCATTAGATTAGAACCCTAGAAATCCAACTGTGTAGATCGTCCATGGTGTTCCATGCTACTGAGACGTGAGGTCAAAATCATGTAAAACAAATAGGCTTTGAGAGAACATGATTCTCATGCAGAGGTTCACTCTTAAGCCCTTCCGACAATTCATATGACCCTAGGGGAGTCGACAGGTAGACATGAAAAAAATATATATATAATAACCAATCACTAACTATAAGACAAAGGTCCCATTAGTGACAATATAATGATCATAACTTAAAATTTCTACAAAGCATAGACTTTATATCACGAGTTTGATAAGCTAAGGTCTCAAGGTGACATAATTTAATACAATGTTCTACCCTCACTTACATCCAATATAAGAATGATAATGACACCAATATGCATTATATATGGTGAGGTTCTTCATGGTGGCACTACTTAGATTTTTCATCTTCGATTTGAAGCACATGTCTTGCCCACCTACTTCATCATCGTCCCAATAGAAATTTAACACATGAAAATTTGACTTCGTCATTGTCTCAATGAAAATCTAACACATCTCACATATGACACGTGGAGCCCCTTTAGCATGGCATTTTGCTTCTTTGTTTTCATTATGGTTGCAGTCAGTTGCTTCCTTTCCACTGAGGACTTACATAAGATCATAGACCGCCTTAACATGCCTCTCTTAATTGGATAAAACATGAAGAACAATATTAGTGCTATTGTTGTCAGCACAACTCCTCCAACTGAACAACCAGGAGCGGAATGAAAAGATTGATATGAATGTGATCTTCGTCCAACTCAAAAGAGAATATCAATGGAAACAAAATGAAAATTTAAATTAGATACACTGAATAGGCTGAAATCATATTTACCTATTATAATCTAGCTTTTTTGACCTCCTTTATCAAGGATCCACAATTTTTGGTACAAAAATGCATACTTGACAGGAAGAAAAGACATAACACAATTTAAAGGATCTGGTAGAATGGACTATTTGATTAATCTTTGTATATTTAAGAGTTGTAGAAGGTGATTGGGAAACCTACCACTGTCAGGTAATTAGTCAAGATGTGACGTGTCATCAATACAATAACAAAGAGACAGTTTGAAAATATTATAACCACAAATCCCTTTACTCTTCTGGGAAACGCCACAATTTTCATATATACTCTAGTTGACATTCTTCATGATTGAAAAGAAGGGGGAGGCTCTTATTAAATTGTAGTTTAAATGTGTCATAGAAGGGTGACCCTGTCAAGTTTAAAGGTGGATTTAAGCTACTCTAACTACCTCAATTGACCTCATTTAGCATTCAATTGACCTCATTTGACATGATCAACATCTCATCCATTAGATATTAAATAGGAAGGATAGTCCACACATGGGAAGGAGAAAGAGGAAGATTATTTTTGATTGGACCAACTCTCTTGACTTTTATTTGACTAGTGTTGACTTTTATTTTTCATCTTTGTTTGACCAAGTTATTTACTAATCGTAGTGGTCGAACAGTTCAATCATTTTTTTACTGTGGTTGACCAAAGTTTTTTTCATGTTCTTTCTCATTGAACAATGGTTGACCATAGGTCAACTTCTATGATTTGATTGATTTTTTATTGTGGTTTGTTCACTATGATTTGATTGAATTTTTTCCCACGTTGACCAATAACCTTCAGTTGAAATTTATTCTTTTGTTACAGACTTTGAATTGGATCAACATTCACTATTTATCTCTCCTTTGACTGGCATGACTTGCCATTTGTTTAAATCAGAATTTGGAATTTCGATTGGAATATCGTGATGTATATTTTGATGAATTGAACTCTTTCTCATAAGGAAAGATTCCAAGATTCCCCCCTTGTGGGTTTTTCCCTGGTCATTGACCTTAATTTTGGTGTCTCTTGTCTCATTGTTTACTCTAATATCTATTTAATTATTAAAGAAGTTCATGGTTGAAATTTTTCATGTATAATTTATTAATGATTAGAATTCTCTTGGAATTTTAATTGTGTCATTCTAAATAGTTATTAGTTTGAAAATTTGTATTAGTCTTGATTACACTAGAAAACCAACAGATCAAGGAGAATTAGGAATAATCTCATGTGAGTGATCCAAGGGATCAGTTTCATGCTCAAACCTCAAAGTGTTCAAAAGTGTTTGAAACTTGTACCAGTGCATAGATATCGGTGATCTGAATCCAACACAACTTGAGTCATTCAAAACCAATATCGTATGCTCCAAAATCGTGTTTTGATCGAATTCCTAAACAAGGAAATATGTAAAGTTGGGTTGCATGTATGCCCAGTGAACAGTTCGTATGTTGGCTTGGAATGTGACTAAGCAAGGTAACTATATTTTTATTATCCAATGGTTTTTCTCCATGTGCCTCAATCTGGTTGGTCAAATTTTCTTGAGTTTGATTGGTTGTGGGTTTGTTGAGGTGGTCCAATGGTGGAGATCCATGTCAGCCAATAGCTGACTGCCACGTAGCCTCCCAAATGTATTCTAAAATTTTGGTGTGAGGGCCAAGGGCACCTAACGGGATTCAAACCAACAACCTTCCACTAGGAAGCAATACCATCCACTAATGTGTCATCACATTGTTTCTTGTTAAACATAGGCTCTCAGGCTTAATTGTATTAGAGCACATTTCATTTTGGAGTTGGGGCCAGGGCTAAGCCCGCACCTTGGTCATTGCAGCCTTGAACTAAGGGGTGGGACCATGGGCCAAAGCTTAGCCCCAGCCCCATGGTCACAACCCTACCACAAACACCAGACTGGAGAACTATTGACGGAGTTGGAATGGCGGTCAGCCCCCATGGGGCCAGTCCAAGTAACATGATCCCCCATATAACTAAGAGCGCGACATTGGATGGGGGCCATCTCTAGGGCCTATGGCCACAATACGACCACCACTTTCGATTCTTTGGTGCACCCAAAATCTTTGGAATTTTATACAGACCTACTCGCCATCACGTGACCATGCACCAAGTGATGCAGGAGGATTTGGCACTCTTAATCAAACGAGGAATCCAAAGTGGAGCAAGAAGAAAGTGGACCATCGGTACAAAATAGGGGACATTTCTGTTAAAATAGAGCTAGTTTGATGGAAGCGATAAGTCTCTAGAAGACTTAATTAATGTAATAAATGCCCTTTTGAGTTATCTGTGTATATATGCATTGATGGATTGAATCCAGTGTTATTAGATTGTTGATCGACCATCGATCACTTAAATGATCAATGGCGATCCAATAATAAACCCAAGATGTCAAGTTGATTGTGATATGGATGTCGTAACAGAGCATGGGAGAGAACCGTGATTTTAATGTAAAATTCATCAAGGGCAAATGAGATCAAGTTAAAGGGGAAATAGACGAAGAGTGCATGAGATCCGTTGGATCTTATAAATCGATGGTCATCGCATAAATGGAAGAGCATGGAAGATAATCAGTGAAGAGCAAATTTTAAACAATGGAAGTGATATTTTGGGCGGCCTCAAACCCATAAGTGGTATTGAAGGGTGAGCACCCGATTCCACTCATCAAGTGACATGTAGTAGTGAGGAGGAGAGAGGAAACCACTTTTTGGGCGGTTAATCCTCGTGCTAATTGTGCACTCAAAATATCTGACAGTCATTGGATCTAGCACGAGAAGATTGACAGTGGAGGATTGTCACACAAGTTTGACAGATCAGGCCAGCGACAACTATCAGATCAAGCGCCAGATCAATGGTCCTAATTTGATTGGAGATCAAAGAAAGGAAGGAGCAACGCTACAGAAATGGCTTGGGAGTGCAAACCTGCAAATAATTATGGTTTCCAGTGTAATGTTTTTGAAGTCTGGTTTAAGCGCTCGGTCGAGTTTTTCCTGAGTTTCCTGTGTTTCTATATGTTATATGGTCCCAGGTTTTGAGGCCTATGCATGATTAAAATGATTCCAAAAGAGTAGTGGGCCATATCCCATAGGCATCAGGATTGAAATTCCTAAATGAAAGGAGAAATTAGTATACCCCAAAATCTCCTTTCATCATTTGGTATCAGAGCAGGAAAAGGATTTCGTGCAAGCAAGAAGAATGAGTCAAGCAAAAGGAGAAGAGGTACAGTTGTGTTGATCAAGCTGGAGAGTTATGGTCTTACTGTTGTGCAAAGAACGACAATGAAAGGTGAGAAGACTTGCAGCAACCTAGAGCAAGGTGTGCTCAATTGGTTCCAGAGGAGAGAGGCAGAAGGATGCCAAAAGACTAAGCTCAGAGGAGAAAGCTTGGTGAGGTATTGTGTAGTAGAGGAAGACTATTACTGCAGAGGTTGGTTGTAGCTCACAAAAGATCATAAGGCAGTTCCACTGAGAAGTGGGTAGAATTGCTAAGGAAAAGGAGAAGCATATGACTAGGAGTTCATAAATTTTTGTGCCTCAGGAGTTTGATGTAGGAGCATCTGGCACTCTTAATCAAATGAGGAGTCCAAAGCGGAGCAAGGAGGATGTGAACCATCGGAGCAGAACAGGGGACATTTCTGATAAAATAGAGCTAGTTTGATGGAAGCGATAAGTCTCTAGAAGACTTAATTAGTGTAACAAATTCCCTTTTGAGTTATCTATGTATATATGTGTTGATGACTTGAATCCAGTGTTAGTATATTGTTGATTTACCATCGATCACTTAAAGGATTGATGGCGATCCAATAATAAACCCAAGATGTTGAGTTGATTGTGATATGGGAATCGTAACAAAGCATGGCAGAGAATCATGATTTTAACGTAAAATCCATCAAGGGAAAATGAGATCAAGTTAAAGGGGAAATATATAGAGAGTGCATGAGATCCATTGGATCTTATAAATCGACGGTCATCACATAAGTCGAAGAGCGTGGAAGATAATCAGCGAAGAGTGGGTTTTAAATAGTGGAAGTGGTATTTCGGGCAGCCTCAAAACCATACGTGGTATTGAAGGGTCAGCACCTGGTTCCACTCATCAAGCGACACGTAGCAGCGAGGAGGAGAGAGGAAACCATTTTTCGGGTGGTTAATCCTCATGCTAATTGTGCGCCCAAAATCTCTGATAACCGTTGGATCTAGCGCAAGAAGGTCGACAGTGGAGGATTGTCATGCAAGTTTGACTGATCAGGCTAGTGACAACCATTAGATTGAGCACCAAATCAATGGTCCTGATTTGACCGGAGATCGGAGAAAGGAAGGAGCAGCACTACGGAAATGGCTTGGAAGTGCAGACCTGCCAATAATTATGGTTGCGGGTGTAATGTTTTTGAAGTCCAGTTTAAGCACTTGGTCGGGTTTTTCCTATGTTTCCTGTTTTCCGATATATTATATTGTCCTGGGTTTTGACGCTTAAGCATGATTAAACGCTTTTGAAAGAGTAGTGGGCCATAACCCACAGGCCTCAGGATTGAAATTCTAAATGAAAGGGGAAATTGGTATACCCCAAAATCTCCTTTCATCACCAAGACAGTTGGGGCTCAGTCGACGAGGGCAGGTAGTTAGCCTAGCCCCTAGGAACATGGCCCCCATATGACCTCAATTTTTGGAAACTGGGGGTTAATGGACAATTTAACTGTTTGACAGTTTCACCTGTCAGGTGGGATTGTGGGCCAGGTTTTTGTGTCAGTTACGGGTTTAGGGTGCTCAAACCAGGTTTGGGTCGAATTGGAGGATGGTTAGCTATGAAAATTGGTAAAAACTTGTAACAAGTATAAACTTCTTAGTTTTTGGCCAAATGAGGTCCAGAAAGAACCCAAATGGGATTTTTTGATAGTTATGGATCTATTGGAGACATTTTTTTCATTATAAGCATTTTAAATCCTTGAAAACACAAATTTGAGCACTTAATGAAAGAGGCCCTATATTGGAAGTTTGACTAGGAGATGTAGCCTGAGAGAGGGTTGAAATCCTTTATCACATTTGTTATTATGTGTTTCTGATATGGTATTTTTTATCTATTTTAGATGTTAGCCAAGATTAAAAATAATTACTTTATGTGTTTTGCAACTTGATCCATTACCCAAAAAAATAAAATTTTCACTTTCAATTTGTTCATCAACATCAAGTTTCAATTACAGATCATTTTGGTATCAGAGCATCAGGTTATTGTGAAGGATTAATTTTGTTTGCAAGTGTTTTTCTTATGCTTACAAGGTTGAATCTTAAAAAAGGAGAAGGATAACTTGTGGAGCCAAGATCTCAAATTGTTTCAAGGTGAAAAAACACACCTCAAGCTTCAACAGTCATGGCACATGAAGAAGGTCCTGAAGGGATGTTTGAAGATGAAAGAACTTCCAAAAACTCTTTCTTCGAGATGTATGAAATGGTAAAGATTCTTTATGAAAATAGGAATTGAAGGTTGTATGGAGAGAGATCAAAACCCCCGAATTTAGGAGATGAAGGAAAAGGAGACAATCCTCGGACAGGGAATGGAGGGAATGATGAAAAACCAACACCTTCACCTCCATCCTCATCCTCACCTTCATCCCCATCTTCTACTTCTTCTATCTTTTACAAAGACCTCCAAATTCTCTGAAAGGATATGGTAAAACTCCTTTGTTAAAGCTTGATATTAAGTTTGAATTGCCTATGTATGATGGAGAGGTAGATGCTGAGAAATTAGATAATTGGGTTCATCAGATTGAAGTGCATTGCATGATACAAAGAATCAAGGATGATGAGACAAAAATTTAGCTTGCTTCTCTTAGCTTGGAAGGTTCATCACTTATTTGGTGGGAAGTCAAAACTTAAGAGGACATGAAGAAAGATGGTAAGGTTTTATCCTCTTGGAATGATTTTGTTGTTGCAATAAGGAGATTTTATCCATTAGCATACATGCAAAAAGCTATTATGGATTGACAGAAATTTAAACAAGCTAAAGGTCAAAATGTGAAAAGCTATACTCAAGAATTTAGAAAAAGAGCTTTGATTTTGGGTATAGATTTGTCCTCTCAAGAAACTCTACTCAATACATTGGAGGATTGGGTAGTTATTTGGGACACACAATTCTCATGTTTTAGAAGCAAGAGGGAAAATTGTTTCGAAAGGAACTTGTGAGAAGTCATTCAAGTCTGGAGAAAAAGGAAAAGGGAAGTTTAAAGGAAAGGATAAAAAGAATGTTTCGGTTAAGAAAGAAGGAGAAAATCTCACATGTAAACATTGTTCTAAAGAAGGCCATGATGAAGACCATTGTTGGAAACTTCATCTTGAGATGAGACTCAAAAATTTTAATAGCAAGGAGAAAGAAAATATTATTGTGATTGCACAACAAGATCTAGGATATGATTCCAGAGATGAAACAAAATCATTGCCATGGGATTGAAAGGTAAGGGTTCAATTGCAAGTACAAGTTCTTCTAGAAAACCCATTGAAACTAAAATGAGAGAGAAAGAATAGAGTTGTTCCATATTAGAATCATCACAAAACATAACAAGGTAGATACTTTGTTTGATTGTGGTTCACAAGCAAACCTCAATTCAGAAGACACTGTTAAGAAAATAAATTTGGAAAGAATTCCTCATCTTAAACCTTATCCTTTGGGTTGGGTATGTGACAATGCCAAGTTGCAAGTGACAAGAAAATGCATACTTAGCCTTTGCAATCACTGCAAATTTTATTGATGAGGTAGAACTTGATGTGGTACCACTTGTCATTTTCGGTATTATTTTAGGAAGCCCATACTTATATGATAGGAAATCCATCTTTCTTCACCATGAGAACAAGTATCACTTGTTTAAAAATTGGATTGAGTACATTGTTAGAGCACATAGTAAGAAGTTGAATTTATCTCTTACGAATGTTGGACAAATGAAGAGGTTTGTAAATGCTTGTTAGAATTTTACATTGTTGATGATTAAACATAAACATGTTGAGGAATATAAAGCCTCTCAAGGATACGAATCAAGTTTGAAATTTGATTTCATTGAGGTTGCTAATCCATGCGATAAGATGTTTGAAGAGTTTAACATGTTTCCTGCTAAAAGAGGAAACCAAAATGAAGTGCAATTGCAACAAAATGCATCATTGTTGAACATTGGTATGAACAAGATGCCAGAAGAATGCAGGGGTCAAAAGGCAGATGCAAAAGCTATTTAACAAAGACGACATTGGTTCTAATACATATTCTTGTGAGTTTCATAAAGTTTTGGCTTTGAAGAGGGATGGTGCATGGTGATGGAATTCACATTTGGTAAAGAGTCAAGGCTAGACATGACAAATATTGTATTGACCACAATTTTTAGGTTGGAAATGGAGTAAGGCTTTGCAATAGAAAATAAAAGTTTCAAAGAGAAAGAACTTGAAATTGGGTAAGTCTCCTTTGATTAAAGACATAGGAGTGAATGTTCAGATTTTTTTAATGTAAGCTTTATCCTCTAAACATCTTGAAGAATTGTAGCAAGATCCCATCTTTGATAGATAAACAGGAACTTCAAGAAGAAGGAACGAAAAGTACCTTCATATGGGGAAAGGTGTAAAACCAAGAAAAACAAAATGGATTGAAAAGGGAAAGGTCAGGGAATTGTACCCTCATCTATTTCTTCACTGAAAATAGTCTTTTGGAGGTCCAAAAGCTTCT
Source organism: Pinus tabuliformis (assembly GCA_031772625.1). Classification (NCBI taxonomy): domain Eukaryota; kingdom Viridiplantae; phylum Streptophyta; class Pinopsida; order Pinales; family Pinaceae; genus Pinus; species Pinus tabuliformis. Next base: position 1,383,962,406 of record CM062817.1, on the reverse strand, counting down.
AGTTGGGAGGAGTGATCCAGGGGAATAGTTTAGTGCTCAAAATTCAAAGTGTTAAAAAGGTGCTCAAAACCTATAGCACTACATATATCCGAGTGATCTGAATCCAACGTAACTTGCATCGTTCAAAACCAATATTATAAGATCTCGATATCACGCTCTGATCGAATTCCTAAATAAGAAAAAAATTTAAGTTGGGTTGTAGGTATGCCCAGTCAGTAGTCTGTAAGTTGACCAGGCATGTGACTGGGTAGGGTGATTGTATTTTTATTGGCCAATGGTTTTTCTCCATGTGTCTCAGTTTGGTTGGTCAAATTTTCTTGAGTTTTGATTAGTTGTGGGTTCATTGAGGTCATCCAATGGTGGAGATCCATGTGGGCCAATGGCTGACTACCATGTTTCCTCCCAAATATATTGTGAATTTTGGTGTTAGTTCCAAGGGAACCCCATGACATTCGAGCCATTGACCTTCCACTAGGCAGTAAGACCATCCACCAACGCACCATCACATTATTTCTTGTTAAACATAGGCTCTGTGCATTAGTTGAATTAGAGCACATTTCATTTAAGAGTTGGGGTTGAGGCTAAGCCCCTGCCCTGGTCCCCATGCCATCGAACCAAGGGGCGAGACCATGGGTCAGGGCTTAGCCCCAACCCCGTGGTCACAACCCTACCATAAATACCATAATAGAGAACTGTCGACAGAATTGGAATGAGGGTCCGCTTGGGTCATGTGACCCCCCATATAACCAGGAGTACGGCACTAGATGGGGGCCAATCCCTAGGGCGCGAAGTGAGGGTTAGCCCTAAGGCCTATGGCCGCAATATTACCACTACCTCTGATTTTTTGTCACGCCCAGAATCTTTGACACTTTATATGGTTCTATGCACCAACACATGACCAAGCACTGAGGTAGTTGGGGCCTGATTGGCGAGGGCAGGTGGTTAGCCTAGGTCCGGGGCATGTGGCCCCCATATGACCTCAATTTTTGGAAACTAGGTGTTAATGGACAGTTTAACTGTCTAGAAATTTTTCTCATCAGGCGAGATTGTAGGCCAGGTTTGCTCGTTGGTTCGGGGTTTGGGGTGCTCAAGCCAAGCTTCGTCAAATTGGAGGATGATTAGCTATGAAAATTGGGAAAAACTTGTAACAAGCATAAATTTCTCATTTTTTGGGAAAATGAGGTGTAGAAAGAACCTAGATGGGGGTGTTTGATAGTTCTGGATCCATTGGAGACATATTTTTTTTTTTACATTCTAAGCATTATAAAGCCATGAAAACATAAATTTGAGCACTTAATGAAAGAGGCCTTGCATTGGAAACTGGACCAGGACATGTAGGCCACAAAAGAGGTGAACTCCTTTATCATGTTTGTTGTCATGTGTTTTTGATATGGTATTTTGTATATGTTTTGTCTGTTAACTAAGTTTATAGATAATTACTTTATGCATTTTGTAACTTTATCCATTACCCAAAATACATAAAATCTTCACTTGCAATTTTTTCATCACCTTCAAGTTTTAATTACAAATCAGTAAGTTACATGCTTGAGAATAAATCAAGTCAATTTGATGGGCATTCAAAATGGATTTCTCCTTGGTTTGGGGTCCTACCTTTGCCACATATTCAACAAGCCTAGGCAACAAGGACTTAGTGAACTTCTCACGTAATAACTCTTCAAGGAACTTGGTTCTGAAGAGACTTTGTATTCTTCTCCACTCAAGAATATAATCAGAAATGTGGTTGGAGGTGTCATGATGGAATTTAGTGAGAATTTTGATCCCAATATTGTACCTAAAAAGCAATTGATACTGGTTGAAAAAGGCCCGTGTTAAAGGAAAAAAGTTATCATAAGCGACACACTCTAAGTCAATGTACCATTTAGCAGCATTACTAGTAAGAGTCCACTAGAAAGGTGGAAACTTTATGCTATTGTCCATGAATGAGTTGGAAGAGAATCATAAGTTATAAGCAGTAATGTGGGTTATATGATCTTCTCTAGGCTTACCATCAAACATGGGAATGTTTTTTGGTAGTGAGGGACATGTGGCCATGTAATATTATGCTTATGGGATCACTCACTAACTTATATAGATCATGGAAAAAAATTGTTTCCGAGAAAGGAAAGTTAAATTATTCTTGGCGGGAGGGTTGGTGCCCTATTGTCTCCCAAGTGGAGGGTTTGCTCCACCCATAGCTTGGTTTCTAGTGTTAGGTTGAATCGTGGAAGTGGTTTGGTTAGAGTTGTTATCTGCAACACCAATGTAAATGTGCTGTTGGTTAATGCCCCCATGTTGGATGCCCCCAATGAAAAAAGGATTCTCAAATGGTTATTGACCTCCTAGGCGAAAGGATATTCTGGAATGATTACCAAGAGGATTAGAATCTCATGAATTAAACATGTTGTGAGAGAAATTTTTCCCTCCCCATTGGGAATTCCCTAGGAAAGTGGACCTAAGAAATGCAGACCCAACAAAAGATTGGCTTCCAAAAGGATTAGAGAACCCAATAGAAACAAATGTACCCCAATCTATGCTAGAAGATGACATGGACACAGTAAAATGATTCCCACGATACGTAAATCGATTATTGTTATAATCGCACTCCATACTAAGATACTAACACCCATCATGGGGCTCGAGAAACAAAATGTGAATGAGAATTTTGACCCTTTGACATTGGAAATATGTATTATATGCATGGTTGAACTAGAAATTTTGATAAATATAAACATAGATGATGTGGAGGTACCCATAATGGATGTACTATACAGGGGAAAAGAGTATCACTACATATTTTTCCAGAATGAGTAGAACGGGTTCTAAATGGACGTGGTGGGAATAAGGCGTGTGGTTGTAGATATAGATGTAATAGTTTGAATACCATCAGTCACTAAGTTGTCTACATAGTAGGTCTTGATGTGGCGGTATATGTGTTATCCATAAAGAACTTGGGTAAAGCACTGCGTACATATCTACACAAGTTAACACCCCCTCCTAGAGAGATGGGTGTAAAGGTACAGTGATGATGTGGATGGTTATGGTCAAGCACTGAGTGAGAAAAAGGTTTTTCCCCTTGAGTAGCACCCAAAGTGTCCTGATACAAAGGTGTATCCATTGTTGGGTTAATTATATGCCTACAACTAAGTGGAACATCCTCCTGTGGAGTAAGGCCCTCAAGTCAATGAGACCAATGCAAACAAAACTCTACCATGATGGTATCCAAAGGTGAGACAAAAAGTGAAAAAATAAAAATTGTACGACCACTAGATATAATCAAACAACACACACTATAAAGATCTTAAGGCACAAAGCAAGAAAACTAGAGTTGAAAGGGATCTTCCAGTAGCTGGAGCCTAGTTAATGAATGCCCAAGTTGACTGTGAGGAAATGGTTGAGAAAATTACAACAACCTATTTTTTAATGGATCTTAAATCAAGTGCTCTTATTAGTTCTAAAGTGCCCTTGAGGAGAACCAAATTAGTTTTGACTAATGTCTGCCATAAGTATAGCAAGGGAAACTCCCTCGTTGTCACTCATGAGAGTATCCTAATACAATGGCCGCTAATGATACAACCAATAAAATCCCTTCCTAGGGGAATAGTTACCAAGCATATCTATATGCAAGGGCATAGTAGTTTAGCCTAAAGCCTCTCGAAAGGGAAACCCAGGCAATACATGCATATCATGCCAACAAGGTAAAATGAAGCAGGATATATCACTCTGCTAGTCTTGATGTAGACTCATGATTGACCCTTTTGTAAGAAGGGATTCTCAGGTGCATGCCACTGAAAGTGAATTTGCTCTCTATAACTCAAGATACTAGATTTGTTTCATTCTCTTAGAGGATTTACTTTTCTCCCCTATGCTAACACCCTAGCTTGAGCTATTGTGTATTTCCTACAGGAGAAAGTAAAAAAACTTGAGTTAATTGTAACTATGCATTTATTTTATGGTTGTTTATTAATTGAATGGTGTTTTGGATGAAACTATATGGTGTTATGACTCATCTTTTTGGAAGAAACCATGGAAGATGATGTACATGCAAGTATTTATTTTGATAAATACTATATCAAGAAGGGTGAGGATATTTTTCTTTCAAATGCAAGTAGGAAAATAGTCCTTTCTCACTCACATTTAACATTCAAAAACATAAACCAAATTAGAAAACCATCTGGAAATGTTAATCAATAAAATTCAAAAGGAAATAATCAAAAGAGTTACTTAAAAAACGAAAACCATAATCTACAAGGAAGTATGTAATAAGAGGTAAAAAACAAAAAATCATCACACTCACAAGTAGACAAATAAGTTTGGGCTACCAAGATAATGATGCCAAAAAGTTATTTGGGCACCAATGTTTCTAATGGGAATCAAACTGAAGATAGATCTCAACACGCTAATTAGAAAACTAGATTCACTAAATTGAGAGAAAGATTGGAAAACTACATAATAATCAAGCAAAAACACTATAGATTTAAGAGTAGACTCTTGGTGGGCATATAATAGTACCAAGAAACTAAAATTTTCTAAACGAAACCCTTAAAAAATCTTTGGAAGAAGGTTTCAATTCCCTAAGCATGAAAAAATTGAGCGACAAAGGCCAAACAACGCTCTGTTGTAGTGTTATTTGAGCACTAAAGGCCCCTTCAAAGCCCTAGTTTTAACTAGGACTAAGAAATATAACATAAAAAAATAGATTTAATATTTTAGAGAACAAAGGTTTCAAATATAAGTTAATGATTAGACTTAGGACTATTGTAAAATGTAAAAATGAAGGCTACAAAAATGTGCCTACTCAGGTCTACCAATTAGACTTGCCAATTCTATTACAGATAAATTTTGTGCATAATAGTGAGTTCCTTTAGATCCAAACAGACTTGCCCAAGGTCTACCCAGATGGACGGTGTGTGAATAAAGTATAGTACAACAAAATACAAGCAATCCCAAGCATACAAGCCAATCGTTATAGATGAAGTGGATAAGTTTATCTTCCTATCATGAGGACACAACTATTTTTGTTGATGCCAACTTGCAAGAGATCTCCCAGATATCTCAGCTATTGCTCCTAATTCTGAATCTTTGCACACAAACAAGAAACCAATCAATTATTTTCATGCAAAAAAATATTAGTGCATGCATTCATATAAACTCAAATAAAACATGTGAACATAAAAGAAATACATGAATGAAATGAGGGGAATCTTTATGACACTGTATTATACTAAGTGGAAGTACATAGTTTCTCCTTTTGTAACCTCTTCCCATGTCACCTTCTCACCTACACTCACTAAAATCAAGATATGTTTGTGTAAGTTTATTGCGGAAGTATATTACAAGTTAACTTTCTGATAACATTTTGACATTATAACTTTATCCTCTTTTGTGACTTATGGAGATATTTTTTATATAATATTTTCTTAGGGGTGATCATATTGAATCTAGACACTTTCTTGGTTGCATTCAATGCTTTGATACTTATCCACTCCAAGTGATCAAATTTGACATGATCAAACCTTATCCATGAAAAAAAAATCTCCAATTAAGTGGCACTGGGGCATTGTTAGCCCTCTATTGCTTAATTTACTTTAATACAAGGCATTGTCGGTCCTAATGTTTCTCAACTAGAAATATGTAATGAATCATTGAAGCCTATAATTTGACCTTTCTGGAGCCTTCCACAAATTACCTTTTGACATACTGACCTAGAAGGTGTTGTACCTTTCTTTTGGACCCTAGGGGTGGATTTTTGAGCTATAGCATTAAGAAATGGTAAAGATGTTGATATCACGTGTTCCTTAATTTATCCAGCTAATTAAATTATGCGATATTATTCCTTGTGAAAAATAAAGTATGTGTGTACATGGTGATGCTTACTTCCTCCAAAATAAACTAGGATATATTTTAACTAATTCTAAATAAACTAAATGATTTAGGGGAATAAAAAGGCATGTGTGTATATGGTGATACTTACTTCCTCCTAAATAAACTAAGTGATATTTTAATTAATTCCAAGGGAGATGAAGATGAATTTAATCCCTTTTTTATTCCCTTAAATCAATAAGAGTGTAAGGGGAAGAGAATACTTAGAAGATGAATTTTACTTTTAGACCCAAGCTAATAATATAAATGAATATTGAACCAGTAAAAGCTATACACATGGAAAAATAAATTATAGTTACTTTGATAATGAGTGAATCTAGTCTAAATTCCTCAGAATAACTTGCCAATTATCAAAACTAGGGGAGAATTATTATTAGGTGCCACTTAGCTAAATAATTGTATAGGTTAATTGTGTAGGTTTTTTTCAGGAAATGATAGATTCTACCAATTTTGAAATCATAGTTGTAGGATCGATGAGTCCATTTCTTTAATAGTCATTTGGTTTTTGTACATAACGAACAAACATAAATTCCACAAATAGAGAACCACTTGAATGCTCATATGTATTGGAAGATGTCTGAAATGAAATTGGAACAAATAGAAAAGTTTTGCAAGCAACATAAGTAAGAAAAGGAACATTGGAGTCTCTTATATATGTGGTAGAAATTGTTGAAGGGTTGAGCCGAATTCCACTTAACTTAAAGGTTTTTTCTACCTACATCAATCCATCAAAACTATTACAACAAACATAAACAAAATAAACATAAATTGAGTTACATTCATTCATAAAGGATGAAAAAATGAGCAATGTACACAAGCAAGAAACAAGATAGATAATGGGAAGAAATGACTCTTTATTCCAAATGGGTGATGTCAGTTGGTTTTCTAGGATACACAATGGAAGATGTTGGGCTTGTGCAACCCTCTTCTATCTTACAATATAAGTTTCCCCTTCGCATCTTTTGCAAGATATCTCCTCTAGCAGTGGTGAGCAACTCTAATGATGGATGCTCACAAGTTACAAGGAAAATGCTATCACTCCTGGAGAATTGAGGTGTAATACTTGTGGCATAACCTTATACTCTTTCTCTTCATGAAATAGTTGTTCCAATGCTCTTATTTATAATCATTTCCAATACTTTTGTGGTTATTGGTTTAATGAATGAGTTTGCATGCTAATGTTTTCTCCTCATGCTTGGGGATATGAGCGGTACTTTGGGGGATCCAAGAAGCCTCCCTCAAGTGTGTTCGAGGTAGAGGGTATCCAGGTGAACCTAGTACATGATTCTAATAGGATCTCTGTCATTCTTTAGACCGTTCTCTTGAGGAAATGCCATTTTCTATGAATCCATGTAAATATCAAAGGAATTATAATGTTCAGCCAACTACTTAGTCTTATGGGACTTGTTCATAGTCTAGTTTCTACATATGTGACCAATGGTCCAAGGATAGAACAATTTCCTTTGGAAATCCTTTTTCCAAATCTAATTCCTCAATGACTCTAACATATTAGGTGAACATCCATTCTTTAAGCTCAAATTTATCTAGATTTTATCTCAAAAATTTCCAATCATTTTGAGAGAGTCATCACTCCACAATGAAGAGGAAAATATGGCAAGTAGACCCAAACTAGAAAATTGTCTAAGTAAAATCCACTTCACGACAAGAAAATGGCATCCAACGATTCAAATACATCACTCTTGGACCCATGAAAAATATGGTCCATTCCAAAAAATGAAATCTCTATATTCCTCATTTTTAAATAAAAGAAGCATAATATTTATGACCACATAAATAATAAGAGATATTACATTGAATCATTACCATCCAATATTTTCTTCCATTCAAAAATCCATTGCTTTTGTGGATGACCATAGTTTATTGAACTTTCCAATGAGACCATGTCATGCAAGTATCAAAGCTATGAGGTAAGGAGAAATGAGAGGGATTTTGACCCAAAGATCTATCCAATTTATTCATAGACTTTGATCAAACAAGCTTAGACATTGGCTTGCTCAACAAGGCAACTAAAACATGGAAGACAATAACATCTACCCCTTCCAAATCCATGTATGAGAAAGACAAGCCAACAAAAGAGGATAATGGTGAGAGAAAGGAAGACTAAGGTTCAAGCAAGAACACCCAAAACTAATCCCTCTAGTCTCTGCTATATTTTCTAATATTAACAATTAAAGAATTAAATCTTTTTATAATTATTTTTTTAAACTAAATAATAAAAATAAATTATGTAACATTTTTTTTTTTTTATTAATTCACTTCAATCATCTTATTTTGTAATTAGATATATATAATCAAATAAAGCAAATATATATAACTACTTAAAAATCCTTATAAATATTAAAAAATAAATAAATAAATATATTTATATTTATATTTATTTAAATAACTAAATATAACTTTATATTTATTTTATATTCTATAAAAACCATAAATACATAAGAATTTTTTATTAATATATATATATATATATATATATATATATATTTTAAATAAATATTTATATTTATATTTATATTTATTTAAATAAATAAATATAACTTAATATTTATTTTATATTCCATAAAGACCTTAAATACATAAGATTTTTGTTTTTTTTGGGTCTTTCAATAGATAAGATTTATTTTGGTCTCAAGTTCCCTTATAGGCTAGATAAGATTTTATTGGGTCTCAAGTCCCCTCATAGGTTAGGGAGGGGAAATTTTCTACATGTCTTTGAGAAAGTTTTTGTTTGTATAAAATATTAGACACCGTATGTTTTGACAAATATTTATATTAGGGGAATATTTTAGGATAAAAATGTGTAAAGATTTTATATTTTTTTAATATTTTAGGTAAATTTTTTATTCATTATTAAATTTTTATTATTATTAAGTGAATAATCCACCGGAAACGTTAAAAACATATAAAATCTTCTAGAATTTTGATGTTTGAAATCCATTTACAATAATCCCACCCTTATTCTACATAATTTCATCAAAAAAATTATTCCAATTATATAGAACATAATTTAAATTTTTGTCCATCCCGTTGCGACCCGGGGGAGGCTTTATAGGGTCGTCGCTCAGAGTCGAAATATGTTCAATTTTACTTTATCGAGTTAAGTTAAACGGTGTACGTCTAATTCTAAAATATCCATAGAATCAAAATTTGTTCAGATTCAAAATATCCGCAGCATGTGGGACGACTTGCTAGGCCCAGTTTTTTATTTTTCTCATAAGGATTCTGGGGTCTCACGCTTAGTCGGCTCAAACTGTGGAATCTGATTCATTTATTCAGGAAAATTGAACCCACATCACATCACATTATAGAAAGTTAAAGATTTGATGCTTTAATTAATTAAATTATTTATTTAAATTAAGTGGATTATTTTTATTGAGTGGAAAAGTTTATTTTATAATTTAAAGTAAAAAATATAAATTTACGGTGAAAAAAATTGATCCTCTAAACCCATATTAAATGGGTACTTAAGATAAATCTATACTAATATGTAACCTTCTTAACTAATCCAAAAAAATCCGTCTAATTTGCTTGGTGCTGCTTGTGAGAGGTCGTCCTGAAAAGCCCCATTTCCAATCCTATAGCATTTTAAATGCGGCCTGACATGGCAGCTCGATACCCAAAACATATCGATCTCTGTTTTTTTTTCAATAGCAGTGACATAACGACGTATTATATCGGGGTATCAAGGAGCCATGTCAGGCCACATTTAAAATGCTATAGGATTGAAAATAGGACTTTCCTCGTCCTGGGCCCAGGTTAATAGGACCAAACCTCCGACGCGACCCTACCGTGGGTCTACTGATGACGGAGGGCAAGTTTACCGAATTTCCTGGTGTACTAAGAACACACACCCCTCTACTCAGACAAGGCCATGCGAAGCAGCATCTGAATTTCTAGGCAGTTTCCTTTGCTTTCTCTGACAAAGTTCAATAATCAATACACATTCAGATTGGTTGCAGTCATTAGTGCTTTCCCTGTTCTTAACGTAAGTCAATAGTTTAGTCAGTCAATTTTCTTCCTAGAGGGATTATAAGTCTTCAGAATAATAAACTTTTATTGACTCCTTCACGCGGCATTGACGAGAGCCTGTGGACCTTACTCGGCATTCGGACTATTCTGTAATAATTGTGCCCTTTAAAATTCACTCGAAGTTGCGATTCTGCAACCGCGTTGGTGGTTCTTCCCTTCCCGAGTGTCAGTCGTCTTCTTGAGATGCTCAATTTCGGCCGAAATACTCGATTTCGGCGGCCGGATGTCATCAGTGATCACATCCAACCTCTCTATATATAATTGATACTACCATTGTTTAGTCCATCTGCACCAGAAGAGCTTACAATGGAGACAAACATTGGCCACAGAGGTTTGAAAGAGAAGTTTAATGAACTGCCTGGGTTCAGATTCCACCCTACAGAGCAGGAGTTGGTGGGTTTTTATCTGAAGAGAATGGTACAAGGGAAGCTTCACAATTTCAACTTCATACCGATGCTTGATTTGTATCGTTATGATCCCTGGGATCTTCCTAGTATGTTGCTCAATCCCAGTCGCTTCTGTATTGTTTTCATGGCTGAAATTTAGGAATTTGCAGTACTTAGCTTGTAATTAATTCTTTGATTCAGAGTCGTTTAGATTTCTGGAATTTGACTTTTTGGGTAACTTAATATTAATTCGCTGAATGAATCGCTGCAGACTTTGCTACTTTGGGTGAAGGAGAGCTGTTTTTCTTTGTCCCGAGAGATGAGAGGTGCCAGAATAATCGAGGCCGGCCTAATCGCCTGACGGCTTCTGGCTACTGGAAGGCCACGGGATCTGATCGGTTCGTTCGCGACGACAATGCTAAGTGCATTGGGCTCAAGAAAACGCTGGTTTTCTACAGAGGGCGAGCCCCTCGGGGACAGAAGACCGATTGGATTATGAATGAGTACAAACTGCCTGACTACTTTGATAAGCCCAAGGTGAGCGGACACTACCCAAGCGGTGGTGTTTAAAGACATCTTTGTTAAATTGTTATGGGTTATCTTGACAAATTTTAGCTTTTAAAAAGGTTACAGTAGAGATGAATATTATGAGCGAAATTCTGAGTTTTCTTAAATCTGGAGCTCAAAAACAAACAGTTGGTAACTTGATCTACTAAAGTTAACCCAAATTACCTTCTAACACATACATGAGAAATTTGATTTGTCTCTTTTTGCATACTTTGATGTGTGTTGAGACACTTTTTCTGAGATCTTACTGTTACTGGACAAATTTCCCTGTAGCTTTTTAGCCTTTAAATAGGCTACAATAGAGATGAGTACCATGGGCAAAACTATAATCTGGAGCTCTAAAACTGTGGGTAACTTGATGGACTCATGTTTACCTGAACTACCTAACAAATACTTCCGAAATTTGATTTCTCCCTCTGTCTAATTTGATTTGTATTAAGAAATTTCTTTAGTATCCGTCAAATAAATACGTTATTTTATTGTTGATGTTTGGTTTAAATAGGCTACAATAGAGATGAGTACCATGGGCAAAACTATAATCTGGAGCTCTAAAACTGTGGGTAACTTGATGGACTCATGTTTACCTGAACTACCTAACAAATACTTCCGAAATTTGATTTCTCCCTCTGTCTAATTTGATTTGTATTAAGAAATTTCTTTAGTATCCGTCAAATAAATACGTTATTTTATTGTTGATGTTTGGTTTAAATAGGCTACAATAGAGATGAGTACCATGGGCAAAACTATAATCTGGAGCTCTAAAACTGTGGGTAACTTGATGGACTCATGTTTACCTGAACTACCTAACAAATACTTCCGAAATTTGATTTCTCCCTCTGTCTAATTTGATTTGTATTAAGAAATTTCTTTAGTATCCATCAAATAAATACGTTATTTTATTGTTGATGTTTAGTGTGAACCACATTTGCTGGTTTGTGATAAACTATATTAACTGGTTTGAAATGTTGACAATAAACTATCTATATTAATCTTGAAGACATTTCTCAACATAAATCAAATCACAAAAGTTTTAATTAAAAAAACACTGGCTGTATACTAAAGGGAAGACAACCAATGAGGTTTGTACCTTTTATGCATGGCTCATAATATAGTTGCTATATTTTTTTGGAGTTTTTTCCAAGCATATTTTTCTGTAGAATCTGATACGGGTAGAAAATTATTAGAATCACAAGTTTAAATTATAAACTTTCCACAATTCAAGTGCCTAATTTTTTCCAGAATAATAAATCTATTACTTAACTTTTTAGGAATAATAAATCTATCCCATGAGATTTAAGAGAAAGACTGCAAACACTAAAAATAGTTAATAATTAACTAACACCTTTAAATATTTAAATATTTTTTTAACGTTTAATAGCCTCCATTCAAGTCTCATTCTTAACTTGTTTCCTGTTTAATCAATTGGTTTTGCAGACGGAAGTAGTGCTCTGTCGTATATACAAAAAAGCCATCCCTCTCAAGTGGTTGGAACAGCAAGCGATGAACCAGGCAGAAGTGACTTCAACTTGCGAAGATTTGGACTGTATATCACAGGGTTCTCCTCTTTCTCCTGAAAATATCAATGATAATAAGCGCGTTCAGGAGGCTAAGTCGACCTGTGTCCGGGACTCAGATTCTGTTGCCCGCGATGTATTTACACCAGAACCAAGCAGCTCCCCGCAAGATAATGTTACACAGAGCGACATAACCAGTTTTCTGGACTGTGCTATCGACTGGGACCTGATGGAATCGAGGGTCTGTGAGGGTTTCATAGACCCCGACTTCCCAGCGTTCGAGGATGACTGTAAGAGAATCGAAGGATTTTTGAACCCCATAGGCCTGCTGAACTCTTCTTCCTCTCCTTCCTCTACAGAGTGTTGTTGTGGGGAGTCTCTGTTAATTCCGGAGATGGAGGAAGAGCCCATATTACTCCAAATCCCAAAGACGTTCGTTGATTTCCGAAACGAGTCCGATTGTGGCAAGAACTGGTATTTATATGAATAGAATTTCACATTTTCACTGAAACCTTGTCATAATTATTATGTACAAAATGTGTTTGGTCATATCATTAACATAAATTTGAGCTTTAAATTTTTTAATTTGCATAATATTTTATTATACAGTAACTCCCAGATTCAGAAGTATATCTGTGAATGTGAATTTGGGTTTAATTGACAAAGTTAATTGTTTATTTCAATTATATTTATGAAAATTTTATCGTATAAAATTATTTTTAATTAATATGATTATGATTATTAAAAAAATTACTTTATTTTAACATAAATTTATAACAGTTATTTTTATCAAATTCAAAATATTAATTTTTTAAAATTATTAAATAATTTAAATAAAAATTAAAATTAATAAAGTTTTTTCGTAAAAATTATATAAAAGAAATTTTTAGTCAATATGTTCGAACTAGCAAGTGTGGTTTATTATCAAGACCAGATAATGATGAATCACACTTATTAGTTTGAAAGACATTGACCAAAAAGTTCTCTTATATAATTTTTATCAAAAAAAACTTTACTTAAATCATTATAAAAAAAATACACTACCCTACAAGAAAAATTAAAATATTAACCTACAATATGATTATTAATGATTATTATTGCGTCATGCAGTGATAACTATTTAAATTGATCCAATATGAAACAAGTACCAATCCACAAACATACAAACCCAACCCATTCAATATATTTAATGGAAGAAGTTCTACCCTGAAACTTTGCAATCGAAAATCATACGAACCACAACTGTAATACTTCGCAGCTTTTTTGTTAAGAGATGAATCGAATAAAACTACGGTGACCAATCATATATGTAAAATGTCATAGCTTTCTTTTTATTTAAGTTTGAATTCAAATTCAACTTAGATATGCAAAATATTTATCTCTTAAATTTTTAATATTAAAAAAAAAGTAATATTCAAAATCTCGGTATCTAAAGGTCAGTATCAAACATCATCATGATAAAAGAAAATACAAAACCAGAAACCTATCATCATGATAAAAGAAAATACAAAACCAGAAACCTGCAGAAACAAGGGTTATGCTTCTTATGAAATGGCTAATACAAATTTTCTTTATCACCTGGAATAAAAGGAATACCTTGCATCTCGTACTTTCAAATCGGATTATAAATAAAAGCGTAAAACTCATAATAATGTTAACAATCGATTATAAATATTTTTGTTTTTATTTGTATCATAAAAAAAAATTAAATGTAAAAAAATTGTTTTATTAAAATTAATATTTTAAACTTTAAATTTAATAAGTTAATGATTTTATTATTTTATTGTAAATCAATTTAATATTAGATAGTTTATTATTATTATTATTAATTTACTCAAATATTATAAATTATTTTATTATTGAAATATATGTTAATATTGTTAATTCTATCTTTATATCATATTATATAAAATGTTAAGAAAATATATTCCTTGTTGGGGCTGGCCTGCTCTCTTTCCACAAGAGAAACGACCATTTCAACCAAGCAGGGGAGTTCTTTGAGGTTTTCTCTCCAAGCAGAAGAGAGCAATTGCGTTCAAGAAGGCATGAAGAGAGCAACTGCATTCAAGAGGGCGTGGGATAGAGGATCCTCTATAACAAATTCAAGAAGTCGTAAATTAGGAGTTATTGTGTCATTCATCTTTCTAGATCCAATTTGGTCTGCGAGCTGTTGTTCGATCGAATCCGGGGCACGTGCAGTCTGCGATCCGGTTTGCTAATATCAAGTGCATACATTCCTCTCATATATTTTCAAGTATGAATAATTCACCACAGCTACCAAAGATTACCAAAGGTAGACCTAGCACAGTTACTCTATAAAGCCTTTATCAGTATATAGAGTCTTCAGAGAAACATAGAGAAGAAAGAGAAGTCAAGCTACATACAGAGTTAGAAACCATGCTGGAAAATAAATTCACATCTCTTGAAGACAAGATCCAAAAACAAATAGAAAATAAAATAGAACAATTGGAGAATAAGTGGAGTCAATGGAGACTAGATTGCAGGTTATAGAAGAACAAAACCAAGATACAAACCAAACATCCCAGCAAGGAGATGTTGATACTTTAGAAAGTCTTAAAATGAAGGATGTGATTAAAGAACTAGAAGAAAAAGTTAATAGCCGCCTCCATCTAAATAGTGTGGCAGGTAAATTAGATATCAAACCAATTACAGATGAAATGAAAAAATTGATAGAATTAGACCATGAGCGTAACAAAAGGGCCTTGAACCTTATAATCTTTGGTTTGAAAGAGGAGGTAGACAAGGATACTTTAGCCATAGCCCAGACATAATTACATAATAGATTACAAATTGAAACAACGTGTCTCACAAAAGCAACAAGGTTGGGGAAACTAACTAAGAATAAAGGAAGGCTAATCCGAATAAAGGTGAGCTCTACTGACCATAAGTATGACATACTTAGTAAAACCTCAAGTCTAAAAGCAATTTATAAATGAAAATCTCATTCCAGAAGATCAAGAATAATTAAGAAAGTAGGTTCAAAAGGTAAAAGAAGCTAGGAAGGAAGGAAAATGGGCAATAATCAGAAATAGAAAAGCCATTATTCGAGATAGAAACCAAAAATATAGTAATAAATAGCAATTCAACATGCTCTGAATTCTTTCTTGGAACTGTCGGGGCTTTCCATGGAACAAAGGCCCCAATCTACGTTGGATCTCGAATGATGTTGATATTAGATTGCTTGTTGAAACTTGTAGGCACGAAGAATCTAAGATCCCTAACATAGATGGCTTTGCACTATGGTCTACCTAGAACAAGCGATCCTCTCGTAGAGGCATTGGGGGTATAACTTGTTACATTAAGGTGAACATCTCCCCCCATGCTAAGATTTATAAAACGACCCTTATAACCAATATAGTTGGATAGAGATTACTGACATTAATGATAAAAATACCTGCATAAGAATCTGTTATTTCCCCCCGTCAATTCTAACTTCTATAAGAAAAAGAATCTAGATAAAAATAGTCCTTAAAATGGTTTAGAGAATGATATTTCTAGCTTGAGGAATCAAGGTAATATCCTTTTAATATACTTCTAAGAAATCACTCCAACCCTAATCCTCTATGGTTAGACGAAGACCTTACTCTGGCTAGCCGATACAAAAGGATCTTTGAAGACCTCTGGAAGAATTTGTTTGTGATCCAGGTCCGGGTGTGAAGAAGGACCTTTCCAAGACCTTTTACTTTTTTGATGTGTTAAAATTTTTTTTAAACGAAAATTAACAAATACAACTACAGACTGTAAGAAGTGGAACATAACAATCATCAGCACATGAAAACAAAAGTTGTTGATAACAGAGTTCGTCCAGGAGGGACTACGTCTCTGGGCCCCGGTGTCAAGATGGTGTAGGCCGCTGCATCAAGTGCTGACAATAATGGTGATGTACACAAGAGATGATGTCTCAATCATACAAGGAAGAATGCCCTCACGCAGGAGTGGCTCTAAGAGATGTTCCACAACTAGAACTCTCAATCAAAAGACTCCTATCAGCATGAAACAAAAACATGCATGGTGCACATCCCGCCAACATGACACAAAAGGGGTGTCAAAAGAAAAACACATGCATGACGACAACAAGAGTATCCCAACAACATACACCAAGGGATCTCAAAACAAAACATGATGAGTTATGGCAGAAAGTACATCATATGAAAGATTCTGCATAACATGAAGCAAGGAATCATGACAACATGAAATAACCAAGATATTGCATCAACATCAATGCAGAAAGAAGAAGTACATGAACACATCATATACCTTACAACCAAGGGCTATCTGAAGAAGTGGATGTCTCACTGCTGAAGCTGCTCGACCCATCGCTCTCAAGGCATCGATCTCATGAAGATGGTTGCTTGCACATGAATGTGGACATCTGCACTGGCACTTAGAAAAGTGACTAGAAGAAGAAATGAGAGAATAAGAAATCTGAAGCCACCATCAGCTTTGTCGCATCGAGTAGTGCTGAATCGACTATCTAAAATCTGAATTCTGAGAAGTTCAGAATTCTGGGCTCAAGGAATCTTCTAGATTCCCGTGGGATTCCTCAAAGATTTTGTTCCATGGATGGACTGTAAATCTGCAACTCAGATGGAAAATCTAATCTCACCATTGCAATCCCTATGGAAAACCATGAAAAACAAGTATAAACTTGACTATATTCTGACGCGGCAAAATTTTACCTCCTTGGGAAAATTTCAAGGCTTATGGTTCCGCTCCCTGTTTTTGTCGAAATCATGGTTCCATGTGCATTATAGAAATGGCTAGAAAGTGCAAACCTCTAATGAAGAGACGAACAACACCATCATGTTCGTGGTGATGAGAGGTGTAAAAACCATATAAAACTTGTCAAATTCTGACAAAGTGAGAATTTTTCCCTCTTGCAAAATTCATGGTTCCTGCATTAAAATGTTAATTAATTCACTACCTTGAAATTCGTGTCTTCATTCTACCTCGAAAGTCATGCCTGCAGTCTCTCTCTATCTCGAGCTCTATGCAAAGAGAAAAATGATTGTTTAAGTAGAAAAACCTTGGGTGGATTCACGAAGGTAAAGCGGTTATGGCTCAATGGTAAAAGAAGGCGTTGGTTACGGAGAGGTCGGGGGATCAAATCCCGCCTCATCCATATATAAACCTTTTAAACCATAATATATTTGAAATAGGGGTACCAGTCCCCTTAAACCCCGCATTAATCCATATCAGCGCATTTTAATACATATAAGCAAAGGCAGATATGGTTTGGTATTCCCTTGTTCCCCGTATTGGTTATGATTTTTATTTCTCGTCCAGCAGAAACTAATCGAGCTCCTCCTGATCCCCCAAAAGCGGAAGCTGCATCGCGTGCATAATCGGCAGTCGACAATTGTAAGGGACACTGGTGCATATATCGATGCCCGATATAGGGTTTCGCCGATACCCATATCGGTGATCGCATTCATTAGCACTTGGATCGGCATATATATATCGATGCTTAAAATGGGGTACTGGCAAGTTTATCAATGCGATTTACAGGAGTTCCCCGATATATCGGCGAGTGGCATTGTAATGGGTGCAACCGTTGGGGTTTGGGCCGGGTCCACCGCTGATGGCTCGCACCCACCCCTTAATATATATTATGGTTATAACATATGGTTGTAAGTCTGTGCAGGATATGTGGAGGAGGATTCGGCGAAGGTTATTACCGCCAATCCCGATCCCATATAGAAATGCAATTGTGATTTATAAGGTTGTGCAAAGGTTTTGGTGAGGTTTGTTGCCGCCGATCCCGAAACCATGTGTTGTATTATTTTATATAGTTATTTTTAATAACTATAACATATTTCATTATATGGTTATTCATTAACTAAAAAATGATTTTGTCTCTTATGCCAGTTTTTAGGGGACAAATGAGAAAACGCCAAGTGTCAATGGCTGATAGGTTACCATGTGGGTCCCACCTGCTTACTGGGATGCCATGTGACATGTTGTGGGCTCCACTTTTTGCCTGTCATGTCAAACTATGAAGAGCTCTATCTTTCTCATACGAGCTTGGTTTGACGAGACGTTCGCAGCACCACGATCAGGATGACGAGGTCTTCGATCTAGTCCTAGTTTGAGCATAATCCAAACACTTTGATTTTTGAGCCATCTTTGTCCTGTGTGTCTCTCTAGAGCCTCCTAGATCAGTTTGGCTCAGAGCTAGTCAAGCTCTGTAGTGCTCAAGATCTCATAATTTGCAATGGTCTAAAGAAGTGGTCCAATTCTAGCCAGATGACCTGCATCCATGGGCTTGGTAGTAGTGTGGTAGACTATGTTATTTCTGATCTCCCTTTATACAACTAAATAATAAATTTTGATATCTTAAACGACCATGAGCCTGAATCTGATCATAGGCCTTTACTTATAAGTCTCAATTTTGTCATGCATAGAGATCCCATAGAAGATAACCCTTATAGCGTAAAGAACTTAATCTTTGATAGAAATAAAAACTATCCCTTTTTAATGAATTAAAAACTAATTTGCTTCCTTTATCTAGTATAGACAACATAGAAGACCTCTATCATAATTTTACTACGACCCTCTCATATTCTATTAACAACTTCTCAATTGAAGTTTCAAGTAATAAAAGAAATAGCAAAAACAACTGATGGTATGATAAAGATTGTAAAAGTCTGAGGAGAGAAATTATGGAAGTTGTTGATGAATCTCTTAAAATTGGAAAGATAAAATATATGGAGCCCTAACTAGAAGAAAAAAAAGGGAGTATATTCGTAAAAGAAAATAGAATATCTTACACCTCTCTAAGGTAGCTCCTAAGAAATTCTAGAGGCAGATTCTAACTAAGAAAACTAAAGTTAATAATAAAATTTCTTTACATGACTGGAATTCCTATCTTAAAAAGATTTATGAATCTCCAAATGTCATGGATAAATTTGAAACCCAACTCACAACGAAATAGTTTTTCTCATTAGAAGACATTGATTTTGTGGTTAAACGCATGGAAAATGGGAAAGCTAAGGACATCAAAGGTTATCAAGTAGAAATCTTAAAAATTGGAGGTCCTATCCTCATCCCCCACATCCACAAGCTTTTCAATCAAGCGGTCAAGCAAGGGTTCCCTAAACCATGGACTCAAAGCCTCATTATCCCTATTTTTAAAAGTGGGGATACAAATAACCCCTCTAATTATCAGACAATTATGATCATGCCTCTCTTAGCCAAGTTATATGGTATTATTTTGGAAAAGAAGTTGAGCATATGGCTTGAAAGTGAAGGTAAGCGGGCTAAAGGTCAAGCAGGGTTTAGAAGGAAACACTCAACAACGGACCACCTCGTTACGCTTAGGATCATTGTGGAGGAATGCTGCAATGATAAATCCAATCTCTTTTGTTGCTTTGTGGACTTTAGAAAGGCTTTCGATGAAGTTCCTAGAAACAACCTATGGAATAGATTAGAAGAGCTAAAGGTTCCTTTCGAGTTGAGCGTTGTCACTATAAGGTTATATGAGAATGTAATTTCCAAGTTAAAGAGCAATGAGGGGTGGTCGAAAGACATTAAGTGTAATATCAGAGTTAAACAAGGTTGCCCCATCTCCCCTAACCTATTTGGCATAGCTAGAAGGTTGTTTAGAGGTAACAGGTTGTGCTGGCACGATCTTAGCTGGGATAGTCCTCATCCTTCTTCTATATGCTGATGACATTTTTCTTCTCGCAAGGTGCCCATCTGATCTTGATAAGAAACTTAGACTTCTTAAGGATTTCTGCTCTACCATGGGTATGACTGTTAACACTGACAGAAAAAAAAAAAAAAAAAAAAAAAAGTTATGATTATCAAATCCAAGAAGAACACCTATGCTAATTTTATGTATGACTATAGTAACTTGGAGGAAGTGTCTTCTTACAATTTCTTAGGAATTGATATTCATCACAAGCTCAATTGGAACTATAGCATTGAGAAAATGATTAATGGGGGGTGGAAAGCTTATTTTGGTCTTGAAAATAATTGTAAAATGACAAACCTTGTAATGTGGGATAGAAAGAAGTTCCTCTTTGAAACTTTAGTCACTCCTGTTATCCTATATGGATGTGAGGTTTGGGGTTGCAGCATCTCTAGAGAATCTTAGAGAAAGATTGAGCAAATCCGCAAGCGTCTTATAACGTATAACCTCAAAATTAAAAGCAATACACCCTATCCTATTCTCCTTATAGAGGTGGGTCTTTCCCCTATCGAGAGCCTAGCTATGACTAGGCTTCTGTTGTACAAGCACAAACTCAATAACATAGGAGACCATAGACTTCCTAAGCTAGCTTTAAATTCTAGCCAAAAACACCTAAGGCTCAAATGAGGTTGGTATAAAGACACCAAGGCTTGGTTAAATCGTTGGGAAATTGCCAAGAATGTTGCATTGAAAAACATTAATAAAATTAAATATGTTGTTATGATCCAGGTGGATATTGGTGGCCACCCGCTAATTCCACTTGGACCCCCACCATTGCTTCTTTCAGTTATTCAGTTTCCTTAATTATAGCACAGTTTACAACTTTTAGCAGTTTTTCAGGTCCTAAACTTCCGACGCTGTTTTGAGGCCCTAAACGACGTTTGTTTGGAAATCTACCACCAGCAATTTTTTTCCCAAAATCATCTTTTTCGTCATAGTCCTCGAAGAGATCTTTCCAACGGGTTATCATGCGTGTCAAATGGAGATAATATGACCAAGTTAGGACTCCGGGAAGTTGGCTATCCAACTCACCCCAACAGGGCCCGTAAACTCTTGGTGTTACATCTCCTCGGGTTAGGTTTTGGTTGTTTAGGGTTTGTTCTTATCATTCAATAATAAAAAGGCCCTTGAGCCTCATTGTAAGGTAGTTCAGAGGCATGTAGCTGCCACATCTCTTCTCAGAGATAAGCTACCATCGCCCTAACTGGTTTATTTCCATTTTTGTTTGTAAGCATATTTTAGTATTTTACATAATGAAAAGAAGTATTATTTCTGCTTCATCTCTGTGTTTATGGTTATCTTCGTAATTTGTTGCATTCATGTTTAAATCCGGATCAATGGTATCAGAGCGGTCTCCTTTTTTTCTCTGTTTTTCTTTGCATGTCCCCAACGAGGTCGGGATATAAGGAGTTAGGGCTTGAATTGGTTGAACCTTTGTAAGACCAACCTCAGAAATCCTGACGGCCTCCCATGGTGGATGAAAAGAAAGATGAGGGGGCAGGAGATCCTATCAAAATCTTACTCAAGGAAGCCCTCGAGCAACAAAGGAACGTGATGATGGACAACTTTGCCTAGATCCTTCAGCGGCTACCCAGGGGCGACATATTGGCTTCCAACAGCTACTATGGAAATGCCACACCGTTTAAGGTACAAGTTAATTTTGAAATCCCCATATTCGAGGGTCAGATAGGCGTAGATTTCGTTGATAAATGGTTAAATCTGCTAGAGGGTTATTTTTCTATTCATGATTTTTCCAATCGAGAAAAGATTATTTTCGCTTTTCTCAAAGTAGCCCCCCACATCAAGGACTAGTGTGAAACCTACTGCGAGCGGAAGGATGAAAGTATAGGCTCACTATTTTCAGCCACACCCACTTGGAATTCATTCTGGGATACCATCAAGGAGTAGTACTACCCTATCGGAAGCTATGAGGATCAATACATAAAGTGGACTGCGATGCGACAGGGAAGGGACCAAGATGTGCCAGAGTTTACCAATATTTTCCATACCCTTCGCAGAAAGTTGGGTATCAAGGATTCAAAGTAGCATTTGGTACTCAAATACCATGACTGCTTGCACAAGTACATCCAAGAAGAAATAGAATTCCTGAACATCTCCTTGCTCATCACGGCATACCGATATGCCGTCAAGGTCGAGCAAAAGTTTAAACAGAAGAAGCGAGACTTTGGATCTGTGAATCTGAAGCAAGGGAAAGGTGCCCCCAAACTGTAGAACAAAGGAAAAATCCAAGGCAGGGCGGCCCAAGACAACCCGCCAAAGCTGCAAGCAAAGAACAACACTGCGAAGTCGAAAAAGGACACGGGAAAGCGGTGTGAGTTTCATAAGAGCTCCACTCACAACACAAGTGAGTGTCGGGCCAAGCAGTCACTGGTGGCCGAACTAAAGGTTTCAGAATTAGATGCATGTTCCGACTCTGAGTTAGAACCCAACAAGGGGAATGACAAAGGGAAGCAGATTATCAATGCAGAGCCCAACACCACCATTGCCACCACGAAGATCTAGAGGAGGAGGAGTGTCTCTTCCACTCCCAGATGTGTGTAAAGGGCTCCTCGCTACAGTTCATTATCGATAGTGGGAGCCAAAAGAACATCATTTCGGCAGAGGTCGTGAAGCGGCTGGGCTTACCGACCATAGTGCATCCACAACCATACACCATCGGATGGCTTCACCAAGGATGGGATCTTCGCGTGAGCCAGTAGTGTTACCTTCCATACAAATTCAAGCCCTTCACGAATGAGGTATTATGTGACATTGCTCCCCTTGAAGTTTGTGATATATTATTAGGATAACCATACTTGTGGAAGAGACATGCTGTGTATGAATCAAGGCCTCGTGTTGTCATTGTTACTTTGGGAAATAAGTTGTACAAGATACCAGAGGTAGCACTGCCTACCACCATCTCTTTGGTTACTGCAAAACAATGCAGTAAGCTCATTTCCAAAACTGGGAAATTTGTTTTCCTGATGATACACCCTCAAGGAAAGAAGAAGACGGTGGCCATGACCTCCAGACAGGGCCCCTCTGCACGACAACTACAGATGAACAAGGTCGTGGAGGAGCACGAAGACATCTTCACCTCCCCCATAGGGGTTTCTCTGCACTATCAGGTCAAGCACTCCATCGATCTGACCCCAGGTTCACCACTACCCAATGGACCAATCTATAGGCACTCCGTGCTGGAGAACAATGAAATCAAGAGGCAGATTTAGGAGCTGTTGCAGAAAGGTCACATCCATCCGATTTCATCGCCCTGTGGGAGCCCAATCATGTTGGTACAGAAGAAGGATGGGACTTGGAGACTCTGTATTGACTATCGGGTGCTAAGCAAGATCATTGTCCATAATAGTTACCCAATCCCATGGATTGATGACCTCCTGGACCAACTGAAGGGGGAAAATATTTTAGCAAGATCGATTTGAGGTCAGGATATCACTAGGTACCAATCAAACTCTCTGAGGTGTGGAAGATTGCCTTCAAAGCCAAGGAGGGCCTTTTTGAATGGTTGGTTATGCCTTTCGGATTGACGAATGCTCCTGCAACCTTCATGAGGCTAATGGATGACATTTTGCAGCCATTCACCAACTCATTTGTAGTGGTATACTTGGATGACATCCTGATCTTCAACCAGAGTTGGGAAGAACACCTCCACCAAATCCAACAGGTTCTCCAAACACTGCGGTATCACAAGTTATGTGCCAATTTGGAGAATGCACTTTTGGCATGACCCAGGTTTAGTATCTGGGATAAATTATTGATGAATAGGGGGTGCATGTGGATCCAGCGAAACATGTCATTTGGGATTGGCCATCTCCAACCACTTTGATAGAGCTTCGCAGCTTTCTCAATCTTGCCAACTTTTACCATCGGTTCATGTTGGGATTTTCTCATATCACTTGGCCCTTGAGTCAAGTCACCAAGGGAGGAGCGAAAGAAAAATTCTTTTGGTCTGAATCTCAACAGAAGGCATTCACAGAGTTGAAAGATCGCCTCTGCTCGGCACGAGTGCTCTTATTAATAGACTTGCAACAACCATTCGAGGTTGAGACATATGCCTCTGACTATGCTATTGGGGCAGTCCTTACTCAAGACGGGCATCCGGTGGCATATCAAAGTGAGACACTTTCAGACACAGTTCGGAAGTATCCCCTTATGACAAAGAGAGGTATTCCATTTTGCAGGCCTACCGACAATGGAAGCATTACATTTTGGGGAAGGAAATGGTCATCCACACAGACCACCAACCCCTACAGTTTATACAAACCCCTGGGAAATTACAGAATGATTGCATCAGAGTGGTCCACATACCTGTAATAGTTCCATTTGAATATCAAGTATAAGAAGGGCAATACCAATAATGTTGCAGATTTCCTCAATCGACCACTGATCATGGCGTTAACCATCATGCTCAACTCTTATGGGAAAGAGACTTCTGATTAGACACTTCTCTACAAAAGCAACCCAGAATTCAGCCACACATACCAGACACTCTTGGAGGGTCAGCATGTTCCTGATTTTCACCTCCAGGATTCCCTGTTACGTCACCTAGGTCACCTTTGTGTTCCTTCAAGGGAGCGTGCTAAGATGATTTGGGAAGCACACTACAGTCGGGCTGCTGGGCATTTCGGGGTCAAGAAAATGGTGGCAGTACTACAAAAGTATTTCTATTGGACGAATCTTCGACAGGATGTTGGGAAGTACAACAGATCATGCATTGCCTATGCCATTGCCAAACCAACCATCAAGAAGCAACGCCTCTATACCCTGCTGCCTACCCCTAGTCGACCTTGGGAATCCATCTCCATGGATTACATATCAGGCCTTCCTTCCACTAAGCATGAAAACGACCGTGTTTTTGTGGTCATCGACAAGTTCTCGAAGATGGCCATTATGGTGGCCTGCAAGAAGAATATCACAGCCAAAGCCACTGCTAAACTCTTCTTTGAGCAAGTGTGGGTACACTTTAGGATCCCACAGTCTATCATCTCAGATCGGGACAACAGGTTCCTCAGTAAATTTTGGTCCAGTCTCTGGTTGATGCTGGACACCAAACTCACTAAGTCCACAACCTTCCATCCTCAAACTGATGGCTAGACAGAGGTTGTCAACATGATGATCGTACACATTCTGCACATGGACCACTCAAAGCATCCATGCACATGGGACGAGAGCCTCCCCTATGTTTAGAACAACTGCAATCGGGCTCTCCATAGCTCAACTAGCCACAACCCTTTTCAGGTGGGCTTGGGATTCCAACCACTATGTCCCATTGATGTGGCCATGCCATTTGCAACTACTCATGCAGATCCGGCTCATGTCCAGTCCGAAACAAATAAGGCAAACAACTTCATTGAGCACATCCAACATATTCTCCAGCAGGTCCATGACATTCTGGAGAAATCAAATGGCAAGTACAAGCAGCGAGATGATCAACATCGGGTGCCACACAAGTTTCAAGTGGGTGAAAAAGTCTAGTTTCATTTGCAAAAGGAACGCCTTACTAGAGCCTATCGGAAACTCAGACCACTCCGATATGGTCCTTACACCATTACCAAGGCTGTGGGAGACAATGCATTTGAGCTCAGCATTTCCCCATTCCTTGGCCTGCACCCAATGTTCAATGTGGATTGCCTTCGGCCATACTTTCCACCATTACTAGACACATCTAACATTGTAGAACAACTCACACCCACAAAGTTAAATCCAGATTGCATGGAACAAGCTACAACTGATCGGATCATGGACACATAGATCAAGCACACTCGCCAACAAAATATCCAGCTATATCGAGTTGTCAAAGCAGGCCAACTCCTTCACCAGGGCAAGTGGCTCACCAGGGACCAAGTTCAGCAGAAGTTTCCTCATCTCATGGAGGAACTCAGTGCAATGGGGACCATTTCTTCCCGGGGGGGGGGGAATGATCTAGGTGGATCTTGGTGGCCACCTGCCAATTCCACTTGGACCCCCACCATTGCTTCTTTCAGTTTTTCAGTTTCCTTAATTATAGCACAGTTGACTATTTTTAGTGGTTTTTCGGGTCCTAAACTTCCGGAGCTATTTTGAGACCCTAAACGACATTTTTTGGAAATCTATTGCCAGCGATTTGTTGTCTAAAGCCATCTTTTCTGTTGTAGTCCTCGGAGAGATCTTTCCAATGGGTTATCATGCGCGTCAAACAGAGATAATATGACCAAGTCACGACCCTGAGAAGTTCGCTGTCCAACTCACCCCAACATGGCCCATAAACTCTTGGTGTTATATCTCCTCGGGTTAGGGTTTTGGTTGTTTAGGGTTTGCTCTTATTGTTCAATAATAAGAAGGACCTTGAGCCTCATTGTAAGGTAGTTCAGAGGCATGTAGCTGCCACATCTCTTCTCAGAGATAAGCTACCATCGCCCTAGCTGGTTTATTTCCATTTCTGTTTGTAAGCATATTTCAGTATTTTACATTAACGAAAAGAAGTATTATTTCCGCTGCATCTCTGTGTTTATGGTTATCTCTGTAATTTGTTGCGTTCCTGTTTAAATCCAGATCATGTTACTTCTAAGTTCAAAGAAAAAATCTGGCGTGAGAAAGATTTAGCAGCGAAAAGAAAATTAAGATATTATAAGGAGGTCATCAACCCCACCCTAGAAGATCAAAAGTATCTCTCTGTTTTAACTAGCTCAAAGAAGAAAATTAATATAGCCAAGATTAAAATGAACTCTCATGAGCTCCATAGTGAAACGGGTCGTTGGGCAGTTCCTAAAACACCATGGATGGAAAGGATCTGCCATCTCTGTGAGAATATGAACATCAAGGATGGAAATCGCTTCCTCTTAGAGTGGCCCACTTACAACCACATTAGATCTCAGTTTCATAATCTTTGTTGCAATACTGACCTTCCTAGCCTTTTACGATGTCAAAATTATAGTGAGCTCGAGAGGCTTCTCTCCAAGCTTTTTGAGGATAGGAATAAAACTTTAAATCAAACTAAATAACTTGTTTCTTTAGACCAAAGTTTGGTCTCAATGGAAGTTAACCACCATCATCATCATTATCATAAATAAATTGATATTCTATATATTACCAATCATTTTTAAAATATATATTAATATTTTTAATTCTATACCTATGTCAAATTATATAAAATATTCAAAAAATATATTCATATTATTATACCTATATTATATTATTTAAAATATTAATATAACATATTCATATTATTATACATATATTATATTATATAAATAAATTGCTATCGCATATATTAGAGTGTGATAGTATAATTCAAATCCCTATCAATTCTAACATAACATAACTACTATTCGTAACATAATTCAAATCTAACATTATGAATACATAGATCCATTAGCTATATTAATGTTATGAATGCATTTCTTTGTTTGAAGAGTTGTCCCTTCGAGCACCTTCACATGATAACCCTTCTACTCAAATTCCAAAGTACTTCTTATCTCAAGTGAATGTAGCTTACAATGGTCCACCTTAAAGAATAGTTGTCCATGGGTTGGCTCAACATAAGTCTACAATTTAGCGTTAAATAATGGTTACACTATATCCTTTGTTTTGTTGAGGTAGGGGCACTGACTCTCAAACTCCTATCATGTTTTACTCAATGAGGGGATAAAATATTTTATAGAGAGAGATAAAGTATTTTATAGAAAAGGTTTTATCATACATTGTGAGGGTCTTGCAAACCCAATCATGAGGACCATTGATCCTAGAGTCCATTAATTGGATTGAGAAATAAATATCATGGGTCTACATGAGGTGAAATTCATTGGTTTTATTTCAAACACAATGACCCTAAACTATCTTTGAGTTGATCTTTCTTTGTTTTATTATTTTCATGAAGACGTTATAGTGGGGATGGCCAACCTTGTCTTCCTAAATGCATGGTATGTACAATTTATCTTGGGATCAACTCATCACCAAAGTCTTCTTGATGTTAAACGATTTCTTGCACAAAGGTTAGCAAAGCAAACTTTTCCTATAGTGATTCTAGTAGGCTAACAACAAAGCGAGGGTTAAACCCCCAAAAGTAGTAATAATGATTATGCTTAAACCAACTCTTCATAATTAAAATGAAAATAATAGAACATGCGCAACGAGAAATAAAATATGAAAACATAACCATACTAATACACTCCCATATCTAATGGATAGAATGTTGATTAAAATATGAATATATATCACCTTTGGAGAAAGGTACATGAATGTGGTTCGCTATATCTTCCTCCACATGAGGGCTTTTCGTATTTCCTTTTGGCATCTATAATGGTTCCTTCCTTCTAAAGTATGTAGAGAGCAAAGTAGTACGATGAGATCTAAAGGAGAGTATTTGAATGGAAAAATGATGTTAAAAATGATGGGAGAAAATCTCTATTTATAATAAAATGTTGGGTTAGATTTGATATAGTTTAATAATAAAATATTCATTGAAACAAATATATATTTAACTTTTATTTAGATAACTAATTAAAAAAAAATGATTAATTGAGTTAACTAATAAAAGTGGGTAAAATAAATAAGAAATAAATAATAAACAAAAATTTTATTAAATTACTTCTAGGTGAAATAATCAAATGAGTTAGAATTCACTTGCTAGTTTAGATATTTCCCCATGGATAGAGGAAGCATCATTTTCTCCAAAAATAAAGATGAATAAGCAACAAAGGTTGACTATTTTTCTTATGCATATTAAATCAACAAAGGTTGACTTAGAATTCACTTGCTAGTTTAGATATTTCCCCATGGATAGAGGAAGCATCATTTTCTCCAAAAATAGAGATAGAATAAGCAACAAAGGCTGACTATTTTTCTTATGCATATTAAATCAACAAAGGTTGATTATTTTTCTTATGCATATTAAATCTTATTATAACCATTTTGTCCACTCATCGAATTAGTCATGTATTTATGTTTTGTTTGTTTTTTTCAATTTTAAGAAATTCTCCAAATTAATTTCAAATTTTTAGTAAGATTTCTAAAAATTTAATTTAATTATCAATAATTATTAAGTGATAGTACTAAACCCAAAATATTCTAAAATATTCATATACACGAATGGACTATTAAGATTTAGAACAAATTAGTTATACTCATTTTACCTATATATATCTATATATATAAAGAAGTGCTATATCAAGTGACTTATAGTTTTTTAGGCATGTGGTATTGATAAGCCATAGTACTATAACAAAACCTATTTACAAATTGGGAATCTTCCCTATAGTTAAGAATTGTGTTCCATATGTTATATATATATATATTTTTAATGTGTATATGTTTAACTTCTACATTAATTATTTTTTTAATTATTAATAATAAAAAATTAAAATAAG
The DNA here is from genome assembly GCA_031772625.1 of Pinus tabuliformis. Classification (NCBI taxonomy): domain Eukaryota; kingdom Viridiplantae; phylum Streptophyta; class Pinopsida; order Pinales; family Pinaceae; genus Pinus; species Pinus tabuliformis. The sequence continues at coordinate 1,383,932,933 of CM062817.1, read as the reverse complement.
TTTATAATTTAGTTAAATTTTATGAATATTTTTTTTAGTAACATGACATATATGATGAAGTAAATGTTTTGATGTCTACCATTAATTGATCTCAATTGACATTTAACAACCATTTAATTTATATGGATACTTTAGTATTTTAATTATTTAAACATTAATACGTATGTACTTTATAGGTATTGTTTAAAAAAATATGGTTATCATACATCACTTCTCCAATTTCGATCATCACAGATCTTATCTTAGTGTTAGATTTGTGTTGATGATGGTCATACATCAAAGTCCTCTTTCGACAAACCTTATTCGAGATGTAGTTCTATAAACATTCTAGTGCCTTGGAGCCTATAGTAATCAATGGCAGACTTCCTCATAATTTGCATTGGGTTTCCATCATTGACCATGTTGATCGATTTGTGGAGTGCTCAACTTCAATTCATTTAATTCATTTATTCACACTTTATAAACTGGGCTAGGTATATGAAAAACCATTCCCATTATTGGTGGTCTCCCTAATATCTTTTAAAAACCATTTTCATTATTAGGTACATAAAAAAAACCATTCTCATTATTGGTGGTCTCTAGTGTCTGTGAATGTGATACATCAAGCAATGCCTCGTAATGAGACAATCTCCTTGCATGCTTGGCATCAACTCAATCATTCACATACAATAGAGTCATACCATGGGGGTGTTTGTAAAAAACCTTGGCACATTGAGACCATTTCATGACACATTGGGAGATGTCGTTTTTATGAATAATAATATATTTTTTAAAATTTAATGGATTAAAATATATTTTTAAATATATATGAATTAAGTGTTTTGAAAAATATTGAAATTTTATAATTTTATTAACTTAAAATTTCAATAACAACTGAATTATCAACAAAATTATTCAAAAAATTATCTAAATATTAAATTTAATTATTAAAATTTGAAATAAATTTATTATTTTATATCATAGACCTTTTAAGAAAAACCAATTATTCGGCAATATTAATTATCTTCTAATTATGTGCATTGACTCTCGACTGTATCTTTTCAATAGTCGACTTTGCAACGCGTATTCTGAAGATATTATATCGTATGTGAAAAGACGATTATCATGAGCTGAGATCATTTTCAATTTGAAGCAAGCCTACACTACGTTAGTGTTGGCGGGCGAGGTAAGTCATATGATCTACTGCCAGATGTTTCCCCATGCGTAATTTTCCAAAAAAATAGAGATAAAAATATAGTTTTCTCATTTATATTAAATCTTATTATAACCATTTTGTACACTAAATCAATCGATGTGTTTATGTTTTGTTTGTTTTTTAAAATTAATTTCAAAATTTTAATAAAGTTTTTAAGAAAATAATTTAATTATCAATAATTATTGAGAAATAGTATTCAACCCAAAATAGTTTAGAATATTCATATATACATATGGACCATTGAGATTTAGTGGCAAAGTAGTTATGTTCTTTTTACTTTCTTATATATATACCATTGAATTATAAAAGAAAGTAAAAAGAGCATAACTACTTTGTCACTAAATCTCAATGGTCCACATATATATATCTATATATATATATCATACCAAGTGAGTTATAGTTTTTTGGACATATGGTATTGATAAGCCGTGGTACTATAGCAAAACTTATTTACAAATTGGGAATCTTTTATATGGTTAAGAATTGTGTTCCATATGTTTTTTTATGTTTTTTAATGTGTATATGTTTAAATTCTACATTAATTTTTTTTGTAATTATTAACAGTTAAACTATAAAATAATTTTATAATTTAGTTAAATTTTATGAATATTTTTTTAGCAACTTGACATGTACGATGAAGTAAGTGTTTTGATGACTATCATGAATTGATCCCAATCGACATTTAACAATCATTTAATTTATATCTCTGCTTTAGTATTTCAATTATTCCAACAATAATACAGATGTACTTTATAAGCATTGTTAAAAAAAAATAAGATTATAATATATCACTTCTCCAATTGCTATCATCATAGATTTGATCTTGGTATTAGTTTCGTGTCGATGACGGGGCATACATTAGGACCCTCTTTATCTTGGTATTACTTTCGTGTTGATGATGGGGCACACATTAAGACCCTCACAAATCTCTTCTGTCGATTTTAGAACTTCTTCCTCTCGTGAATTCTGTTTATATAGATGAAAATTTATTTTAAATCTCGATTAAATAATTATTGTTTTAAAAACTTAATATCCCTATATACTAATGATGGCCTTACATCCCTCTAGGGGAGCTTACTTGGAAAGTTAATGAAAATTTAAGATAAATATGAATTTTGGGTCACATGTTTAAATCCACATTTGCTTAGCGGTGCTAAGGTATTGGGGATATAGAATTTTTGTTAGAGGTAATAGGGGTTATAATGATAACAATGGAAAGACAAGTATGAGACCCAAGTCGATTCCTCTAAACATAAAAAAAAATAATGTATAGATTTACCTCATCCTTTATACATATAAAAAGCCTACTCCATATTAATTATATAGGGATTGCACATCCCTTCTTATTAAGGAATAGATCTTTATAATGTTTTAATTATAATATTTTTTTTACTTTTAATAAAAAAAATTATAGGAAAATTTTAAATTATTCTCTCTCTCTCTCTCTCTCTCTCTCTCTCTCTCTCTCTATATATATATATATATATATATATATATATATATATATATATATATATCATAGGTTGATTTCATATTAAGAAGCAAATAAATTATACATTTAAAAAGAAATTAATTTGCACACATAATTTTTTTCATATTTTATTTACAAATATGATACATATATATAGTTGGAATGAGATCCAACTAATTCTACATTAGATATAGGAGTTGAGAACATCCCTCAACATCACCTATAAATCTGAAGCCATCTCCAAACTTAGCATGGTGTTAATTTGGCAGCTCAGTGACAAATTCCACCATGAGACAAGATTCCTGTTTTCGAAAGGACCAATTTTCACTATTGAAGCACTCAACTAGGACAAGGGAAAGTGTATTTTTGAATTAAAGCCCAAATGTGCACATTTCATAAGGTCGACCCTAAAGCAAATTTGACACCCTTTGAAGGCTATAAATACAAGTCAAGTGACCCTCATTTGGATAATGATCATTGAGCATTCTTCTATTCTCTTCCTTGGTTTTTGGCTCACACAGGTTAGAGGCAGGTTCACCAAGAATTAGGTCGCATGAAGGTGAAATTGCAGGGTATGAAGCTCGAATTTTTGTTTTATGGTTTTGAGTCTCAACCACAAGCTTTCCACGGTGAAATCTCAGTTGCAACCACATGTGGTCTGGCTCATTCATGCAGCTGAAGCCTTTCAGCTGTAAACACAACACGTCTTCCGGTGGTTGGAAAGTAGGGTTTGTTTTTCATCAATTTCTGTAGCTGACCACAGTTGACCACATATGACTGAAGTTGACTATAGTCTAGTGAAGTTATATATGATCAGTACTTTTGCTGGAATCATCTTCTGGATCTGGTTTGACTAATTTTTTGGGTTTATCTCATGGATATTGTATAGTTGATTTTGTTTGATAGGACTATGGTTGAAGATATGGATCATTTTACTCTCTTTTATTGAATCATTCAATGAGAATCTAATAAGAAGAAGAATTTGAAATGGTTATACCCGTAGTGGGTTTCACCTTGATCTCCGACCAATCCTAGTGTCTATATGTGTGAATGTTTTTATTCTATTATTCCTTTATGTTCCGCTACGTTGATGATGATATTTTTATTTTTATATAGTTTCATATGTTGATGAATAAAGATGTAATGACGTTGTGGGGTGAATTTAATATGGAAATAATGAAATGAAATTATCAAAGAAAAGAACAATATAGCCATAAGAAAATTTATCATGGTATTAGAGCTGGGCTAAAGAAAAGTCATTGAAGATTACCCCTATGAAGGCGCCTTTGTTGGAAATAAAAGAAGGTGGTAGAGACCAAAACAAATACTAGGGTTTGAATGAAACCATAAGGAATTTGTTATTAGGGTTTGGTGGATATTATGAGGTTAGGGTTTGAAAGAAACTCTCGATTATGACAAATATTTGAGATATGCAATCTAGAAACCCTAGCATGATCAATGTAAAGATGTTCTAAGAACTTATAACATATTTGATGTAGCCCTAGATGGGATAGTCTCAATTAGGCTTGGTTGTTGATGAAGTTGGTTAGATTATTGAAGGCAACAATGTTATATGTTCAATGGACATTCATGACCCTTGAATAATGGTTCAAGGGGGATATGGTCCTCTCACTTAAGATAAGTACTTTTTCGATTTATGTTACTCCTTTATGTCTTTACTTTTGTTTAGATTTATTGATCTGCTCATTAATTATAGTTCATGCATGTATATTTGAATATTTAGATACTTCTAATCTCTTGATGAGATGTGATAAGTGAATACTTCTTGAGGATCATCTAAGGAGTAGGAAAAGTTGGCTAGTATAGGAAGAAAAGAGCTAGAACTAGAAAATGAAAAGAGGCACATGATGAAAAGTTGACAAAATGCTCCAACTGCCAATGTCAAAGTGTAAAGGTATCTGAATGTTATAAGATGTGTATAGTATATTGTTTCAGGTGAAATATTTGATGGAAAGGTAAGCCCTAAGGTATGATGAGAATATCACCTTCACAAATAGCTCATGCATGCATATTAAAGTAAGTTTAATTGATGGTACTTATGATGAGATGGTGCACTTGGTATTGAACAAGTATCCTAATTTTTAGACATAATGAATTTATTGATTGTATGAAGCTACTTAGAAACATTGATTTTTTATATATTGGTATACTTGATATTGGGAAAAGCATCTCACATCTTAGACATGATGGATTTCATAAACAAGGTTAACACATTGATACTATTGATGTTGCTTGTAAAAAGAATGGTAACCTTGATGATAGAAGTGTAACAATAAGATTAATATTCACGATGGATCTTGGTTAGGTTAGTAATGATGACATATGGTAAAATTGGATGCACTGACTTTATTGTTGATGATAAAGAAGTTATATAGTGATTATAATATTTGAAGTATGATGACACACCTGTCAGCTACCCTAATCATATGACTCCAACTATTGATGAAAATTTTATTCCATGTTCATATGTGATGATGAAGTAGTTGATGCTAACATTTTATGACCATGATGGATATATGTTTTAGAACCTAATATAGTTTGATTTTATGATCTAACAGTCTTGTTGATGCATGATAGAATTATAATAGACAAGTTGATGACTTGAATGATGACGACTGAATTAGCTTCCCATTTAGAAGGAGAAACTCTCCATAAGATCCCTACACCTATTATCATTTGCATTAAATGTATAAATAATTATTTATTATTGAAGTAATATTTTTGGAAATGAATAGACTAATATCTGATGTTGTTAGTCTACAACAAATTTTGGTTTGAAAATAGAGGGTTTCTTTTAATTTAATCTCCACCTGCATAAAACAAGGCTTAAGAGTCTAGTTATAGCTTCCCAACGGCGTGAAATAAGGCCTATGGGTGTGTTCATGCCTGTAGGTAACAAAAATGAAGCTTTATGTATGAAATCGAGAATGCACTAGGAATATGCCAGTCCTATATATATGAAACAGACAATAGAAATTTCTATGAGAAGGGAAGTTTGAATGTTTGACCTAATATAGAATGTGAACTTGTGTTTGTAGGGGACCAAAATATGGATATCCATATGCCATTTTTATTTTATCATTGAAGTTAGTATATGGCATTATTTAATAACAAATGCAAGGGTTTGACAATATTTGGTTTATTGACTTAACTTGGTATAGATGAGTAATATTGGCTTGGATAATTGATGGTGCCTAGAACTTTGACATGACGCTTGATAGTTCATAGGAATGTTTTGGTTCATGGACCAATTGAACTCCTATGATTACAAATTATGGTTTTGATTTGATAGCTGATGGTTTGCCTTGATGATAGTGTTATGTGGGCACAATGAATTTGACTGACTAATATTGGTATTCTATAGTGATTATGCATTGGAATTATTGGCTTTGCCACATTGGTTGAAGTATAAATAGTTGTGACTTATCCTTGGTATATGCATTTGCATCTAGTGACATAAATAATTAATATTATGATTATGTGGATGGTCTGATGGAATTTTATATTGTTTGATAACAATTTGTTGACATGAAAATAGATGAATTTATGACCTGGTATTTGGATGTGAGATCTACCTGACACTTGGTCCGAAGAGTTTTTCACAAGGATATTGGTAGAAACTTTTATGAATTTTATATTAGCTTTGATTTGAAATCTAAGGCTTGATAGGCTAAATTAGTTCAATTTGATTGCACAATATTGATATGTGCGAGGTAGAGCATATTGTTTTGATCAGTATAATTTTTGTAGATAACATTGTATAGTTTGAAGAAATCTTTCCGAGCCTGGTATGTTCACATTGACAGTTACCTGGTCAAGCTAGGAAGATGTGTCAATTCGAACATCTACATCAAAGTGGTCCAAGGTATGACTTTGAATGCTTTTTTAGACACCGATGGTCTATTCTTGACACGTAATGAGTCTCTAATTATCAAAATAAGAGGGAGTTGGCCTCTAAAGTTGAAAATGAAGAATCATGGCATGATGAATTAATTTTCGAAGTTTGGAAAAGAAAATATATATCATGAAAATATTGATTAGTTTTTGGAAGTGTAAATGCAAATCCTTAAACATTCTGATTGACTTTTAAGAAGTTATTGTTGAACCTAACTTGGCAACTGATAGTTGATTGAAGAATTGGTGTTCAGTTTGAATACGCGTTCGTGTATTCATATACTCTACATAGAATCTGAGTCAATCCATGATTGGGCCTCTTCATACACATTGAGTTGCTGGGAAGCACACTTCGAGATATTTTCACAGGACGATCAGTTTTGTGGTCTGACATATTCTTCCTATGATATTGGACTGCATGGATGTGCTTATGTTGTTTGGGATCATCATTGATGATATGATCACACCTAGGTGCTGCTTTAGTATGAGATCTACCATGATATATTGATGAAAATTTCATAGCATTAAGAACTTTCAAGTTTGAGTACAATGTTGTTGGCATGGCTAGTTGTGAAGTAGGTTGAAGAACCTCTTTAGAGAGTTGTTTGAGTAGGCTCAATATATGACAGGGATACATTGTGATAATAATGAATAGGATATGATTAGTAGAGAATGTTGTTAATAGATAGAACTAAGATATCTTCTATTGAGTCAGTATTTTTGTACGAAACAAGCTTAAGCTTGTGGTTGTTGCCTCTATGAGAGGGAGGATGAATAAGGTATTCTTTTTGTGATATATATTATTTCTAATATAATATATGCTTTGATGTCCTATATGAATAGCTATTGAGACATGATGATTGAATTCTTCAATGAGTTGTTCAAGATGATACCAGATATGAACACGATGATATGTTTCTGATCTACAGAGAGCAAGACCGATTGAGGACATTGAGCCAACTTTTCCCCCTTGTCTGAGCTCCCAAGGTGAGGAATTAAGATGGAGAGATCTTGGGGTTAAGGGACCTATGGAAAATAAGGTCATATATGTTGCTCCCCTATCTGTCACCCATTGGGTCAGAGATGTTATCTCCCATATCTTGATCTATGTAGAGTATACCCTAGTTGGAATCATACCACTAAGAAGGGATTGTTGGGAATATCGCTCCCTATCTGGCCAACAAGTTGAGAGAGTGCTTCAAGGTGTACAACTGAAGCATATTATGATGCAAGTGTTCTACCACATAACTCTTAAGGGTCATTGTTGGGAAGATCAATGGGAAATAGGATGGGTTGAGTGTGCTCCCCCATACAATAACTCCTATTGATTGATATGGGGTAGAAGATGTTTTTCTCCCCCATAAGATTCTAGGTTCAGATGTGCTCCCCAATGTAGTTTTAGGTTGAGATGTGCTCCCTAATATTGTTTTAGATTGAGATGTGCTCTCCGACTTTATAGAGGGTGGTATCTAATGATCGCTAATGATTCGTATTCTTTTATATTCAAGAATGTTCTACATATGAGCGGAGACAAAAAAGAGATAAGCAGAGATAGTAGTGATAACATTTATGATGAGATACTTGAGATTGGATATGATTTGATGACAAGATATTTGCGATGATTACATGATGTAGTTGGAATTTCTCCTTAGCTGAGAGGGTATTAATTCGACATCTCAATGAAAAATTTTAACCATGGGATGAGATTCCTTTTTTCTAAAGGACCATTTTTTTTTACTAGTGATGGGCTCAATTTAGACAAGGGAAAGTGTATTTTTGAATTAAGTCAAACATGTGCACATTTGATCAGGTCGACCCTAACACAAATTGGACACCATTGGAAGGTCATAAATACAGGTTAAGTAACCCTCGTTTGGACAATTATTATGGATCATTCTTCTATTCTCTTCCTTGGCTTTCAGCTCACACAGGTTTGAGGTATGTCTACGGAGAATTGGTTCACATGAAGGTGAAATTATAGGGTCTGAAGCTTGCATTTTTGTTTCATGGTTTTGAGTCTCAACCCTAGGCTTTCCATAGTGAAATATTGGCTACAACAACACACAAGCCAACTCATATGTGTGGCTTAAGCCTTTCAGCAACATGCATAACATGTCTTCCCTATGTCTAGAAAGTAGGGTTTGTTTTTCATCAATTTCCACAATTGGCCGTAGTTGACCACAAATGATTGAATTTAACTACATTATGGTGAAGTTATCTCTGATCAATACTTTTGATGGAATCATCTTGTGGATATTGTTTAGCTGATTTTTTGGGTTCATCTCACGGATATTCTGTTGTTGATTTTGCTGGATAGAATTATGGTTGATGATATGGATCAATGTACTGCCTTTTGCACAATCATTCAATGAAAATCTAAAAGTCACGCATGAAGACATCAATTAAAACTGAGAAAGATTCCCTGAGCCTCGTGGTTTAGGTTCAGCGTCGCTAATATAGTGTATCTTTGCAGGAGTTCTTGTATCGGATTCATGTTTTTTAATGGAAGGTAAAATATATACTCCCAGATTCAGAAGTATATCTGTGAATGTGAATTTGGGTTTAATTGACAAAGTTAATTGTTTATTTTAATTATATTTATGAAACTTTTATCATATAAAATTATTTTTAAATAATATAATTATGATTATTAAAAAAACTTAAATTTTTTTTTTCAGAGAGAAAAATCTTCATAGAGTTATATTGAGACAATATAAAAAGTACATAGGATTTAGAGAGAAAAATCTTCATAGAGTTATATTGAGACAATATAAAAAGTACATAAGATATGGCAAGGATCAGACACCTTGCATGCATATGCATGAATATGGATCAAAATTTAACAGACATAGGATCCCGAAAGGTATCAAAATCTGTACAGCAGCTGTCATAAACATATATAACAAAAGGAAACTATATGCAAAACAGGGAAAACAGATGGATGAGAAAAAAGGATCAAATTCCCGAGATGAAGAAATCCTGGATGAGAGAAGAATAATCATCATCAGAGATCATCAAAGACCAAGAACCCGGCTCCATTGAAAGACCCTTCTTCGACAGATGGTCAGCTTGATCATTAAGGGAGTGAGGGATATGGTGAATTGAGCATTGTTTCATATTGCTCCAAAAATACATGATTCTGTTTAACCATCCAGACAGATGAGGACAGCTGATGTGGCATTCTCCGCTAACATGATCAATCATTGATTTCGAATCACCATAAATTGAAATGCTTTGGATATCAAAAAATACGCAGAAGGCCAGCAGACCTGCAAGAGCCCTAGCCTCGGCCATGCTGTTTGAGCCAATCCCTCCATTCCAGGATAGAAAGTATTGCAACTTGTCGTCCATAATAATATGGACTCCACAACCACAAATGTTATTCTGCTCAGCCCCATCAAAGAAAGCACAGGGAGCAGCAATGGAAATGTCATCCGGCACATTTTTGCAATCCTTTTTCATCTTGACTTTTTTCAAAGGCATCGAGTCTTGAAAGGCCATTATACGCTGCAGAATTGATTTAAGAGGCTCCTTTGACTCTTGGAAGATCTTGGCATTCCTCCATTTCCATAAACACCAACAGGCAATAATAAACAGAGATCGCCAAGAGTGCTTTTGCTCGCTCCACCATTGAAAGGCAACCTGTACTGAAGCAAAAACAACGTGAGGAAAACCATAAAACAGAGATAGTTCATACCAGATCTGAAGTGAAGAGTTGCATTGGAAGAACATATGGAGATTAGATTCCTCCGCAGCTTCGCACATAGCGCATCTGCTCGGCCCATGCCAGCTTCTCTTCCTCAAGTTCTCCCATGACAGATTTCTGTTGTTAAAGACCAGCCACGAGAAGAGAATCATTTTGAGAGGGCACCCCGATTTCCATAGGCACGGGGGATAAAGAGGGCTGGAGCCTGGAGCTTTTGAAGAAATCATGTCAACATAAATGTCTTTTACATGAACAGGCATCTTTGCGTTTGGAACGGTCCATATGAGATGGTCTTTGGATCCAGAACGATGAATACCCAGGCTACACAAAGCTTCTTTTACTGAGTTCCACACCGGAAGCAGCGGACCTGGCAGGTGAAGATCGAGGCCGTCTTTCCATAATGGTATGGGACCGCTCCAGGATGAGATCAATTTATCCCAAGTAAAGCAACCATTCCTGTGAAGGAAAGATAATAGGTTTTCAGGAAAAAACATGCCGACTCGGCCACTCACTATGGAGTCGATGCCGATTAAGATTCGGGAGCCAGAGAAGAGATTCCATCTCAAGTTCTGCAGAAAGTATTGCTGGACTTTTCTGAGGCTGAGCCAAATGGCAGAACCTTGCCTGGTTCCAATAGATCCCCTTCTGTACCAAAATTCCAGGTCTTTATCTTGCATGTATTTCTTTCTGATAGAAAGTCTCCACAGACCATCACCAAAAATGCCTCTCCACAGTGATTTGCATAAAAGTGCTCTCCCAAAAGATCGCATATCGAGCAAGCCCCAGCCACCTAGCTTCTTAGGCATAGAGATTTTGTCCAGCTTCGATAAATGAATTTTACTCTGATTTGATTTTCCACCCCATAAAAAATTTGCCGACAGTCTGTTCATTTTATTAATGATGCTTGCTGGAAGGAAGAAAATATGAGCCCAATAAACCGCTAATTGCGCTAAGACTGCCTGAGTAAGAACAAGTCTGCCTGCCAGAGAGAGAGACTTAAACTCCCAGCCTGATATCTTTTTATAGAATCTTTCTAATAACCATTGCCAGTCCGCTTTTGAGTAGCCCTTAGCCTTTAGTTGAAAACCCAAGTATTTCAGCCCGTCTTTGAGCGGACTCGGAGCAATACCAAGCAACTCAGCAATCCAGGTCACCATTGCCATGCTTGTATCATTATGATAAAGGGTGGATTTTGCTTTGTTGATAACTAAACCAGTAGCTTTCTGGAATCTATCAAGAATTTCATTGAGGCAAATCCAGGAAGCTCTGCATAGCATGGCAAAGATGAGAATATCATCAACAAAAAGGTTGTGAGATAAATAGATGTCCCTGCATATCCTAACCGGCCTGCACCTCTTTTCATCAACTGCTTTGTTAATCTGAAGACTGAGAGAGTTCATCGCCAGAATAAATAAAAGAGGAGAAAGGGGACACCCCTGACGAAGACCTCTTTCCGCTGAGAAGAAAGGAGAAGGCATTCCATTAATAATGACCGAGTAACGAACATTCTCTACGCATGACATAACCCAATTGATGGAATGAGATTTTAAACCAATCTTTGCCAATAAACATCTCAAGAATCCCCAATCCAAGCAGTCGTAGGCCTTCTGCAAGTCTATTTTTAGAATGGCCGCATCCGTCTTTCTAGATATCATTGAAAACAGACTTTCCTGTGTAATGGCAACTGCATCCAAGATGTTGCGCCCTTTTAAGAAAGCATGTTGGTCCTTTGAAATGAAGGAGGCCAGAGTAGATTTCAATCTCTCCGCAATAATTTTGGAGATAATTTTGAACAAGATATTGCATAATGATATTGGTCTGAAATCTTGGAAGGAATCCGCCTCTGCCCTTTTAGGAATTAGGGCAATCAGAGTAGAAGAGATGATGTTGTGTATACTTCCGGACATCCGAGATGCCTCCGCCATCCTCAACAGGTCACTTTTGAAGATGTCAAAAAAATGAGAGAAAAACTCTATGGGCCAGCCATCTGGCCCAGGGCTTTTATCTTTTTTAAAAGCTTTGATGACACTTAGAAGTTCCTCTTCAGAGATCGGCTGGAAAAAGCTTTCATTCTTTGCATCATCAAACATTAATGGGGCTAGTTTGATACCCCAGAGGGTATCCTGAAAATCACTTACTTCCTTCCTTTTATATTGATTTTTAAAATATCTCACAGCTTCGTTTGTGATATCCTGTTGGGAAAAATAAAAGCCACCTCTACCATTGTTGATTCTCCAAATCGTGTTTTTCTCTCGCCTGGCATTTGCAAAATTATGAAAAAATCTAGTGTTTCGGTCACCGTCCTTTAGCCAGATTGCTCTGCTTTTGAGCCTCCATGAAGCCTCCTCCTGGTCCAGAAGCTTTTGTTTTCTTTTTTCCAGATCTCTTATGAGGCATTTGATGCTGAGAGGAAAATCATTAGCGTCCATAGCACTTAAAATGTTGTCCATCTCTTTTTGAATGTCTAGAAGCGCCTGTCTGTCCTTTTTCCTTTTTTGGTATTGCCATTCCTTTGCCACCTTCCTCAGAGATGCCAATTTATCTCGAAAGGTCATGAATGGGAAAAGGTCTGACATCGAAAGATCCTTCCACGAATTTGAAATGATTTCATTGAACGCTGGGTCCTCTAGCCAAATTTTATTAAACTTAAAGGGGTAACCCAGCCTGAACCCCTTCTCCCGCCAGCCGAGGAAGATAGGCCTGTGATCAGAAGTGAAGGCATTTCCTATGGATGATATGGGCATGCCCATTTTGTCAATGATGCTAGCATGCAAAATGAAACGATCAATCCTCTTAGCGATATATGCTTCTCCCGACCTACTGTTATCCCATGTAGGCATCAATTTTATAGGGGCAATGTCCACAAAATTTTTATTAAGAAATTCCATCTTAATCCTGTCAGCAAGCGGGTCTTTTTTCCTGCATTTTCCCCAACATTCGTCAGAGTTTAAAGTCAGATTTAAGTCTCCAGCTATCATTAGTGAATCAAGTTCAAATATTTCCGAGGCAAACAATTTTTCCCAGAAAGGAGATCTGTTCTTATAGGGCGCGTAGGTGTTCAGAATGTTGATATTTAGACTTTGACCTCTGATAAAAGCCGAAATAAGAATCCTGGCAAAACACTTATAGGCCTTGGCCTTGATCCATACAAGATCCCATAAGACTGCCAACCCCCCTGATTGACCTCGAGCCTCAGATGCAACCATAAACCATGAGGGGAACATTTTCCTAAAGTAAGCAATAGAGACCTGGCTATTGTGCATGGTTTCTTGGATTAGGATGATTTTTGGACGAGCTGAATAGAAGATGTCCTTTAGCGCCAGATATTTTGGGTTTGCGCCTAAACCCCTGATATTCATGGAGACAATAAATGTCATTTGGATGGCTCACCAGCCATACTTGCTCTAAGAGGCTGAAGATCAGTCGCGTCCTGAATGGGAACATCAATAAGGGATAAATTCCTTACTCCATGCTCAGAAACAATCGTTCTCCCCCTAAAGTGACGACTACCTCCATTGTGTTTTTTCCTGACTGTAATATTCTTTGCGGAGTTTGGACTTATGAAAGGAGAAGCAGGGCTAATGGGCTTATGAATTGTCAGAGGCTCCAGCTCGAGGGATTTTTTGCTGAGCAAGAAGTCAATGTCGCTGTCGTATTTGTTAACAGGGGATGACTCCGGGGAATTGAAAGGAGTGGCTGTGACCCAAGGCTCTTTGCCTTTTGAAGATGGAGGAGGATTCTTATCAGGAGTCGGGGAGGAAGATGAGATCATAATGGGATGAGAGCCGACAACAAAATCCATTAAATGTATGGGTGGAGGAGAAGGGACAGCCTTTCCATCCAAAGGTTCAGGGATAGGAGCGCAAAGAAATGATGGGGATCTGTTTATATCGGGACAAACAGGATTTGATTGGGAGGATTGTCAGATATCCAGCCCATATGAAGGTTCCCAGGTAGAGTGCCTCTGTGACAAATTAGGATCATGATTTTCAGGAGCCTGATTTTCCTTTTGGTCGACCTCTGGTAAACTTATGGAGGATGAAGAGAGTTTCTCTGAAAGGGGTAAGGAAGAATCTGCCCCAAGTCTGCGATGGACCAGCCTTGGCTTGGGAATATGATGGCGCCTGCAATTTTTAATCAAGTGCCCTGTTCTGTGACATGAGGAGCACCTAAAAGGAATTCCCCAGAAATCTAGCCTTTGTTTAATTCTGTACCGACCCCATGCAATCTCAATATGGTCAGGGTATCCTCCTTTATATACCTTCTCAATGAGAATCCACGCTATCCTCTTATCTTTTTCTCCTCTGCACCATGGGTCGACATACACAAATCTGCTAATGGAATTTCCTATTTCTGTGAGGGACTCCGTCGACCACATTTCCAAAGGCAGATTTGGAAGTTTCACCTAGATCAAATTATTTGTTGGAGTATTATTTAAAGGATCAAACCCAATGTACCATCTGAAGAGAGTTAAAAAACTCCTACCATACACCCAGGGAATCTTGAAGACAGCCTCTAAATCAGAAGCCTTTAGGAAGTGGAAACAATACCATTCTTTCATAAGGCGAGAAATGACGGGGGTATAACCTATCAGAGGTTTCCATCGGTCATCAAGCCATTTCCTCATAGCCGCATCGTCCATTTCCGGGAAATGCCATCTGCCCACCAAGGCAAGGTTTTGCAAGCTATCGATTCTTTCTGAGAGGAAGGAACTATCTAGAGAGATTGCTTTAGGAGGGGAAGAGGTTTTGACCGGGTTCCTGGATTTATTATAATGGGAGGCCTGTTCATTAGCTCGCATTTCCTTTTCAGAGGCCTCCCCTTTGTTAAAAGTATTTAGATATGGATTTTTAGAAGAAGGTCCGTCCTTTTCTAGCCAAACAGGCTTGACGATCATATCGTCCACCGTGGCTTGCCACCCTGTTGACACCTTGGGTCCCTCACGTGCTTTTTCAGCCAGGATGGTGGCTTGGATCAATGCTTCCGTGGCAGATGAGTCTGACCCACCTGTCATTGAATCAAGAGAAGATCTCCACTCTGGCAAGAGACCGCACCTTTAATTAATTTTCGGGATAGGGCTGTACAGGAAATATCTACTCCCCAGATCCGAAACTGAACAAAACACCCGGATGGAATGAATGCCAGATGGGGGAAATTAAGGAGGATGGCTCGGAACAGTCCTTGGGACCAGTACAAAGAAGACTCCAGAGGGAATGTTGAAGCAAAGACAAGACAGGCGCTAAAAACCAAGGGAAGCTTTTTACCAGATGATGACGATAGCTAACCGTCAATTTGACAAAGAGAGGATATTCCTAGATTGCAAGTACTCTTAAGTACAGGAAACACGTCATATGAAGGACAAGACCATTACTCTAAGGAATTTGAAAAACATTCCTTGGAAAGACTGCAGAATTTCCGATCCCGGAAAAAAAAAACCGATTGTCTTCCCCGACTATCCCATGGGAGCCATTGCAGGCTTCGGAACAATGTTGCAGGGCAAAGTGAGTGAAGGCACCTAACTGGCAGTGTTTTCCTGACAATCAATACAGCAACAATACATCTGGAATATACACCACCATTCTCCAATTCTATAACGAAAGTCAGTGCATGGCTTATAGATAACTATGGATTTCTTCAATTTGAGGAGAAAAGTCTTGAACATTATGACGGTTCAAGGCAGGCGAAACTCCTTACTGTATAGACTACAAGCTGTTAAAAAATTAAGACAGAACGAACTAAAGAAGTTCCATTGTTAAAACCAGTATGCCATTGAAGTCAGAGAAAACTACTCTCTATAAATACCAGAATTCCATTTGAACCAGCCTTAGACGTATATTCAAAAGCTTGCACAGACTTAGCTAGAAAAAGGAACAGAGGTAAAACTAACCTTATAATCATAAGCTTATGCCGCGAGCGAGAGCGCCGAAGACCCCATGCGCAAAGCACCATCCAACCGCCAGACAAACACTAGGAGCAGAGGTGACGACCAGAGAAAGGATAGATAGCAAGACAGGCGGATGAAGACCTCCCTAAACTCAGAAGAGGAAGGATAGCCGGCCAAGGAGGCCGAAAGGCCAAAAACCGCGCACTGTCGAGAATAGAACTATTAAAAAGCGTGAGGAAAGATCCCAGAGCGAGACACGTTACCGTCTAGGCGTCCACAGGCGAAGCGGAAGGTTCAGCATGCAAGAGCTGTGGCGTGGCAGGATCCTGGCATGCCTGGTGGCTGAGATTATTGGCTACTCGTGACCGCAGTTGAGAAAACGATGATTTGGTTCTCTGAACAGGCTGTGGAAAACGATGGTTGGCTCCCGGGTCGGTTGAGAAGATGCTGGTTGGCTCCCTGCGCAGCGTGGCGCTCTCACTCCGGCTCATAAATTTATAACAGTTATCTATATCAAATTCAAAATATTAATTTTTTAAAATAATTAAATAATTTAAATAAAATTAAAATTAGTAAAGTTTTTTCATAAAAATTATATAAAAGAAATTTTTAGCCAATGTATTTCGAACTAGCAAGTGTGGTTTATTATCAAGACCAGATAATGATGAATCACACTTATTAGTTCGAAAAGCATTGACCAAAAATTTCTCTTATATAATTTTTATCAAAAAAACTTTACTTAAATGATTATAAATCACAAAAAAAAACCTTGAATAAAAAAAATAATAGAATTGTTATTGCATCATGTAGTGATAACTATTTAAATTGATCAGTATGAAACAAGTACCAATCCACAAACATACAAACCCAACCCATTCAATATATTTAATGGAAGAAGTTCTACCCTGAAACTTTGCAATCGAAAATCATACGAACCACAACTGTAATACTTCGCAGCTTTTTTTTAAGAGATGAATCGAATAAAACTACAGTGACCAATCATATATGTAAAATGTCATAGCTTTCTTTTTATTTAAGTTTGAATTCAAATTCAACTTAGATATGCAAAATATTTATCTCTTAAATTTTTAATATTAAAAAAGAAAATAATATTCAAAATCTCGGTATCTAAAGGTTAGTATCAAACATCATGATGATAAAAGAAAATACAAAACCAGAAACCTGCAGAGACCAGGGTTATGCTTCTTACGAAATGGCTAATACAAATTTTCTTTATCACCTGGAATAAAAGGGGTACCTTGCATCCCAAACTTTAAAATCGGATTATAAATAAAAATCGTAAAACTCATAATAATGTTAACAATCGATTATAAATATTTTTGTTTTTATTTCTATTAAAAATAAAATTTAAATGTAAAAAAATTGTTTTATTAAAATTAATATTTTAAACTTTAAATTTAATAAGTTAATGATTTTATTATTTTATTGTAAATTAATTTAATATTAGATAGTTTATTATTATTATTAATTTTATTGAAATATTATAAAGTATTTTATTATTAAAATATATGTTAATATTGTTAATTCTATACTTGTATCAAATTATATAAAATATTAAGAAAATATATTTCTTGTTGGAGCTGGCCTGCTCTCTTTCCACAAGAGAAACGACCATTTCAACCAAGCAGGGGAGTTCTTTGAGGTTTTCTCTCCAAGCAGAAGAGAGCAACTGCATTCAAGAAGGCATGAAGAGAGCCACTGCATTCAAGAGGGCGTGGGATAGAGGATCCTCTATAACAGATTCGAGAAGTCATAAATTAGGAGTTATTGTGTCATTCATCTTTCTAGATCCAATTTGGTCTGCAAGCTGTGGTTTGATTCAATCCGGGGCACGTGCAGTCTGCGATCCGATTTGCTGATATCAGGTGCATACATTCCTCTCATATATTTTCAAGTATGAATAATTCACCACAACTACCAAAGATTACCAAAGGTAGACCTAGCACAGTTACTCTACAGAGCCTTTATGAGTATATAGAGTCTTTAGAGAACTGTAGAGAAAAAAGAGAAGTCAAGCTACATACAGAGTTAGAAGCCATGCTGGAAAATAAATTCACATCTCTTGAAGACAAGATCCAAAAACAAATAGAAAATAAAATAAAACAATTCGAGAATAAATGGAGGCAATGGAGACTAGGTTGCAGGTTATAGAAAAACAAAACCAAGATACAAACCAAACATCCCAGCAAGGAGATCCTGATACTTTAGAGAGTCTTAAAATGAAGGACATGATTAAAGAACTAGAAGAAAAGGTTAATAGCCGCCTCTGTCTAAATAGTGTGACAGGTAAATTAGATATCAAACCAATTATAGATGAAATGAAAAAATTTATAGAATTAGACCATAAGCATAACAAAAGGGCCTTGAGCCTTATAATCTTCGGTTTGAAAGAGGAGGTAGACAAGGATACTTTAGCCATAGCCCAGACATAATTACATAATAGATTACAAATTGAAACAACGTGTCTCACAAAAGCAACAAGGTTGGGGAAACTAATTGAAAATAAAAGAAGGCTGATCCGAATAAAGGTGAGCTCTATTAACCATAAGTATGACATACTTAGTAAAACCTCAAGTCTAAAAGGAACGAGAATATTTATAAATGAAGATCTCATTCCAGAAGATCAAGCAAAATTTAGAAAGGAGGTTCAAAAGGTAAAAGAAGCTAGGAAGGAAGGAAAATGGGCAATAATTAGAAATATAAAAGCCATTATTCGAGATAGAAACCAAAAAGATAGTAATAAATAGAAATTCAACATGGTCTAAATTCTTTCTTGGAACTGTCAGGGCTTTCAATGGAACAAAGGCCCCAAGCTACGTTGGATCTTGAATGATGTTGATATTAGATTACTTGTTGAAACTTGTAGGCACGAAGAATCTAAGATCCCTAACATAGATGGCTTTGCACTATGGTATACCTAAAACAAGCGATCCTCCCATAGAGGCATTGGGGGTATAGCTTGTTACATTAAGACAAACATCTCCCCCCATGCTAGGATTTATAAAAACGACCCTTACAACCAATATAGTTGGATAGAGATTACTGACATTAATGATAAAAAGACCTACATAAGAATTTGTTAGTTCACCCCGTCAATTCTAACTCTATAAGAAAAAGAATCTAGATAAAAATAGTCCTTACAATGGTTTAGAGAATGATATTTCTAGCCTAAGGAATCAAGGTAATATCCTTTTAATGGGTGACTTTAATGCTTGAACTTCAAGAAACCAAGCTATTCTTCTAAGAAATCACTCCAACCTTAATCCTCTTTGGTTAGACGAAGACATTACTGTGGCTAGCCGGTACAAAAGGAGCTCTGAAGACCTTCGGGAGAATTTGTTTGTGATCCAGGTCCGAGTGTGAAGAAGGACCTTTCCAAGACCTTTTACTTTCGTGATGTGTTAAAATTGCTTTTAAAAGAACATTAAAAAATACAACTACAGAGTGTAAAGAAGAGGAACATAACAATCATCAACACATGAAAACAAAAGCCATTGATAATGGAATTCGTCCAAGAGGGGCTACGTCTCCGAGCTCCAGTGTCAAGATGGTGTAGGTCGTTGCATCAAGTGCTATCAATAATGGTGATGTACACAAGAGATGATGTCTCGATCATACAAGGAAGAATGTCCTCACGCAGGAGTGGCTCTAAGAGATGTTGCACAACTAGAACTCTCAATCAAAAGACTTCTATTAGTATGACACAAAAACATCCATGGTGCGCATCCCACCAACATGGCACAGAAGGTATGTCAAAAGCAAAACACATGCATGACGACAACAAGAGTATCCCAACAACATACAACAAGGGATCTCAAAACATAACATGAAGAGTTATGACAGAAAGTACATCATATGAAAGATTCTGCATAACATGAAGCAAGGAATCATGACAACATGAAATAAACAAGATCCTGCATCAACATCAATCATGGATCTGTACAACATAATGCAGAAAGAAGAAGTACATGAACACATCATATACCTCACAACCAAGGGCCATCTGAAGAAGTGGATTTCTCACTGCTGAAGCTACTCAGACCATCGCTCTCAAGGCATCGATCTCATGAAGATGGCTGCTCGCACATGAATGTGGACATTTGCCCTGGCACTTAGAAAAGTGACTAGAAGAAGAAATGAGAGAATACTAAATCTGAAGCCACCACCAGCTTTGTTGCATCGAGTAGTGCTGAATCGACTATCCAAAATCCGAATTCTGATAAGTTGAGAATTCTGGACTCAAGGAATCTTCTAGATTCCCTCGAGATTCCTCAAAGATTCTGTTCCATGGATGGACTGTAAATATGCAACTCAGATGGCGAATCTGATCTCGCCATTGTGATCCCTGCAGAAAACCATGAAAAACAAGTATAAACTTGACTATATTCTAACATGGCAAAATTTTACCTCCTTGGGAAAATTTCAAGGCTCATGGTTCCGCTCCCTGTTTTTGCTAAAATCATGGTTCCACTTGCATTCTGGAAATGACTGGAAAATGAAGAATTCTAATTAATAAACGAACAACACCATCATGTTCGTGGCGATGAGAGGTGTAAAAACCATATAAAACTTGTCAAATTCTGACAAAGTGAGAATTTTTCCCTCCTGCAAAATTCATGGTTCCTGCATTAAAATGTTAATTAATTCACTGCCTTGAAATTCGTGTCTGCATTCTGCCTCAAAATTCATGCCTATAGTCTCTCTCTATCTCGAACTCTGTGCAGAGAGAAAAATGACTATTTAAGTAGAAAAACCTTGGGCAGATTCACCAAGGTAAAGTAGTTATGGCTCAATGGTAAAAGAAGGTGTTGGTTACGGAGGGGTCGGGGGATCAAATCTTGCCTTGTCCATATATAAACCTTTTAAACCATAATATATTTGAAATAGGGGTGTCAGTCCCCTTAAACCCCGCATTAATCCATATCGGCGCATTTTAATACATATATCGCGTGCATAATCAACAGTCAGCAGTTGCAAGGGATGTTGGCACATATATCGACGCCTGATATAGGGTTTCGTCAATACCCATATCGGCAATCACGTTCATCAGTGCTTGGATCGACATATATAGCGACGCTTAACATGGGGTGCTGGCAGGTTTATCAGCTCGATTTAAGGGAGTTCCCCGATATATCGGTGAGTGGCATTGTAATGGGTGCGACTATTGGGGTTTGGGGCGGGTCCACCGCCAATGGCTCACGCCCGTCCCTTAATATATATTATGGTTATAACATATGGTTGTAAGTTTGTGCAGGATATGTGGAGGAGGGTTCGGTGGAGGTTATTACCGCCGATCCCGATCCCATATAGAAATGCAATTGCGATTTATAAGGTTGTTCAAAGGGTTTGGCAAGGTTTGTTGCTGCTGATCCTGAAACCATGTGTTGTATTGTTTTATATAGTTATTTTTAATAACTATAACATATTTCGTTATATGGTTATTCATTAACTAAAAAATGATTTTGTCTCTTATGCCAGTTTTTAGGGGAAAAATGAGAAAATGCCAAGTTTCAATGGCTGATGAGCTACCATGTGGGTCCCACCTACTTACTGGGATGCCATGTGGCATGCTGTGGGCCCCACTTTTCCCCTGTCATGTCAAACTTTGAAGAGCTTTATCTTTTGCATACAAGCTCAGTTTGATGAGCCGTTCACACCACCACGATCAAGACAACGAGGTCTTCGATCTGGTCCTGGTTCAAGCATAATCCAAACACTTTGATTTTTGAGCCATCTTTGTCTTGTGTGTCTCTTTGGAGCCTCCTGGATCAATTTGGTTCGGAGCTAGTCAAGCTCTGTAGCGCTCAAGATCTCATAATTTGCAATGATCTAAACAAGTGGCCCAATTCTTGCTAGATGACTTGCATCCATGGGCTTGGTAGTAGCATGGTAGACTATGTTATTTCCGATCTCCCTTTATACAATGAAATAATAAATTTTGACATCTTAAACGACCACGAGCCTGAATTTGATCATAGGCCTTTACTTATAACTCTCAATTTTGTCATGCATAGAGATCCCATAGAAGATAACCCTTATAGCCTAAAGAACTTAATCTTTGATAGAAATAAAATCTATGTCTTTCTAAATGAATTAAAAACTAATTTGCTTCCTTTATCTAGTATAGACAACATAGAAGACCTCTATCATAATTTTACTACAACCCTCTCATATTCTATTAACAACTTCTCAATTGAAGTTTCAAGTAATAAAAGAAATAGCAAAACCAACCCATGGTATGATAAAGATTGTAAAAGTCTGAGGAGAGAAATTATGGAAGCTATTGATGAACCTCTTAAAATTGGAAAGATAAAAATATACAGAGCCTGAACTAAAAGGAAAAAAAGGCAGTATATTCGTAAAAGACAATAGAATATCTTACACCTCTCTAAGGTAGCTCCTAAGAAATTCTGGAGGCAGATTCTAACTAGGAAAACTAAAGATAATAATAAAATTGCTTTACACGACTGGAATTCCTATCTTAAAAAGATTTATGAATCTCCAAATGTCATGGATAAATTTGAAACCTTGCTCACAACGAAAGAATTTTTATCATTAGAAGACATTGATTTTGGGGTTAAATGCTTGGAAAATGGGAAAGTTAAGGACATCGAAGGTTACCAGGCAGAAATCTTAAAAATTGGAGGTCCTGTCCTCATCCCCCACATCGACAAGCTTTTCAATCAAGCGGTCAAGAAAGGGTTCCCTAAACCATGGACTCAGGGCCTCATTATCCCTATTTTTAAAAGCGGGGATACAAATAACCCCTCTAATAATTAGACAATTATGATCATGCCTCTCTTAGCCAAGTTATATGGTATTATTTTGGAAAAGAAGTTGAGCATATGGCTTGAAAGTGAAGGTAAGCGGCCTAAAGTTCAAGCAGGGTTTAAAAGGCAACACTCAACAATGGACCACCTCGTTACGCTTAAGGTCATTGTGGAGGAATGCTGCAATCATAAATCCAATCTCTTTTGTTACTTTGTGGACTTTAGAAAGGCTTTCGATACGATTCCTAGAAACAACCTATGGAATATATTAGAAGAGCTAAAGGTTCCTTTCGATTTGAGAGCTATCGCTATAAGGTTATACGAGAATGTAATTGCCAAGTTAAAGAGCAATGAGGGGTGGTCGAAAGATATTAAGTGTAATATCAGAGTTAAACAAGTTTTCCCCCTCTCCCCTACCCTATTTGGCATAGCTAGAAGGTTGTTTAGAGGAAGCAGGTTATGATGGCACGATCTTAGCTGGGATAGTCATAATCCTTCTTCTATATGCTGACGATATTGTTCTTCTGGCAAGGTTCCCATCTGATCTTGATAAGAAACTTAGAATTCTTAAGGATTTCTGCTCTACCATGGGTATGACTGTTAACACTGACAAAAAAAAAGGTATGATTATCAAATTTGAGAAGGACACCTACGCTAATTTTATGTATGACAATAGTAACTTGGAGGAAGTGTCTTCTTACAAGTTCCTAGGAATTGATATTCATCACAAGCTCAACTGGAACTATAGCATTGAGAAAATGATTAAGGGGGGGGTGGAAAGCTTATTTTGGTCTCGAAAATAATTGTAAAACGACAAACCTTGTAATGTGGGATAGAAAGAAGTTCCTCTTTGAAACTTTAGTCACTCCTGTCATCCTATATGGATGTGAGGTTTGGGGTTGCAACATCTCTAGAGAATCTTGGAGAAAGATTGAGCAAATCCACAAGTGTTTTATAACGTATAACCTCAAAATTAAAAGCAATACATCCTATCCTATTCTCCTTATAGAAGTGGTTCTTTCCCCTATCGAGAGCCTAGCTATGACTAGGCTTATGTTGTACAAGCACAAACTCAATAACATAGGAGATCATAGACTTCCTAAGCTAGCTTTAAATTCTAGCCAAAACCACCTAAGGCTCAAACGAGGTTGGTATAAAGACACCAGGGGTTGGTTATTTTTATTTTTATTTTTATTTTTTTTATTTACTTTTGATTTATTTTTATTTATTTATTTATTTTTATTTTTTGTTATTTTATTTTTATCTTTATTTATTTATCTATTTATTTTATTTTTATTTTTATTTATTTTTAAAAATTTTTATTTTATTCTATTTATTTATTTTTAATTAATTAATTAATTAATTAATTTTTATTTTATTTATTTATTTTTATTTTTATTTTTATTTATTTATTTATTTTTAACTAACTTTAAACTTATCCTCCTAAAATAAATAAATAAATATACATAATAATAATTTATTTATATAAATAAATAAATATAAATAGATTTATAAATAATAATAATATTTAATAATAAATAAATAAATAAACAATTTATAAATTTAAGAGTTATATACTATCTTTTTTCTAGTTAATTACTTTTAACGATTTATGAAACTACGAATTTAATTAAATTTACTCTTGTAATTTATATATAGGTCCCTTGTTTACTTTTAAATTTATAACTGGTTTGGTTGACCCTGGTCCCTTGTCGAATTTAGACGTTGTCCTAGTTAGCCGTTGGAAGCTCTGCTCTAAGTATTTAAATGGCAAAGATAGATCTGATTTTTCAACTTGTCCTAACGATGAACCACACTGGTTGGTTCGAAACGCGTCAACAATGATTTTCTGAATGTGATTTACGCCGAAATTTCTTCTTTTAATTGTTATGGATCACAAAAGCCTCAATTCAAACACCAGGGCTTGGTTAAACCATTAGGAAATTGCCGAGAATGTTGCGTTGAAAAACATTAATAACATCAAAAATGTTGTTATGATCTAGGTGGATATTGGTGGCCACCCGCCAACTCCACTTGGACCCCCACCATTGCTTCTTTCAGTTTTTCAGTTTCCTTAATTATAGCACAGTTTACTACTTTTAGCAGTTTTTTGGGTCCTAAACTTTTGGAGCTGTTTTGAGGCCCTAAACGACGTTTTTTTTGGAAATCTACTGCCAACGATTTTTTGTCTAAAATCATCTTTTTCGTCATAGTCCTCGGAGAGATCTTTCCAATGGGTTATCATGCACGTCAAATGGAGATAATATGACCAAGTCACGACCTTGGGAAGTTGGCTATCTAACTCACCCCAACGGGGCCCATAAACTCTTGGTGTTACATCTCCTCGAGTTAGGGTTTTGGTTGTTTAGGGTTTGCTCTTATTGTTCAATAATAAAAAGGCCCTTGAGCCTCATTGTAAGGCAGTTCAGAGGCATGTAGCCACCACATCACTTCTCAGAAATAAGCTACCATCGCCCTAACTGGTTTATTTCCATTTTTGTTTGTAAGCATATTTCAGTATATTACATTAATGAAAATAAGTATTATTTCTGCTGCATCTCTGTGTTTATGGTTATCTCTATAATTTGTTGCATTCTTGTTTAAATCCGGATCAGTGGTATCAAAGTGGTCTGCTTTTTTTCTCTGTTTTTCTTTGCATGTCCCCAATGAGGTCAGGATATAAGGAGTTAGGGCTTGAACTGGTCGAACCTTTGCAAGACTAGCCTCGCAAATCCCGACAGCCTCCCATGGCGGATGAAAAGAAAGATGAGGGGGCAGGATATCCTATCAAAATCTTGCTCAAAGAAGCCCTCAAGCGACAAAGGAACGCGATGATGGACAACTTTGCCCAGATCCTTCAGCAGCTACCCAGGGGCGACGCATCGACTTCCAACAGCTACTCTAGAAACACCACACCATTTAAGGTACAAGTTAATTTTGAAATCCCCATATTCGAGGGTCAGATAGACATGGATGTCGTCAATAAATGGTTAAATCTGTTAGAGGGTTATTTTTCTGTTCATGATTTTTCCAGTTGGGAAAAGATTATTTTTGCTCTTCTCAAAGAAGCCTCCCATGTCAAGGACTAGTGGGAAACCTACTGGGAGAGGAAGGATGAAAGTATAGGCTCACTATTTTCAGCCGCACCCACTTGGAATTCATTCTGGGATGCCATCAAGGAGCAGTACTACCCTGTTGAAAGCTATGAGGATCAATACATAAAGTGGACCATGATGCGATAGGGAAGGGACCAAGGTGTGCTAGAGTTTACCAATATTTTCCATACCCTTCGCACAAAGTTTGGTATCAAGGATTCAGAGCAGCATTTGGTACTCAAATACCGTGAATGCCTACACAAGTACATCGAGGAAGAAATAGAATCCTTGAACATCTCCTCACTCGGCACGTCATACCGATATGCCATCAAGGTCGAGCAAAAGTTTAAATAGAAGAAGCGAGACTTTGGATCTGCGAATCTGAAGCAAGGGAAAGGTGCCCCCAAACTACAGAATAAAGGAAAAAGCCAAGGCGGGGTAGCCCAAGACAACCCGCCAAAGCTGCAAGCAAAGAACAGCACCGCGAAGCCGAAAAAGGACATGGGAAAGTGGTGTGAGTGTCACAACACAAGTGAATGTCGGGCCAAGAAATCACTGATGGCCAAGCTAAAGGTTTCAGAATCAGATGCATGTTCCGACTCTGAGTCAGAACCCAACAAGGCAAATGACAAAGGGAAGTAGATTATCGATGCGGAGCCCAACGCCACTGTTGCCACCACGAAGATCCAGAAGGCGGAACCTGAAGATCTAGAGGAGGAGAATTGTCTCTTCCACTCCTAGATGTGTGTAAAGGGCTCCCCGCTATAGTTCATTATTGACCGCAAGAGCCAAAAGAACATCATTTCGGTAGAGGTCGTGAAGTGGCTGGGCTTACCGACCATAGCACATCCACAACCGTACACCATCGGATGGGATCTTCGCGTGAGCCAGTAGTGTCACCTTCCATACAACATCAAGCCCTTCACGAATGAGGTATTCTGTGACATTGCTCCCCTTGAAGTTTGTGATGTATTATTAGGACAACCATACTTGTGGAAGCGACATGCTATGTATGAATGAAGGCCCCATGTTGTTATTGTTACTTTGGGAAATAAGTTGTACAGGATACTGGAGGTAGCACCGCCTACTGCCATCTCTTTGGTTACTGCAAAACAATGCAGTAAGCTCATTTCCAAAATTGGGAAATTTATTTTCCTGATGATACGCCCTCAAGGAAAGAAGAAGACGGTGGCCACGACCTCCAGACAGGGCCCCTCTGCATGACAACTACAGATGGACAAGGTCGTGGAGGAGTACAAAGACATCTTCACCTCCCCCATAGGGGTTCCTCTACACTATCAGGTCAAGCACTTCATTGATCTAACCCCAGGTTCACCGCTGCCCAATGGACCAATCTATAGCCGCTCCGTGCTGGAGAACGATGAAATCAAGAGGCAGATTTAGGAGCTGCTGTAGAAAGGTCACATCCATCCGAGTTCATCGCCCTGTGGGAGCCTGATCATGTTGGTACAAAAGAAGGATGGGACTTGGAGACTCTGTATTGACTATCGGGTGCTGAACAAGATCACTGTCCGTAATAGGTACCCGATCCCACGGATTGATGACCTTCTGGACCAACTGAAGGGGCAAAATATTTCATCAAGATCGATTTGAAGTAAAGATATCACCAGGTACCAATCGAACCCTCCGATATGTGGAATATTGCCTTCAAAGCCAAGGAGGGCCTTTTCAAATGGTTGGTTATGCCTTTTGGATTGACGAATGCTCTTACAACCTTCATGAGTCTAATGGATGACATTTTTTAGCCATTCACCAACTCATTTGTAGTGGTATACTTGGATGACATCCTGATCTCCAGCCAGAGTTGGGAAGAACACCTCCACCACATCCGACAGGTTCTCCAAACACTACGGTAACACAAGTTATGTGCCAATTTGGAGAAATGCACTTTTGGCATGACCCAAGTTTAGTATCTGGGATAAATTATTGATGAACAGGGGGTGCATGTGGATCCATCCAAGATCCAAGTCAGTTGGGATTGGCCATATCCAACCACTCTGACAGAGCTTCGTAGCTTTCTCGGTCTTGCCAACTTTTACCGTCGGTTCATGTTGAGATTTTCTTATATCACTTGGCCCTTGAGTCAATTCACCAAGGGAGGAGTAAAAGCAAAATTCTTTTGGTCTGAATCTCAACAGAAGGCATTCATAGAGTTGAAAGATTGCCTCTGCTCGGCACTAGTGCTCGCATTATTAGACTTGCAACAACCATTCGAGGTCAAGACAGATGCCTCTGACTCTGCTATTGGGGCAGTCCTTACTCAACACAGGCATCCGATGGCATATCATAGTGAGACACTTTCAGACACAGTCCGGAAGTATCCCACTTATGACAAAGAGATGTATTCCATTATGCAGGCCTGTTGACAATGGAAGCATTAAATTTTGGGGAAGGAAACGATCATCCACATAGACCACCAACCCCTGCAGTTCATACAAACCAATGGGAAATTGCATAGTGGTCCACATACCTACAATAGTTCCATTTGAATATCAAGTATAAGAAGGGTAGCACCAATAATGTTGCAGATTTCCTCAGTCGACCACCGATCATGGCATTAACCATCATGCTCAACTCTTATGGGAAAGAGACTTCTGATTAGCCACTTCTCTACAAAAGCGACCCAGAATTCAGCCACACATACCAGACACTCTTGGAGGGTCAGCATGTTCTTGATTTTCACCTTCAGGATGCCCTGTTATGCCACCTGGGTCACCTTTGTGTTCCTTCAAGGGAGCGTGCCAAGATGATTTGGGAAGCACACTACAGTCGGGCTGTTGGGAATTTTGGGGTCGAGAAAACAATGGCAGTACTACAAAATTATTTCTATTGGAGGAATCTTCGACAGGATGTCAGGAAGTACATCAGATCATGCATTTCCCGCGCCATTGCTAAACCAACCATCAAGAAGCAAGGTCTCTATACCCCGTTGCCTACCCCTAGTCGACCTTGGGAATCCATCTCCATGGATTACATGTTAGGCTTCCTTCCACTAAGCATGGAATTGACTATGTTTTTGTGGTTGTCGACAGGTTCTCGAAGATGGCCATTATGGCAGCTTGTAAGAAGAATATCACAACCGAAGCCACTGCTAAACTCTTCTTTGAATGAGTGTGGGTACACATTGGGATCCCATAGTCTATCATCTCAGATCGGGACAATAGCTTCCTCAGTAAATTTTGGTCTAGTCTCTGTTTTATGCTGGACACCAAACTCACTAAGTCCATAGCCTTCCATCCTCAAATTGATGGCTAGACAGAGGTTGTCAACAGGATCATCGTACACATTTTGTGCATGTACCACTCAAAGCATCCACGCACATGGGATGAGAGCCTCCCCTATGTTCACCATAGCTGCAACCAGGCTCTCCACAGCTCAACTAGCCACAACCCTTTTAAGGTGGGCTTGGGATTCTAGCCACTATGTCCCATCGATGTGGCCATGCCATTTGCAGCTACTCACGCAGATTCAGCTCATGTCTAGTCTGAAACAGATAAGGAAAACAACTTCATTGATCACATCCAACATATTCGCTAGCAGGTCCATGACATTTTGGAGAAATCAAATGCCAAGTACAAGCAGCGACAAGATCAACATCGGGTGCCACACAAGTTTTAGGTGGGTGAAAATGTCTGGTTTCATTTGCAAAAGGAATGCCTTACTGGAGCCTATCAGAAACTCAGACCACTCCGATATGGTCCTTACACCATTACCAAGGCTATGGGAGATAATACATTTGAGCTTAGCATTCCCCCATTCCTTGGCCTGCACCCACTGTTCAATGTGGATCGCCTTCGGCCATACTTTCCACCATTACTAGACACATCTAACATTTTAGAACAGCTCACACCCACAAAGTTAAATCCAGATTGCATGGAACAAGCTGCAACTGATCGGATCATGGACACACAAAGCAATCACACTTGCTAATAGAATATCCAGCTATATTGAGTTGTCAAAGTAGGCCAACTCCTTCACTAGGGCAAGTGGCTCACTAGGGACCAAGTTCAACAAAAGTTTCCTCATCTCATGGAGGAACTCAGTGCAATGGGGACCATTTCTTCCTAAGGGGGAGGAATAATCCAGGTGGATATTGGTGGCCACTTGCCAATTCCACTTGGACCCCCACCATTGCTTCTTTCAGTTTTTCAGTTTCCTTAATTATAGCACAGTTTACTATTTTTAGTGGTTTTTTGGGTCCTAAACTTCCGGAGCCATTTTGAGGCCCTAAACGACGTTTTTGGAAATCTACTGCTAGCAATTTGTTGTCTAAGAGACGTCTTTTCCGTTGTAGTCCTCGGAGAGATATTTCCAATGGGTTATCATGCGCGTCAAACGAAGATAATATGACCAAGTCACAACCCCGAGAAGTTGGCTGTCCAACTCACCCCAACGGGGCCCATAAACTCTTGGTATTATATCTCCTCGGGTTAGGGTTTTGGTTGTTTAGGGTTTGCTTTTATTGTTCAATAATAGAAAGGCCCTTGAGCCTCATTGTAAGGTAGTTCAGAGGCATGTAGCCGCCACATCTCTTCTCAGAGATAAGCTACCATCGCCCTAGCTGGTTTATTTCCATTTCTGTTTGTAAGCATATTTCAGTATTTTACATTAATGTAAAGAAGTATTATTCCTACTGCATCTCTGTGTTTATGGTTATCTCTGTAATTTGTTGCGTTCTTGTTTAAATCCAGATCATGGTACTTCTAAGTTCAAAGAAAAAATGTGGCGTGAGAAAGATTTAGCAGCGAAAAGAAAACTAAGATATTATAAGGAGGTCATCAACCCCACCCTAGAAGATCAAAAGTATCTCTCTGTTTTAACTAGCTCAAAGAAGAAAATTAATATAGCCAAGATTAAAACGAACTCTCATGAGCTCCATAGTGAAACGGGTCGTTGGGCAGTTCCTAAAACACCATGGATGGAAAGGATCTGCCATCTCTGTGAGAATATGAACATCAAGGATGAAAATCACTTCCTCTTAGAGTGCCCCACTTACAACCACATTAGATCTCAGTTTCATAATCTTTGTTGCAATACTGACCTTCCTAGCCTTTTACGATGTCAAAATTATAATGAGCTCGAGAGGCTTATCTCCAAGCTTTTTGAGCATAGGAATAAAACCTTAAATCAAACTAAATAACTCGTTTCTTTAGACTAAAGTTTGGTCTCAGTGGATGTTAACCACCATTATCATCATTATCATAAATAAATTGATATTCTATATATTACCAATCATTTTAAAAATATATATTAATATTTTTAATTCTATACCTATATCAAATTATATAAAATATTAAAAAAATATATTCATATTATTATACCTATATTATATTAAAATATTAATATAACATATTCATATTATTATACATATTATATAAATAAATTGCTATTGCATATATTAGAGTGTGATAGTATAATTCAAGTCCCTATCAATTCTAACATAACATAACTATAACTACTATTCGTAACATAATTCAAATCTAACACTATGAATACATAGATCCATTAACTATATTAATGTTATGAATGCATTTCTTTGTTGGAAGAGTTGTCCCTTCGAGCACCTTCACATGATAACTCTTCTACTCAAATTCCAAAGTACTTCTTATCTCAAGTGAATGTAGCTTACAATGGTCCACCTTAAAGAATAGTTGTACATGGGTTGGCTCAACATAAGTCTACAATTTAGCGTTAAATAATGGTCACACTATATCGTTTGTTTTGTTGAGGTAGGGGTATTGACTCTCAAACTCCTATCATGTTTTACTCAATGAGGGGATAAAATATTTTATTGAAAGAGATAAAATATTTTATAGAAAAGGTTTTATCCTACATTGTGAGGGTCTTGCAAACTCAATCATGAGGACCATTGATCCTAGAGTCCATTAATTGGATTTAGAAATAAATATCATGGGTCTACATGAGTTGAAATTCATTGGTTTTATTTCAAACACAATGACCCTAAAGTCCATTAATTGGATTTAGAAATAAATATCATGGGTCTACATGAGGTGAAATTCATTGGTTTTATTTCAAACACAATGACCCTAAACTATCTTTGAGTTGATCTTTCTTTGTTTTATTATTTTCATGAAGACGTTATAGTGGGGATGGCCAACCTTGTCTTCCTAAATACATGGTATGTACAATTTATCTTGGGATCAACTCAATTTATCTTGGGATCAACTCATGACCAAAGTCTTCTTGATGTTAAACGATTTCTTGCACAAGGGTTAGCAAAACAAACTTTTCCTATAGTGATTCTAGTAGGGCTAACAACAAAGCGAGGGTTAAACCCCCAAAAGTAGTAATAATGATTATGCTCAAACCAAATCTTCATAATTAAAAAGAAAATAATAGAACATGCGCAACGAGAAATAAAATATGAAAACATAACCATACTAATACACTCCCATATCTAATGGATAGAATGTTGATTAAAATAGGAATATATATCACCTTTGGACAAAGGTACATGAATGTGGTTCCTATGATGGTTCCTTCCTTCTAAAGTATGTAGAGAGCAAAGTAGTACGATGAGATCTAAAGGAGAGTATTTGAATGGAAAAATGATAAAAATGATGGGAGAAAATCTCTATTTTTAATAAAATGTTGTGTTAAAATTGACATAGCTTAATAATAAAATATTTGTTGAAATGAATGAATATTTAATTTTTATTTAAATAACTAATTCAAAAAATAATGATTAATTGAGTTAACTAATAAAAATGGGTAAAATAAATAAGAAATAAATAATAAACAAAAATGTTTATTAAATTACTTCTAAGTGAAATAATCAAATGAGTTAGAATTCACTTGCTAGTTTAGATATTTCCCCATGGATAGAGGAAGCATCATTTTCTCCAAAAATAGAGATAGAATAAGCAACAAAGGTTGACTATTTTTCTTATGCATCTTAAATCAACAAAGGTTGACTATTTTTCTTATGCATATTAAATCTTATTATAACCATTTTGTCCACTCATCGAATTAGTCATGTATTTATGTTTTGTTTGTTTTTTTCAATTTTAAGAAATTCTCTAAATTAATTTCAAATTTTCAGCAAGATTTCTAAAAATTTAATTTAATTATCAATAATTATTAAGTGATAGTACTAAACCTAAAATATTCTAATATATTCATATACACAAATGGACTATTAAGGCTTAGGACAAACTAGTTATACTCATTTTACCTATATATATCTATATATATATAAAGAAGTGTTATATCAAGTGACTTATAGTTTTTTAGGCATGTGGTATTGATAAGCCATAGTACTATAACAAAACCTATTTACAAATTGGGAATCTTTCCTATGGTTAAGAATTGTGTTCCATATGTTATATATATATATTTTTAATTTGTATATGTTTAACTTCTACATTAATTATTTTTTTAATTATTAATAATAAAAAATTAAAATAAGTTTATAATTTAGTTAAATTTTATGAATATTTTTTTTTAGTAACATGACATATATGATGAAGTAAATGTTTTGATGTCTATCATTAATTGATCTCAATTGACATTTAACAATCATTTAATTTATATGGATACTTTAGTATTTTAATTATTTAAACATTAATAGGTATGTACTTTATAGGTATTGTTTAAAAAAAGTAGGGTTATCATACATCACTTCTCCAATTGCGATCATCACAAATCTTATCTTAGTGTTAGATTTGTGTTGATGATGGGGCATACATCAAAGCCCTCTTTCGACAAACCCCTCCTTGTCTACTTTAGAACCTTATTCGAGATGTAGTTCTATAAACATTCTAGTGCCTTGGAGCCTGTAGTAATCAGTGGCAGACTTCCTTGTAATTTGCATTGGGTTTCCATCATTGACCATGTTGACCGACTTGTGGAGTGCTCAACTTCAATTCATTTAATTAATTTATTCACACTTTATACACTGTGCTAGGTATATGAAGAACCATTTTCATTATTAGTGGTCTCCCTAATATCTTTTAAAAGCCATTTTTATTATTAGATACATCAAAAAAACCATTCTCATTATTGGTGATCTCTAGTGTCTGTGAATATGATACATCAATCAATGCCTCGTAATGAGACAATCTCCTTGCATGCTTGGCATCAACTCAATCATTCACATATAATAGAGTCATACCATGGGGGTGTTTGTAAAAAACCTTGGCACATTGAGACCATTTCATGACACATTGGGAGATGTCGTTTTTATGAATAATAATATTTTTTTAAAAATTTAATGGATTAAAATATATTTTTAAATATATATGAATTAAGAGTTTTGAAAAATATTAAAATATTATAATTTTATTAACTTAAAACTTAAAATTTCAATAACTCCTGAATTATCAACAAAATTATTAAAAAAATATCTAAATATTAAATTTAATTATTAAAATTTGAGAAATAAATTTATTATTTTATATCATAGACCTTTTAAGAAAAACCAATTATTCGGCAATATTAATTATCTTCTAATTATGTGCATTGACTCTCGAGTGTATCTTTTCAATAGTCGACTTTGCAACGCGTATTCTGAATATATTATATCGTATGTGAAAAGAAGATTATCATGAGCTGAGATCATTTTCAATTTCAAGCAAGTCTACACTACGTTAGTGTTGGCGGGCGAGGTAAGTCATATGATCTGCTGCCAGATATTTCCCATGCGTAATTTTCTCAAAAAATAGAAATAAAAATATAGTTTTCTCATTTATATTAAATCTTATTATAATCCTTTTGTACACTAAATCAATCGATGTGTTTATGTTTTGTGTTTTTTAAAATTAATTTCAAAATTTTAATAAGATTTTTAAGAAAATAATTTAATTATCAATAATAATTATTTATTATTATTGAGAAATAGTATTCAACCTAAAATAGTTTAGAATATTCATATATACAAATGGACCATTGAGATTTAGTGGCAAAGTAGTTATGTTTTTTTACTTTCTTATATATATACCATTGAAATATAAAAAAAAGTAAAAAGAGCATAACTACTTTGCCACTAAATCTCAATGGTCCATATATATATATATATATGTCATACCAAGTGAGTTATAGTTTTTTGGATATATAGTATTGATAAGCCGTGGTACTATAGCAAAACTTATTTAGAAATTGGGATCTTCTATATGGTTAAGAATTGTGTTCCATATATTTTTTTATGTTTTTTAATGTGCATATGTTTAAATTCTACATTAATTTTTTTTGTAATTATAGATAATAAAAATATAAAATAATTTTATAATTTAGTTAAATTTTATGAATATTTTTTTGGTAACTTGACATGTACGATGAAATAAGTGTTTTAATGTCTATCATGAATTGATCGCAATCGACATTTAACAATCATTTAATTTATATGGCTGCTTTAGTATTTCAATTATTTCAACAATAATCCATATGTACTTTACTAGCATTGTTAAAAAAAAATAAGATTATAATATATCACTTCTCCGATTGCTATCATCATAGATCTAATCTTGGTATTAGTTTCGTGTCGATGACGAAGCATACATTAAGACCCTCTTTATCTTGGTATTAGTTTTGTGTTGATGATGGGGCACACATTAAGACCCTCTTTCGACAAATCTCTCCTGTCGATTTTAGAACTTCTTCCTGTCGCAAATTGTGTTTATATAAATGAAAATTTATTTTAAATCTCAATTAAATAATTATTTTTTTAAAAACTTAATATCCCTATATAATAATGATGGGTTTACATCCCTCTAGGGGAACTTACTTGGAAAGTTAATGAAAATTTAAGATAAATATGAATTTAAGGTCACATGTTGAAATCCACATTTGCTTAGCGGTGCTAAGGTATTGGGGATATAGAATTTTTGTTAGAGGTAATAGGGGTTATAATGATAACAATGGAAAGACAAGTATGAGACCCAAGTCGATTCCTCAAAACATAAAAAAAAATAATGCATAGATTTACCTCATCCTTTATACATATTAAAAGTATACTCCATATTAATTATATAGGGATTGCACATCCCTTCTTATCTTTATAATGTTTTAATTATAATATATATATATATATATTTTTTTTTTTTTTCCGGAGAAAAATCTGTAACCTTTTATTTAAAAAATGAAAAGTTACAATTGCAGATGCAATGAAGCATTCCATAAGCTGCCCATTGGGCTCGGGTGCTTTCGCGCCCCACGCAACGTTACAAAATTAACGTGCAAAGAGAAGAAGAAAGGGAGAGAGAGAAGAAAGGAGGAGGGAAGAAAAAACTGCTTTCAGTTGTGAGTAAAACTCACGCTTCAAGTTTTCCTACCCTTTTTCTTTTCGACCTTGCGCCACTCTCCTTGAGTGGGCTCGATCGAGGCTAGGACTAACTGTGTTTCTGCTTTCTTCGAACCTATTTCCTTGTCTGAATCTGAAGTATCTAATTAGTGATGCCATTTGAACCCTCCCATGTTCTGATCCTCGTTTGTCCTCTCTGCCAGATTTGGGTGAAACTGTGAAGCCTTGTTGTCTGGGGTGGATTCCTTCTGTGTCTCCATTTCTTGAGATACCTCCGCATTCTTTGTGGTAGTATCTTCCTCTTCTGCTTCTGATTCTTCATCCTCTGAGTTAGGAGGGGGGAATTGCCATCCTTTCCTCTGCTTCCCTTTCTGCTTTCTTCTACTGTTTACTTTCTTGGCTTCTGGACATGTGCTTTGCAGATGTCCTGTTTGTCTGCAGAGCCTGCATCTGAAGGCTGTATTTTCATAGTCTAGTGCTTGCATCCAATTTTGTTGTTTGTAGATCAGCCTTATGTTGTCTGGCAGCCCTTTGCTTAGATCAACTTCCACACATATGCGCGCGAAAGTGAAAACCCTTTCGTCAATTCTCTCCAGATCTGTTTTGATGTACTTCCCTATGCTGTTCCCAATTCCTTCCAATACTCGTTCACTCCAAAAGTGAAGGGGAAGGTTATATAGGCGAACCCAAACCGGTACTTTGGATACAGTCATTTTGTTTGGATCAAAATCTGGAAACCATGGAGTCATGAACAGCCCCGAAGTTCCCCAGAACCAAGGCCCATCACTGATGATTTTATCTCTGACTTCCCTGGATGCAAATCTGATTATGAAAAACCCTTTGGAGCATAAATGTATATCACATTCCATGGTCCAAGTGGTGAAAATCCAATGAAATAGATCCATTGGTTTTTGCCAGAAACTGTTGAAACGACATATTAAGGCCTGCATTTCATATGACTTAACATAATCGTCAAGCCCTGTGGAATCAAAATTAAGGGCTGGGGTTTGCCCTAACTGATCTACTGTGTATGGCTTGGGTGTATATCCACCTTGATCAGGGGAGGGCCCTGCTTCTCTGTTGCCTTGAAGTATGTTTTTGTAGGAGGATCCTCCCTTGGGTTGATGCTGAGGTGCTGTCTTTTTCGCCTTGTCTCCTCCTGAGCTGCTTGGCTGTCCCTGAGGTATGGCCCCTCCTCTCAGCCTGAGGTTCAGAGCAATGGTTTCTCCTAAACTAATCTCATAACTTCCCAATGTTCTGTCGTCCTGGAGGGACCATCTGCCGCTGACTAGGTGTTGGATCTGACCAGGATATCCGGTCAGAGCCCAAATTTGTTGTTTTAGCTGCGAAATAGTGCTTTCTACATGTACCCAAACTAGAAGAGATTTCCTCTCAGGGGTTTTAATAAAAATCTGAAATCGAAGTTTTGTTACCTGATGTTTGCATTTTGGCTGAGGTCTTGATCTGCCTGAACCAATGGCGCTGCTGATTGCCATATGATCTGGCTGAACGCAATCTTTCAGATCTGACCCCTTATTGGGTCGTTCTTCCATTTGCATGTCGCCGTCTGCGAACCCTCTGCTTAATCGAAGCACTTTCCCACCGGTCTGCTGCCTGGGTTCTGGGTTTTCTTGATTCTTGCTCAGATCGAGTAGATCCGGCCCAGATCTGCAGAGTTTGGGCCATGCAATTGTGTGATGGAGCAGATCTGCCGCATGCAGTCCCCCATCTTTGCATGCAGAAGACGAGAATAGAGGAACCGTGTTTGGATGAGCGATCCAGCCAGTCCCTGACTGTTTCCCGCCTCCGAGTTGAGTTCTGAACCCAAAAATGTGCGGATCTTTGTCCTCGTACGTCTTCGCGTTCTTCTCCTTCAGCTCCACCTTTGATTCATTTGGCCCGTCGAGCAATAGATAATTTGGACGTAATGTATCTACTCTGCCGAGAGCGTGAAGGGTTTCCCAAGCGTTGGGCCGCATACCCAAGCCCGTACCGGCATCTCGGAAGAGGTTGAAACGCTTCAGATCCACGCTCTTGAAGCCGATCCTGTTTGGGACAGTGGCTGCCCGCCGTGCAGCCCCTTCTCCAGCGACCACGGTGTCAATGGTTTCGGTTCCATTACAGGAGAAAAACTCAGCGATGGCCATCTCTCTGACTCCTCGTGGCGTACACCATTATAATATTTTTTTTACTTTTAATAAAAAAAAAATTAGGAAAATTTTAAATTATTATTTCTCTATATATATCGTTGGTTGATTTCATATTAAGAAGCAAATAAATTATACATTTAAAAAGAAATTAATTTGTATACGTAATTTTTTTCATATTTTATTTACAAATATGATATATATATATATAGTTGGAATGAGATC
This sequence comes from Pinus tabuliformis, assembly GCA_031772625.1. Taxonomy (NCBI): domain Eukaryota; kingdom Viridiplantae; phylum Streptophyta; class Pinopsida; order Pinales; family Pinaceae; genus Pinus; species Pinus tabuliformis. The sequence continues at coordinate 1,383,894,225 of CM062817.1, read as the reverse complement.
CAACTAATTCTACATTAGATATAGGAGTTGAGAACATCTCTCAACATCACCTATAAATCTAAAACCATCTCCAAACTTAGCATGGTGTTAATTTGGCAGCTCAGTGAAAAATTCCAACCATGAGACAAGATTCCTGTTTCGAAAGGACCAAATTTCACTATTGAAGCACTCAACTAGGACAAGGGAAAGTGTATTTTTGAATTAAAGCCCAAATGTGCACATTTCATAAGGTCGACCCTAAAGAAAATTTGACACCCTTTGAAGGCTATAAATACAAGTCAAGTGACCCTCATTTGGATAATGATCATTGAGCATTCTTCTATTCTCTTCCTTCATTTTTGGCTCACACAGGGTAGAGGCAAGTTCACAAAGAATTAGGACACATGAAGGTGAAATTGCAGGGTATGAAGCTCACATTTTTGTTTTATGGTTTTGAGTCTCAACCACAAGCTTTCCACGGTGAAATCTCAGTCGCAACCACATGTGGTCCGACTCATTCATGCAACTGAAGCCTTTCATCTGTAAACACAACACGTCTTCCTGGTGGTTGGAAAGTAGGGTTTGTTTTTCATCAATTTCTGTAGCTGACCGCATATGACTGAAGTTGACTATAGTCCGGTGAAGTTATATATGATCAGTACTTTTGCTGGAATCATCCTCTGGATCTAGTTTGAATAATTTTTTGGGTTTATCTCATGGATATTGTATAGTTGATTTTGTTGGATAGGACTATGGTTGAAGATATGGATCATTTTACTCTCTTTTATTGAATCATTCAATGAAAATCTAATAAGAAGAATAATTTGAAATGGTTCTACCCGTAGTGGGTTTCGCCTTGATCTCCGACCAATCCTAGTGTCTATATGTGTGAATGTTTTTATTCTATTGTTCCTTTATGTTCCGCTACGTTTATGATGATATTTTTCTTTTTATATAGTTGCATATGTTGATGAATAAAGATGTAATGATGTTGTGGGGTGAATTTAATATGGAAATAATGAAATGAAATTATCAAAGAAAAGAACAATATAGCCATAAGAAAATTTATCATGGTATTAGAGTTGGGCTAAAGAAAAGTCATTGAAGATTACCCCTATGAAGGCACCTTTGTTGGAAGTAAAAGAAGGTGGTAGAGACCGAAAGAAATACTAGGGTTTGAATGAAGCCATAAGCAATTTGTCATTAGGGTTTGGTGGATATTATGAGGTTAGGGTTTGAAAGAAACTCTCGATTATGACAAATATTTGAGATATGCAATCTAGAAACCCTAGCATGATCAATGTAAAGATGTTCTAAGAGCTTATAACATATTTGATGTAGCCCTAGATGGGATAGTCTCAATTAGGCTTGGTTGTTGACGAAGTTGGTTGGATTATTGAAGGCAACAATATTATTTCGTCAATGGACATTGACGACCCTTGAATAATGGTTCAAGGGGGATATGGTCCTCTCACTTAAGATAAGTACTTTTTCGATTTATGTTACTCCTTTATGTCTTTACTTTTGTTTAGATTTATTGATCTACTCATTAATTATAGTTCATGCATGTATATTTGAATATTTAGATACTTCTAATCTCCTAATGAGATGTGATAAGTGAATCCTTCTTGAGGATCATCTAAGGAGTAGGAAAAGTTGGCTAGTATAGGAAGAAAAGAGCTAGAACTAGAAAATGAAAAGAGGCACATGATGAAAAGTTGAAAAAGTGCTCCAACTGCCAATGTCAAAGTGTAAAGTTATCTGAATGTTATAAGATATGTATAGTATATTGTCTCAGGTGAAATATTCAATGGAAAGGTAAGCCCTAAGGTATGATGAGAATATCACCTTCACAAATAGCTCATGCATGCATATTAAAGTAAGTTTAATTGATGGTACTTATGATGAGATGGTGCACTTGGTATTGAACAAGTATCCTAATTTTTAGACATAATGAATTTATTGATTGTATGAAGCTACTTAGAAACATTGATTTTTGATATATTGGTATACTTGATATTGGGAAAAGCATCTCACATCTTAGACATGATGAATTTCATAAACAAGGTTAACACATTGATACTATTGATGATGCTTGTAAAAAGAATGGTAACCTTGATGATAGAAGTGTAACAATAAGATTAATATTCACGATGGATCTTGGTTAGCTTAGTAATGATGACATATGGTAAAATTGGATGCCGTGACTTTATTGTTGATGATAAAGAAGTTATATAGTGATTATAATCTTTGAAGTATGATGACACACCTATCAGCTACCCTAATCATATGACTCCAACTATTGATGAAAATTTCATTCCATGTTCATATGTGATGATGAAGTAATTGATGCTAACATGTTATGACCATGATGGATATATGTTTTAGAACCTAATATAGTTTGATTTTATGATCTAACAGTTTTGTTGATGCATGATAGAATTATAATAGACAAGTTTATGACTTGAATGATGACAACTGAATTGGCTTCCCATTTAGAAGGAGAAACTCTCCATAAGATCCCTACACCTATTATCATTTTCATTAAATGTATAAATAATTATTTATTATTGAAGTAATATTTTTGGAAATGAATAGACTAATATCTGATGTTATTAGTCTACAACAAATTTTGGTTTGAAAATAGAGGGTTTCTTTTAATTTAATCCCCAACTGCATAAAACAAGGCTTAAAAGTCCAGTTATAGCTTCCCAACGGCATGACATAAGGCCTATGGGTGCGGTCATGCCTGTAGGTAAAAAAAATGAAGCTTTATGCATGAAATCAAGAACACACTAGGAATATGCCAGTCCTACATATATGAAATAGACAATAGAAATTTCTATGAGAAGGGAAGTTTGAATGTTTGACCTAATATAGAATGTGAACTTGTGTTTGTAGGGGACCAAAATATGGATATCCATATGCCATTTTGATTTTATCATTGAAGCTAGTATATGGCATTATTTAATAACAAATGCAAGGGTTTGACGATATTTGGTTTATTGACTTAACTTAGTATAGATGAGTAATATTGGCTTGGATAATTGATGGTGCTTAGAACTTTGACATGACGCTTGATAGTTCATAGGAATGTTTTGGTTCATGGACTGATTGAACTCCTATGATTACAAATTATGGTTTTGATCTGATAACTGATGGTTTGCCTTGATGATAGTGTTATGCGGGCACAATGAATTTGACTGACTAATATTGGTATTCTATAGTGATTCTGCATTGAAATTATTGGCTTTGCCACATTGGTTGAAGTATAAATAGTTGTGACTTATCCTTGGTATATGCATTTGCATCTAGTGACATAAATAATTAATATTATGATTATGTGGATGGTATGATGGAATTTTATATTGTTTGATAACAATTTGTTGACATGAAAATAGATGAATTTATGACTTGGTATTTGGATGTGAGATCTACCTGACACTTGGTTCGAAGAGTTTTTCACAAGGATATTGGTAGAAACTTTTATGAATTTTATATTAGCTTTGATTTGGGATCTAAGGCTTGATAGGCTAAATCAATTGATTTGATTGCGCAATATTGATATGTGCGAGGTAGAGCATATTGTTTTGATCAGTATAATGTTTGTAGATAACATTGTATAGTTTGAAGAAATCTTCCCGAGCCTGGTATGTTCACATTGACAGTTACCTGGTGAAGCTAGGAAGATGTGTCAATTTGAACATCTACATCGAAGCGGTCCAAGGTATGACTTTGAATTTTTTTTTGTACACTGATGGTCTATTCTTGACACATAATGAGTCTCTGATGATCAAAATAAGAGGGAGTTGGCCTCTAAAGTTGAAAATGAAGAATCATGGCATGATGAATTAATTTTCGAAGTTTGGAAAAGAAAATATATATCATGAAAATATTGACTAGTTTTTGGAAGTGTAAATGCAAATCCTTAAACATTCTGATTGACTTTTAAGAAGTTATTGTTGAACCTAACTTGGCAACTAATAGTTGATTGAAGAATTGGTGTTCAGTTTCAATACGCATCCGTGTATTCATATACTCTGCATAGAATCTGAGTCAATCCATGATTGGGCCTCTTCATACACATTGAGTTGATGGGAAGCACACTTCGAGATATTTTCATGAGACGATCAGTTTTGTGGTCTGACATAATCTTCCTATGATATTGGACTGCATGGATGCGCTTATGTTGTTTGGAATCATCGTTGATGATATGATCACACCTAGGTGCTGCTTTAGTATGAGATCTACCATGATATATTGATGAAAATTTCATAGCATTAAGAACTTTCAAGTTTGAGTACAATGTTGTTGGCATGGCTAGTTGTGACGTAGGTTGAAGAAGCTCTTTAGAGAGTTGTTTGAGTAGGCTCTATATATGACAGGGATACATTGTGATAATAATGAATGGAATATGATTAGTAGAGAATGTTGTTAATAGATAGAACTAAGATATCTTCTATTGAGTCAGTATTTTTGTACGAAACAAGCTTAAGCTTGTGGTTGTTGCCTCTATGAGAGGAGGATGAATAAGGTATTGTTTTTGTGATATATTTTTTTTCTAATATAATATATGCTTTGATGTCCTATATTAATAGCTATTGAGACATGATGATTGAATTCTTCAATGAGTTGTTCAAGATGATACCAGATATGAACATGATGAGTATGTTTCTGATCTACAGAGAGTAAGACTGATTGAGGACATTGAGCCAAATTTTCCCCCTTTTCTGAGCTCCTAAGGTGAGGAATTAAGATGGAGAGGTCTTGGGGTTAAGGGACCTATGGAAAATAAGGTCATATAAGTTGCTCCCCTATCTGTCACCCATTGGGTCAGAGATGTTATCTCCCATATCTTGGTATATGTAGAGTATACCCCAGTTGGCATCATACCACTAAGAAGGGATTGTTGGGAATATCGCTCCTTGTCTAGCCAAGAAGTTGAGAGAGTGCTTTAAGGTGTACAACTGAATCATATTATGATGCAAGTGTTCTACCACGTAACTCTTAAGGGTCATTGTTGAGAAGATCAGTGGGAAATAGGATGGGTTGAGATG